>CM060452.1:12045191-12522317 GCA_030545235.1 Helianthus tuberosus
TCCAAGTCGTGAGTCGTGTAATTCTTCTCATGAACCTTCAGTTGTCGAGAAGCATAAGCGATCACATTATTGCGTTGCATCAGCACGCAACCAAGACCCTGAATAGAAGCATCACAGTAAACCACAAAATCCTCGGTACCTTCGGGTAGAGACAAGATCGGTGCACTGCAGAGTTTATGTTTCAAAAGTTGGAACGCATCCTCCTGCTTGTTTCCCCAAGAATACACAACGCCTTTCTGTGTCAACGAGGTAAGAGGTTGAGCGATTTTCTAGAAATCCTTGATAAATCTTCCATAATACCCAGCGAGACCAAGAAATTGTCGCACCTCCGAAGGATTCTTTGGTGCCGCCCAATTCTTGATAGCATCCACCTTAGCAGGATCCACGTGTATCCCTGATTCATTAACAATGTGGCCAAGGAAGTGCACTTCTCGTATCCAGAAGTCACACTTAGAAAACTTCGCGTAGAGCTGCTCCTTCCTCAGGAGTTCCAAAATAAGACGCAAATGTCGCTCGTGATCCTCCTTGCTCTTTGAGTAGGCCTGAATATCGTTGATGAACACAATAATGAAATCATCAAGGTACGGCTTGCATACACGGTTCATGAGGTCCATGTAGACCGCTGGTGTGTTTGTCAACCCAAATGGCATAACCAAAAACTCATAGTGGCCATATCGTGTTCGAAAGCTGTCTTAGGGACATCCTCCTCTTGGAATCTCATCTGAAGATAGCCCGATCTTAAGTCAATCTTCGAGTAGAAACTTGACCCTTGCAACTAGTCAAACAAGTCATCGATACCGGTAGAGGGTAGCGGTTCTTGACTGTTACCTTGTTGAGTTCTCGATAATCTATACACATACGGAAAGATCCGTATTTCTTCTTCACAAACAAACTGGGGCTCCCCAAGGCGAAGAACTAGGTTGGATAAAACCTCTATCCAACAGTTCTTGAAGTTGGTTTGACAGCTCTTGCAACTCTCCTGGTGCAAGACGGTAAGGAGCACGGGCAATCGGAGCTGCTCCTAGCATAAGGTCAATCTAGAATTCCACCTGGCGATGTGGAGGTAAACCGGGTAACTCTTCAGGAAACACGTCAGAAAATTCACGTACAACTGGAAGGTCCTCGATTTTCCTTTCTTCTGGTTATGAATCGGTAACAAGAGCTAGGATGCAGGGTAGCCTTTCGTAGACACTTCTAGGCTTTCATGGATGAGATGATGCCGACCATGGCACCACTATGATGACCTTGAACCGATAAAGATTCCCCACTGGGGAGAGGGATACGCACGATTTTCTCTTTACAGAGAATTTCCGCTTGATGTTTAGACAACCAATCCATGCCCACCACTACATAAAAACTACCAAGAGTAACGGGGAGTAGGTCAATGTCGAACACTTGACCCATTAGATCAAGTTTACAACCAAAAAGGACATGAGAAGCTTCAATCGATTTACCATCAGCTAATTCTACTACATGCTTATTTACAAGAGGTGTGGGAGTCAATCCTAACTGATGACTGAACTCCAACGACACATAACTCCAATCGGAACCAGAGTCGAATAAAATAGAAGCAATCAGATTGTTCACAAAAAATGTACCAGTCACAACATTGCCATCGTTACGAGCTTCCCCAGCTCCAATAGTGAACACCCTCCCGTGCACACCATTTCCACCATTGCCCCCATTGTTGTTGTTTCCGTTGTTATTGTTCCCATTGTTGTTGCCACCAGCATTCTGATTTAGTTGAGGGCAGTCTCGCCTGATGTGACCCTCGGCTCCACATTGAAAGCATCCCTTACGATTTGCACGGTTTTGCTGGGGTTGCTGCCTTTCTTGCTGCTGAGGCTGTTACTGCTGGTTTGGGAGTGAAACCCTACAATCCCTGGCCATATGCCCCACTTTGTTACACCTGTGACATACTCGGGTACATGGTCCCCGATGGTGATAGTTGCACTTGCACTTTGGTTGTTTCCCCGCATAAGAACCCTGACCCGAACTGTTGCCCTGGCTTTGATTAACGGAGGACTGACTGAAACTGCGATTGCTACTATTGTCTGGCCGTTTCTTTGACTGATTCGAGTTCGTCACCTTATCTACATCATTCCATTTCCGCTTGCTATCAGTAACGGACGTAGTAGCTGTGGTTTTAGCACTAGTAGTGCCAGAAATACGTGGTGGTAGAAAGCCATGCTCCACCTCCTGATCTGTGATCTTGTGAGCCAAACGGATAATCTGAGCTAAGTTGTTGAGGTTCGCTGCAGTAACCAAGCCCTTAACCTACGGGGCTAATCCCTTGATGTACAGCTCGATTCTTCGGTGTGGAGGTCGTGATAAGTTCGGGCACATATTAGCTAACTCATGAGACCTCTTCGTGTATGCCTCGATCTCAGACCCCACCATCTTCATATCGTAATACTCGTTTTCCAGTTTCTGCACCTCATCGCGAGGGCAATACTCCTCCCTCATCAGCTCCTTAAAATCGTCCCAAGTAGTGGCATTTGCCATCTCACTACCCAACATCTGAACCTGGGCATTCCACCATGTTAGGGCACCATCCTCGAGTGTGCCTGTAGCATACTTCACTCTGTCCCCAGCAGGATAGTTACACACCGCAAACACCGATTCTGCCTTCTCAAACCAACGTAAAAGTCCCACAGCCCCTTCAGTCCCACTGAAGGTCTGTGGCTTACAATCCATGAACATCTTGAACGTACAGGCAGGTGGATTGTTTTGATTCTGATTTGCTTGCTGACCTAAGGACGAAAGAAAATACATCACACGGGTAAGAGTTGTGTACACGACACAAGAATAAAGGGTAATTGGCACATATCGTACTAGCTTGATAGGCTGCCAAAGCCTCAGCCACACGAGTGTTAATAAAGTTTTTCAGCTCAGCCTGGGTCATCGCAATGTGACCACGTCCGTGACCTCGTCCGCTCATGATTCTATATAAGAGGAGGGGAAAAGGTCAAGAGTTGAGATAAGGTAGAAGTCAAACTCACAACAACTTCTACAGATTACAAAGTACATCAGACAACAAAGCGGAACCCCTTTCACACTCGTTAGATCTCACTGGGACTCGCATGCACCCCACATTATTATTATGTGTGCACCCACAATAATAATGCGATTTGCATGTTTATCTCAGCTCCTCCCAACTCATGCTAATAGCTTCCTCAAATTCTCACAACAAGACAGACCACCACTGTCACACCCCGATTTCCGGTGGGCCCGGATGGGTACACACGTGACGGTTGGATAACAGTTATCACAATATAATAATATGCAACGAAAGTATTGGATTGAAATTATTAAAATAAAGCTTGAATGTATAAAAGTGTAAAAGCGTTCGATACAAGCCCACAGGCAAGATCCAAATAAACAGAGCTTTAGACATCATAGGCCTTAAGCATCAGGAGTGCAAATTCCTTAGCCTTCATTCTAACCGACCCGTAATCCCAGCCTATAATAAGGTTCGGTACCTGCTGTTCAATCTTTTGAAAATACATCAGCCAAAGCTGGTAAATACAATTAACTGACTCTTTGGAAAAATAGTTTTTCAAAAAGAGTTTTATACATATAGATAACTGATAGGTGATCCTTTAAATATATCTTGGGATTATCCTTGTTACGAAATTATATACTTGATTAACCCATTGGGTTGTCCGGACATGGTATCAATAACCCCCAATAACAGTAATTATCAAGTAAACGGAATAAAACCGTATTTCATACACTTTTGCGCAATCATAGGCGACTTACTTGTGTAATAACCGTCCCAAGAGGCATATTTTCCATCCCAAGTTTACACTAAAATAAGTCAAGAGTATTTACCTTTTTGCTAGCTTCAAATCAATAAGACTATATTTGGCAAAAAAAGCCGCAAGTCTAAATATATTGACCCAATTCCGATTATCTGGGGGTACTATAGTCTGGAATGAACAGATTTATTATCTGTTAGAATGTATACGGGCCAAAGGTAGTTCCCTTAGACATGACCCGATACTTAAGAATAGATTCGCTAGATTAAGCGTACCGAATAGAATGTGGTTTAAACCCAACAACTACTAGGACTTGTATAAGATGGGTAAACATAATACATTCTGGATTTTGAGATCAAAACGGTAAGGTTAAACCCCTTTTCGGTAAATTATGTAAACTAGTTACGTAAGTTTAACCGTACGCGTATAAGCGATAACGGGTAACCGGATGAGTCATGAACAAATTCCATATGCCAAAACACTTTAACGAAGTTATAATATCTGTAGGATATCAACTTGTATGCCTGTTAAGGTTTTAAAATCAAACTATGCCTTATAAGGGCATTTTGGTAATTTTACAACTTATAAAAGGAGCTTGCAAGTAAACTGATGTCCTGGCGATAAACATTCTGTAAAAATGTTTAAATTATGATATCATATCTGTAGGATATCAAATACATGTGTGGTTTATGCTTTATGACCAAACTATGCACCGTAGGGCATTTTGGTCATTTCACACATAGTTTTGAGACATTATTTGGGATTCTGAGTTCATCACTTATACCTACTATAAAAACATTTAAAATGGTTTATAAAATCAGTAGGTAACTAGTCTTGGTTCACACATATGGTTTAAAACCATACTACGCGCCTAAACGGCGTTAAAGTCGTTAAATGACAATTTATGCGAAGATTTATGAAATCTGATGTTATGACCAGCTTTGAATAATTAAAATATTTTATTTGTCATAACATATCAGTAAGTAAAATGTTTGGTTTGAATATTATGCTTAAAACACATTTTAAGTACCATAAGGGCGTTATCGTCATTTATCGGCATTGTATATGAAACTGAAGTTAAACTCAGTTTACAATCTGACTTAGCATCCCAAATAATCCTAATTATAATATCATATTAGTAGGTAATGAGATTTATACTAAAATTATGTTTAAAACTCATTTTATACTTAAAAGGGTATTTTAGTCCTTTTAAAAACATAGTTTACGACCATATGCGTAAACTCAGTTTATGACCAGTTTATAAGCACCAAAATATTCTAAACATGTTTACTTATCAGTACATAACTCACTTGCATGCTCATTTATGTCTTAAACCTTATTTTTAATCAAAAGGGCATTTTAGTCAAAGTATGGCATAATAATGGAACATGCGCATAAACTCAGATTCCTAATCCGATCGTGTAATATAACCTTATGGGATTATACTACATTATATTACGATCATAACGGAACCTAAAATCAGTAGCATACTAATCTAATTCGGTTTATAACCAAAAGTCAACGTAGAAGTCAAACTACGCGACTTTCGGTTGCGAACCGACCCTAAAACGGGAATTGACGAGCCGAACATGTTTACACATGTTCTAATAATTATTACCAAGTTGTTTAAGTGATAAAACATATTTTAGAACACTCTTAAACTTAGATCGCAATTATTTTAAAATTCTGACCCGTTAACTTTTTAAATTAATATTACTTTGACTCGTCAATCGACCTAGCAAACGTGATTCTTAGGAGGTGCCCTTTTGAGGGATTAACATCTACCTAATTATGATCACGTAGCCATGTTCGTTGCGAACAATGGCTTGACCGTTTAAGGTCTAGCTAAAAGTCTAAGCGTTATTATGATAACGCTTGACTTTTGGCTTAAAAGCCTATAAAACATAAACTAGTGGCTAGGAACACTTACAAAGGGTCCTAGCAATCCTTTCAACTAGAATAGGCTTCCTTATGATCAGGAGTCCCCATAAGAGAAGGATAGAAAGAAATGGTGCCAGTGAAAATGAAAGACTCATGGCCTATTTATACTAACTTGAGAAGAACAAGATCTTGACAAGTGTAATATGTGTTCTCCAAGTAATTATAGGATCACAACATGTGTAAAACCGTGTTTTAAAACTATCTAATGGTCCCTAGTTTCGAATTATGTGAGTATGGGTTGTTTGTTTGGAGAACAAGGAAGAAAATCAAATAAATAAAAAAATAATCTGCAGATACGGGTTCCTGGCGGCCCGCGAACGCCCAGGCCCACATCTACGCAGCCCGCGAGCCGATGTCCAGCCCAAAACAAGTTTGGTGGTTTGTCGGTTTTGGTCCCTGTAACTTTTTAGTCATAAAATAACTTTTAAAAGTTACATTTTGACACCAAAGTTTATAAATCTAAATTGAAATATCGATATATGGTACAAAAGTGTTAGAGGCCAAACTTCGGCACACCCGGGAGGACAAATGAGTGTCCCGTAGTTCCCGGTTCGTATCAACGATCACTTCAAGATGAAGTTTCTCTTGTTGATGATTTTAGTCCTCTTAACGCACAAAGGTGTGCGTAGTAACGTCTAGCGACATCAAAGCCTCACGTAGCACATATTAGGCATTCTCACGAGTATTATGGAACATCACGAATTTCCGGGTTCGTTAAAAGGTCTTTCTGAGGTAAGAATTAACATATTGACACTTTTAACCCTTCTTAACGTATGAACTTGTGCGTATTACCGTTTAATGGCATCGAAGCCCTGAACGGCCAATATTAGGTATTTCCAAGAGAGTGATCAACATCATAAGGCTCCAGATTCGTTAAAAGGTCACTCAGAGGTGAGATTTAACAAGTTAACCCTTTTAACCCTCCGTTACCGAAACTTTTAGGTTTATCACAAACGGTTTTGATTATCCAACAGATAGCTTAATATGAGAACACGAATATCGTATAATGTCACTCAGAGGCTTAGTTTAAGCATGTTGACACTTTCAGACCTTTCGCATTCAAAGTTTTAACTATTTGGCGATTATAGTCCCTACTAGTCAACATTTGACATAATTAGGATTAGGGACACGTGTCGATACATTATTGGACATGATTTTACGAGGTGTTAGATCCTCACCCCCTTAAAAGAAATCTCGACCTCGAGATTTGCTCAGAGCAATATGGTTAGTTCCGTATAGTAGGAGGTTTCAACCTCACAAAAGTATCCTTGGCCACAATGGGAATCCCTTTCGCGTTTACGAGGTAAACTTGGAACTTTCAATTTCCATGGTCCATAATAGACAAGGTTTTTCACTAAACTTTTAAGCTCACGTTTGAATGTCATGGCGAAGCATGACAAGTGCTTAATAGCCGAGCATCATGCTAGGATTTTACCAGAGATAAGAATATATTTAGTATCATAATTCGATACTTCAGACAACGGTGCTCTATAGGGAGACTCGATGTTGTCTTTATATAGCTTAACTTGTCGGAATTCAAGAATTTTCCTTATTTGACAAGAAGCATCGAATTAGTATATTTGTCACCTATAATTTACATCGCATCATGGTAGCGATTTATTTTAGGTAACTGGGAGATTAGATCCGTTGTCACCATTTCCCAATTCTATGTGGGATTTTTCCAGTTCATTACACAGACCACAAAAAGGTCTTCGATGTTTGACTCATTTGCGAACATTCTAAGCATTAAGCTTCCTTGGTAGCTATGTACTTCTCATGTCCATTGGCACAAAGGTCTTCAGCTTTCGACTTTAAATTCATCAGAATCTACTGGTGTCATGTGGATGTCACATCCTTCATACAATCACTTGGATACCTTAAGCATAAAAGCTTCTTTGGGCAATCCAAAATGTTGATCTTCCACGAATGGTGAGTATATCACCAGATGGGGATTTTAATTTCAATAAGTTTCTTACTGCAGACAATGTGGATTTGGTTTTTGAATTTACCAATCCATGTCTAAGAACATATCGAATCCCGCAGGATTTATAGATAAATAGATTATCAAAGAAAAATTGATTCACGAATGATATCTTATATGCGAAACCATCTAGGTTGGCCGCTTGATTTTTATAAATAATATCCAATCCTTGAAAAGGCAGATTTAAAGTTTTATTAAATTTACAATAGATGAAGCTTTAACTAGCTCCAGGATTTAAAACAAGTTTCTAGCAATTAATTCATTTACGGAAAACATATTCGTAACGATATGTATTGAATTGCCTTAGCTGTAGCAGATTGGAAGGCTCAAGCATTGCCTTTCTTGCCACTAGTGGCCTTGATCTTCCCGTCAGTCGCCTTCTTTGGGCAGCGGGTCTTTATATGCCCTTTTTCGCCACATCCATAGCAGGTGGCGTCTTTCAAATCTTTGCATTCATGAGACTTGTGGTCCATCTCCTTATAGATGCCACAACCCTTGGTCTGCTCATGGAAACATTTTTCGAGTGTTGCTTCCTGCAGGTTTTACATTTGGGTTTTGCCTCATTCGGCTTGGACTGGTTATAATTCGAACCAGTCTTACCCTTTTTGAAATCTTTACTTGGGGTATCATCACGCTTTCGCTTATGATCCTCCTCGGCCTTAATCGTCCTTGCTCTTATTTCATCTTCAGTGAGAGATAGAGCCAGATCCACAGCGGATCTAAAGGTTGCAGGTTTGGAGGATTTAACCATCCCCTTGATTTCTGGAGCGAGCCCTCTAAGAAACCGTGCAATGCGCTTAGACTCGGGGGTAATTAAATACGGCACAAGTCTTGATAAGGAGTTGTATTCAGATAAATAGGCTCGACACTCGAGGCCTCGTGAGGTGGGCAATAAGTCTTGTGGATCAGTTCCACGAACTTTGACCAACTAAGGTTGTACATTGCAACCTTGCCAGTGGATTGGATTAGTGCCTTCCACCAAGTCAGAGCATCCTCTTTGAAGGATTGGGACACGTATTTAACGACGTCCTTGGCGGCACAACCGCTTATATCAACAACGGTTTCCATTTCATCCAGCCACTTCAGAGCATCGATTTCTCCAATCTCACCCGTAAAGTCACGGGGTTTACAAGAAACGAAGTATTTATATGTGCACCCCTTCTTAGAGTCATGAGACTCAGTTTTCTTGATACTCTTGATACTCTGCTCACTCTTAATTGAGGAGGATTGAGACTTTTCAGTCTTATGAGTATTAGAACGGGATTTAGAAACAGAGTTCTCTTTCTGTACTGATGGCTTTGGCCCTTTAAATGTGGCCATAAATCCAACCAGGGCTTTACCGACTTCATCGGCAACTATGGATCAAAGACGATTCTCTTCGTCATTACGGTTCTGGTGCTCTAAATCGTCACCAACGTTTTTCTTACTTACTTTGCCAATACTCATGCTCGCCATAAGTTTATCTGAAAGATAAAGCCATCAGTAATTCTTCGAGAACTAAATAGCAAATTAATTTATTTGCATTAGATCTTATAGATCTATATGTTTATATATCAACTTCACTAGTCCTGCTTACCACAATTGGTAATGGACTTAGCCGTATAACTCATCGGCTTGTCACAAGGTATATTTAAATATAGCACATTAGCTTGTCATGAAGGACATTTAAATATTGCACATTGGCTTGTCACTAAGGGCATTTAAATATAGAACATTGGCTTGTCATGAAGGACATTTAGATATAGCACATTGGCTTGTCACGAAGGACATTTAAATATAGCACATTGGCTTGTCACGAAGGACATGAAAGACACGACATAAAGGCCTGTCACAGGATTGTGAAGGATATGGCACCAAGGCCTCGTCACGAAGGACATGACAGATATAGCACAAGGTCTTGTCACAAAGGACATTTAGAAGATATGGCATTAAGCCTTGTCACGAAGGACAATTAAGATATATATAAGCCGTGATCTCATTTGATCAAAGGGCTTTAAGGTTTGAACATAGTTCATTACCTTTGGATAAGGGGTCGTAGACCACTTATTTTCATCACAATTGACGATATAATATGGTCCGTAGGCCATTCTATTGACATCACTAAGGATGTTAAATTAATGGTCATCGCACTGATGATATCAGTCATGATCGCACTTGATCACATAGACTACAAAACTTGGGCATAGCTTTCCACTAAGGACAGGGAACCATAATGGTCACAACTGTCATTGTCTCAAATGGACAGTATAATGCAGCCCTTAGACGAGACATCACTAGGGATGTTTAGTATGATTATCATGTTGATGATATTAGTCATGATCGCGTAGATCATATAGACTATTAGGTTTGGGTATAACCCACCACTTTGAACAGGGGACCATAAAGATCACCACTATCATTGTCTTATCGACAATAGAGTAAAGTGTAGCCCGTAGGCACTACATCACTAGGGATGTTAATATTATGATCATCATACTGATGATATTAGTCAGGATCACACTGATCATGTAGACTTATGAGATTTGAGCATGGCTCACCCCCTTAGGCAAAGAATCATAAAAGATTACAATTATCTTGTCACAATTGGACAACATAATATAGCCCGAAGGCGAAACATCATTAGGGATGTTAAACATAATCATTATATTGATGATTTTAGTCATGATCGCATTGATCAGATAGATTATTAGGCTGGAGCATAGCTCACTACCCTGGACAGGGAATCATAAAGATCACAATGTCAATGTCTCAAATGGACAATGTTATAGCCCGAAAGCAAGACATCACTAAGGAGGATAAATAATATGATCATCGTATTAGATTATATTAGTCATGATCGTATTGATCATATAGACTATGAGGCTTGGGTATAACCCGTCACCTTAGACAGGGGACCATAAAAGATTACAACAGTCCTTGTCATAAATGGACATTTTAATATAGCCCGTAGGCAAACATCTCCAAGGATGTTAAGTATGATCATCATATTGATGATACTAGTCATGATCGCATTGATCATATAGACCATGAGGCTTGAGCAAAGCTCACTACCTTGGACAGGGAATCATATGGTCACAATTGTCCTTATTTTGACTGACAAAGCAGTATTATGATTCCTCTCCTTCCACATAGTTAGGAATTGTTGGAGATTTGGAATGAGTATCGTCACAAAGTTGATAAGGATTTTCTCCTTTCCACACAATTGGGAATTTAGTTGGAGATTTTAATGATACATTTCAGTCAACGTATTGAATATGAATTCTTCTCCTCATTTGGAGATGCGTCTCAATTGACGTTGAAAATTTAAATCCCTCTCCGTATTGGGAGATTTGGGAATACGTCGCAGTTGACGTTTAAGTATAAGTCCCTATCCACATAGGGATAACTGAAAATACATCTCAATACAGTCAACGTATATAATACAGCTCAATAAAGTACACTGTATAAATATATGCCCCTCTCCTTATGGGGAGAATTGGGGATACGCCTCCATATAGTACAGCGTATATCACACGGCTCAATATAGTACACCGTTTAGATGTATATCCTTCTCCACATTGGGAGGTTCGGGGATGATTAGCATCGCATAGATGGATTCTACTCCTTTCCACACATTCGGGAATTAGTTGGAGTTCTTAGATAAGTTTCGTCCCATAATTGGACGAGAATCACTTAAAGATTTTTAAGATTATAAGGGTGTGAGGGAATCAGTTTTCCACTTCTATCACCTTTTCAACCACTACCATTGGTGGGAAATTCAAGATAGAGTCTTTCATCATGGTCTTATTTACTAGTCTTAATTACATAAGAACTAGTAGACCGAGTAAATTCAGAAGAGAAATATTTGCTTGATTGCTAGCGGTCCTTCGACTAATTTGTCTTCACCCAACAGAGTTGGCACTTTTAGTCCTTCTCCTTAATTAGAGTTTCCAGGACACGTCTTATTAAACGTTTTAATTATATGCACTTCTCCTTAGTTGAAGATTTGGTATACACCTCAATATAGTACAGTGCATACGATACGGCTCAATATAGTATACCGTTTAAAATATACCCTTTCTCCACAAGGGATATTCGGGAATACGCCTCAATATAGTACAGCGTATTTAATACATTTCAATAAAGTACACTGTATATGGTACGGCTCAATAAAGTACACCGTTTATAATTATACCCTTTCTCCACATGGGATATTCAGGAATACGCCTCAATATAGTACAGCGTATATAATACAGCTCAATAAAGTACATTGTATATGGTACGGCTCAATAAAGTACACCGTTTATAATTATACCCTTTCTCCACATGGGATATTCGGGAATACGCCTCAATAAAGTACAGTGTATGTAATACAGCTCAATAAAGTACACTGTATATGATACGGCTCAATAAAGTACACCGTTTAAATATATATCCCTTCTCCTTATCGGGAGAATTGGGGATATGTCGTCTCATATTTGGACGAACATTTTGCACTTATTCACCCACTTATTGGTGGGAACATGTGCTTTTGGCCTTCGTTTATCGCGCAATCAAGAGATCTGTTTGATAAGGTAGGAGCAATAAATGTGACCTTCATATTATTAGAAGGAAAAATCATAAAATGGGCTCCATAAAATCAATGATTCTTCTTATGGCAATAATATCGCCAAGGTATATTAGATGCTTACTATTAGCCGATATCAGTACGATATGACCCTTGGGAGATCTTAGTGGTTCCATGCATTAAACCGTCATACTGGCCAGGCATGAAAGCAATTTATGGGACACACTAAGATACTGCCAATTATCATATGACGCTTCTATCAAACTAAGTTTGGCATTCGTAGTTGTTAAAAAAAATCAATGAAATAAAAATCATTGTCATATTCCAGTTGGAGAAATTTGCTGGCGAGAGTTTCCGAATTTACATAATATAATATATACTCAGATGGGTTTGAATTAATCGAGCTCGAAGACTCGAATTTATATGCTTTAAGCATAAATCAGAGAAAGTGATTCCTTTTTATGCTTATTCTCTAGAATGAGGGAACATTTGAATCAAAGAATAGAAATCTAGTGCAAAATGCACATATATCTTTGCCATAATACGGCTTTTCATATTTGTTGTTGTTTCAATCAGCTGGTGAGATATCACCGGAATGTCTATCAAATATGATAGACTTTGGATAAATGATATTACGATATCACAGGAATATCAACAGATATTATATCACATGGTGAGGTTTATCATCCTCGCATCGGAGTCATCGTCTCCAAAACATATGTAGTTCACCATATGGAACTTCAAGCTACTCAAAGGTAGAGATCATCGAGTCCGCGATCCATCATAGATTCTTCATCTTGTCCACGACATCTTAGCGCTATAAAATCAATAACTAATATATATCTTAAGAGTAGTCTTATATTCAGGTCTAGACTCGGAGTTATTAAAGGAATCTGCATTTGTGATATTTGAGACTAGACACCAAGGGCTAGTGTCTAATTCACTCAAATTGTAGCTCTGATACCAACCTGTCACACCCCGATTTCCGGTGGGCCCGGATGGGTACACACGTGACGGTTGGATAACAGTTATCACAATATAATAATATGCAGCGGAAGTATTGGATTGAAATTATTAAAATAAAGCTTGAATGTATCAAAGTGTAAAAGCATTCGATACAAGCCCACAGGCAGGATCCAAATAAACAGAGCTTTAGACATCATAGGCCTTAAGCATCAGGAGTGCAAATTCCTTAGCCTTCATTCTAGCCGACCCGTAATCCCAGCCTATAATAAGGTTCGGTACCTGCTGTTCAATCTTTTGAAAATACATCAGCCAAAGCTGGTAAATACAATTAACTGACCCTTTGGAAAAATAGTTTTTCAAAAAGAGTTTTATACATATAGATAACCCATAGGTGATCCTTTAAATATATCTTGGGATTATCCTTGTTACGAGATTATATACTTGATTAACCCATTGGGTTTTCCGGACATGGTATCAATAACCCCCAATAACAGTAATTATCAAGTAAACGGAATAAAACCGTATTCATACACTTTTGCGCAATCATAGGCGACTTACTTGTGTAATAACCGTCCCAAGAGGCATATTTGCCATCCCAAGTTTACACTAAAATAAGTCAAGAGTATTTACCTTTTTGCTAGCTTCCAATCAATAAGACTATATTTGGTAAAAAAGCCACAAGTCTAAATATATTGACCCAAGTCCGATTATATGGGGGGTACTATAGTCTGGAATGAACAGATTTATTATCTGTTAGAATGTATACGGGCCAAAGGTAGTTCCTTTAGACATGACCCGATACTTAAGAATAGATTCGCTAGATTAAGCGTACCGAATAGAATGTGGTTTAAACCCAACAAGTACTAGTACTTGTATAAGATGGGTAAACATAATACATTCTAGATTTTGAGATCAAAACGATAAGGTTAAACCCCTTTTCGGCAAACTTATGTAAACTAGTTACGTAAGTCTAACCGTACGCGTATAAGCGATAACGGGTAACCGGATGAGTCATGAACAAATTCCATATGCCAAAACACTTTAACCAAGTTATAATATCAGTAGGATATCAACTTGTATGCAGTTAAGGTTTTAAAATCAAACTATGCCTTATAAGGGCATTTTAGTAATTTTACAACTTATAAAAGGAGCTTGCAAGTAAACTGATGTCCTGGTCATAAACATTCTGTAAAAATGATTAAATTATGATATCATATCAGTAGGATATCAAATACATGTGTGGTTTATGCTTTATGACCAAACTATGCACCGTAGGGCATTTTGGTCATTTCACACATAGTTTTGAGACATTATTTGGGATTCTGAGTTCATAACTTATACCTGCTGTAAAAACATTTAAAATGGTTTATAAAATCAGTAGGTAACAAGTCTTGGTTCACACATATGGTTTAAAACCATACTACGCGCCTAAACGGCGTTAAAGTCGTTAAATGACGAGTTATGCGAAGATTTATGAAATCTGATGTTATGACCAGCTTTGAATAATTAAAATATTTTATTTGTCATAACATATCAGTAAGTAAAAGGTTTGGTTTGAATATTATGCTTAAAACACATTTTAAGTACCATAAGGGCGTTATCGTCATTTATCGGCATTGTATACGAAACTGAAGTTAAACTCAGTTTACAATCTGACTTAGCATCCCAAATAATCCTAATTATAATATCATATCAGTAGGTAATGAGTTTTATACAAAAATTATGTTTAAAACTCATTTTATACTTAAAAGGGTATTTTAGTCCTTTTAAAAGCATAGTTTACGACTATATGCGTAAACTCAGTTTATGACCAGTTTATAAGCACCAAAATATTCTAAACATGTTTACTTATCAGTACATAACTCACTTGCATGCTCATTTATGTCTTAAAGCTTATTTTTAATCAAAATGGCATTTTAATCAAAGTATGGCATAATAATGGAACATGCGCATAAACTCAGATTCCTAATCCGATCATGTTATATAACCTTATGGGATTATACTACATTATATTACGATCATAACGGAACCTAAAATCAGTAGCATACTAGTCTAATTCGGTTTATAACCAAAAGTCAACGTAGAAGTCAAACTACGCGACTTTCGGTTGCGAACCGTCCCTAAAACGGGAATTGACGAGCCGAACATGTTTACACATGTTCTAATAATTATTACCAAGTTATTTAAGTGATAAAACATATTTTAGAACACTCTTAAACTCAGATCGCAATTATTTTAAAATTCTGACCCGTTGACTTTTTAAATTAATATTACTTTGACTCGTCAATCGACTTGACTTAGCAAACGTGATTCTTAGGAGGTTCCCTTTTGAGAGATTAACACCTACCTAATTACCATCACGTAGCCATGTTCGTTGCAAACAATGGCTTGACCGTTTAAGGTCTAGCTAAAAGTCTAAGCGTTATTATGATAACGCTTGACTTTTGGCTTAAAAGCCTATAAAACATAAACTAGTGGCTATGAACACTTACAAAGGGTCTTAGCAATCTTTTCAACTAGAATAGGCTTCCTTATGATCAGGAGTCCCCATAAGAGAAGGATAGAAAGAAATGATGCCAGTGAAAATGAAAGACTCATGGCCTATTTATACTAACTTGAGAAGAACAAGATCTTGACAAGTGTAATATGTGTTCTCCAAGTAATTATAGGATCACAACATGTGTAAAACCATGTTTTAAAACCATCTAATGGTCCCTAGTTTCGAATTATGTGAGTATGGGTTGTTTGTTTGGAGAACAAGGAAGAAAATCAAATAAATAAAAAAATAATCTGCAGATACGGGTTCCTGGCGGCCCGCGAACGCCCAGGCCCACATCTACGCGGCCCGCGAGCCGATGTCCAGCCCAAACAAGTTTGGCGGTTCGTCGGTTTTGGTCCCTGTAACTTTTTAGTCATAAAATAACTTTTAAAAGTTATATTTTGACACCAAAGTTTATAAATCTAAATTGAAATATCGATATATGGTACAAAAGTGTTAGAGGCCAAACTTCGGCACACCCGAGAGGACAACTGAGTGTCCCATAGTTCCCGGTTCGTATCAACGATCACTTCAAGATGAAGTTTCGCTTGTTGATGATTTTAGTCCTCTTAACGCACAAAGGTGTGCGTAGTAACGTCTAGCGACATCAAAGCCTCACGTAGCACATATTAGGCATTCTCGCGAGTATTATGGAACATCACGAAGCTCCGGATTCGTTAAAAGGTCTTTCAGAGGTAAGAATTAACATATTGACACTTTTAACCCTTCTTAACGCACGAACTTGTGCGTATTACCGTTTAATGGCATTGAAGCCCTGAACGGCCAATATTAGGTATTTCCAAGAGAGTGATCAACATCATAAGGCTCCGGATTCGTTAAAAGGTCACTCAGAGGTGAGATTTAACATGTTGACGCTTTTAACCCTCCGTTACCGAAACTTTTGGGTTTATCACAAACGGTTTTGATTATCCAACAGATAGCTTAATATGAGAACACGAATATCGTATAATGTCACTCAGAGACTTAGGTTAAGCATGTTGACACTTTCAGACCTTTCACATTCAAAGTTTTAACTATTTGGCGATTATATTCCCTCCTAGTCAACGTTTGACATAATTAGGATTAGGGACACGTGTCGATACATTATTGGACATGATTTTACGAGGTGTTACAACCGCAAACATAAACCACGAAAATCTAATGGGATATCGCACTGTTACTCTATCAATCACATATCTCAAGTAAATACACATGAATTCAGTCTGAAATGCTAAGTGTGTGTAATTGCATGCAACATTGTACATAAGTGTATACTAAATATACTACGCAATAAGTAAACGAGAGACGAACCTTGCAATTTGGAGCTGAGTGTCATGGTCGCTTTCTGAACTGTTCGGTTATAGTCTGGTTTTACAAAAACGTTTTAAAACCTAGTTCACTATAACCAGTGGCTCTGATACCAAACTGTCACACCCCCAAAATACCACATGCGGTGACCCCGCTAGGCGTGTGACGTTCCAGGATCCAGCCACCAATAACATTGAACTAACCATAAGATGTTTAACAAAATTCCCATTCATTAAATAAAACATTCATAGATCATAATCCAAGTTAAATAGTGACAGCGGAAGCAAATAGTAAAACACTGTTCAATGTTTCAAAAACCAATGTATGCAAATTCGGTAAATAAGACTGGTAAATCCAAGCGACACAACCCATGACCACTCCAGCCATCCAGATAGCAAGTTCCTCGTCCATAGCACCTAACGACCTGCGAGCATGCAACAAGTGTGTCAGACAACGCTGGTGAGTTCACAGTTTTACGAAAATGTTAGTTACCAAGTGTTTAATTCAGTTTGTTAACAAATCCGAAAGTAATGTTGATAATATCTCATTACTGAACAAGACGGCTCCTGATGTATGTTTTGCCCGTTCCCCCATGCTGGTGAGTTCACAGTTTTACGAAAATGTTAGTTTCACGATTTATCAATTATGCCACGTATATCAGAGATCACATTCATTACAAGCACCGCCATGTATCACATAACGTATACTCATTTCATACATGTGTCCATATCCCATATATAATACACAATAGTCACACAACAGTTAACAAATTATTCTTCGCCGAATAACCATCCGACGAAGAACCCTAGGTTTCGTCATGCTAAGGTGTGGCGAAACACTTCATGTTTTGTCGAGATGAACTATGGCGAAACACTTCATGTTTCGTCGAGATACAGTATGACGAAAGTCTATCCTGTTTCTTCGAGCAAACAGTTACAGATTTAATCAGTTACGATTTCAAGTTTCCTAGCACCCTAATCATCATCATCATCAATTTCAACATGATCAATGACCAATCATTAAGCTTCCAATTATCATTAACATGCAACAAGGCGTTAACAATCCACATGTTCATATCATCATTACTATCATAACAATTAACATCATTC
The DNA here is from genome assembly GCA_030545235.1 of Helianthus tuberosus. Taxonomy (NCBI): domain Eukaryota; kingdom Viridiplantae; phylum Streptophyta; class Magnoliopsida; order Asterales; family Asteraceae; genus Helianthus; species Helianthus tuberosus. Next base: position 12,063,343 of record CM060452.1, read on the forward strand.
GAATCGGTTCAATCCTAACTATTTCATCATTTAAGCATATAAATTATTGACCATGCTATCAATTCATTGCACAGAATCTATCACACCCTCTTATGAACAATACCACATACAAATCATCGGATTCTTAGCATAACAGTTCTAGATTCACAATGTTTATGAAAACCCTAATCATACACACAAAACACCACATCAGATTACGTCAAACAGTAGGGTTATACACTAACCGTGATACCGAAAGGCTTAGATAAATCGAGATGAAAGATGCTTGAGGTTCTCTACGATTGCCGTCGCACAGAGTTTGGCAAGGAAGGGGAGTCTCTAAGGTTTTATGCATTTTACGTAACTGATCCCAAGTTGTAATATAAAAGGGATTTGGGCCGTAACTCTCTCTGGGCCGAAGCCCCCTTAGTGGCGAAAGACATGTTTTGTCGAGACCAAGGGTGGCGAAAGTATGGTTTTTCGTTGGGACCAGGGATGACAAAGAACTTTACATTTAATCTTAATTATACTACATTCAATTATATTAACATCACACATGCAATCATCAAACATAACACATAACACATAACTGTTAACACATAACACATAACTGTTGGTCATTCACAAAACTACACTCGACACCACATGAATCAAATTGTGAAACAGGATTATGAAATCAGTGATGTGCAAAGGGAAAGACCTTGAAATCTCGGGTTGTCACAGTATAAGTTACTATAACCGGAATAAAATGCTCAATTTTATGGTGACGTTTTTTTTAATAACATCATGTTACTAATAATCGTAAAACAAATTTAAAAGGTATCATGTAAAACTGAAAATGATGACATGTGACATTTTACAAAATCATTTATTAAAATAAGAATAAGGAATATATATATATATATATATATATATATATATATATATATATATATAACGGGATCAGGAGAAAACGCCCAAAAGTGTGAGAACGGTAAGAACGCATCCTGACCCAACACGTGGCGCGGGACATGATCAGGGTCCGAGGGGTATTTTTGTCTTTTCAATCTTCTTTTATTTTCCCAACGCGGTATAATATTTTCTGGCGTCTAAGTTTTTTTGGCGTTAATTGTATTTATTAAACTTTTTGGCGTTGAATTAATTGTTTTTGTGTCACATGGATAATTTTTTGGCGTTATAGCGTTTTCTGGTCAATTTTTTTGGCGTTTTGTGGCGTTAATTCACTACGAGTAATTAATATTTTCATAGGTTAACAATAAGACCAAATGTTTTTTTTGGCGTTTAGTGAATTTTTTGGCGTTTAATACATTTGACAAGTTGCTTTGCCAGCACCCATTCTCACAGTTTAAACACTACTAGAGTTTTGGTGTTTGTATTTTTTGGCGTTTTATATAATAATGTATTTTATTTTGTAGAGAATTAGATAACAAAACAACAGATAACTTGATAACAAAACAATATAAAATGAAAAAGAAAAAAAAATTAAAAATGGTAATCTAATTTCTCTTCCGAATCGTCACTGTCATCAGCTCATTCTTCTTGAATTTGGTTTGGCGTTTTGAACCTTTTGAATACCTTAGCTAGATGCCAACTTTCCTACATAAACTTCGTCTTTTTCAGACGAAGCTGCTTAGTGACATCCTGTTTGTTGGTGTGATATTCTTGTTTGGTGGCATGTCATTAAAGATCAACTCTTGCTTGATGCTATTTGTAATAATGGAGTCTAAAATAGCATTTTTCACTTGTGTCGATCCCTTTATTCCATGCCTATATTCATCAAGAACAAAGCTCACATGATGGCATATCACTGTCATCAGTCTCTTTTTCTTGAATATTTGTCTATCTTATTCAGCAAAATATTATTGAGATACCCCCCCCCCCCCCGGAAGAAGAATCCATTCAGTGAAAGATTTGCCATCTGTGGTTATTTTAACTAACATTATTTGGCGTTTTAAAGTGAGTGGTTTCTAGAGGATATGGCGTTTGTTTTTCTGGGTGTGATCAATTTCATTGTGTATAGACCCCTCTCTTATAGGAGTTTTTTGGCGCGTAGTTTAGATGTGACTTTTTTATTGTAATAAATGATAGTAATAAAGTAACTGCCTTTTCAGTTACTGTTTTTGTATTTACTGTTTTGATCAGATTTTATCAGTTTTATAGGTGATAGACGTCCCACCTTCTAAGTTTGGCGTTTTTTTTAAATGGTGTTATGCAGACCAAGATGACAAAATACAATAACAGAGAAAATAAAATATTAAGCGGGAAAAATATTTTTTATTATTTTTGGCGTTTTGTAAGGAATAACTTTTTTTAGTATTTTTTTGGCGTTTTGTTAATAAAGAGAGAAATATATCATTTAATTATCTTTAAAAAAAAAGATTACACAGAAGAAAAAAAAAGTGGAAAAAAATTAAAACCATTCGTCAGAAGGTACTTTATCCGAAAAGTATCCATCACTTACGTCATGTTCTTCCTCGGAGTCTTCATCTGGATCTTCATCCATGTCATCACCTTCACCTTCATCGGCTTCTTGTTCCTGAAGATTCTCAAGCCTCCACTTGAACATGTCTTGCATTAACTCCAATTTTGAGTCCATTTCTGTGTTCGTACAAGTGGCGTTATGCTATTCTTCCATGAAACCAAGACCCTGCTTTGTCATGATGTTTTCAAGCCAGTAGACTTCCTGCTCTCCGCTGTCGTATATAATGGTCACCATGTCTGTTTCATCATCAAAACGCCATGATGTCATGACAGGGTCTGCTTCACATCTGCTTTGATTGGTCCAAATTTCCTTGTTAATGCTTTCATAAGCATATGTGTTTCATGGCATTCATTGTCTAGAATGATGCCAAGGGATAAGATACCCCTCTGTACCTCTTCTTCCATCTTCAAAATTGCCCTGACCGTCTTAACATACACCCTCCTTCTGTTGTCAAAAAGGAGGACGAATCGCCTGATTGCCAGAGTGTATCTCCACGAACCGATTGTTGCCATTTTTGGCGTTTTGGTTAAGTTGGCGTTTTTGGTTCAAGATGTTTTTGCAGAAATTGATAGATTTAAGTGATTATGGAAGCTATGTTTTACCTCGTTTATATAATGATGTTTTTGGCGCGTAAATTAGGAGGGAGTTTCTTCTAATAAATGTTAATTAATAACTGAAATTCAGTTACTGTGTTGTTTCATCTTCCTGAAATATTCAACGCGTTTTATCACTAATTTTTGGCGATTTGTTTTTAATGGCGTTTTGTTTTTTTGAATGCCGTGTTATCAGTTGATGGCGTTTTGAATATGAGCGGTAAAAGACCCTTTTACCTTTAATGAAGCGCGTCCCACATAATAAAATTGATGTTATTTACGAAAACGCCACCGCGCAATCTAGTCCATGGATTGTTTTGATCGGACGACCCATGAGCGTTTTCACCGTTCTCACACTTTTCACCGTTTTCGCTAAATACTGACCCTATATATATATATATATATATATATATATATAGAGAGAGAGAGAGAGAAACGGGATCAGGAGAAAACGGTGGAAAGTGTGAGAACGGTGAGAACGCATCCTGGCCCAACACGTGATGCGGGACATGATCAGGGTCCGAGGGGTTTTTTTTGTCTTTTTAGTATTCTTCTCCTTTCCCGATTTTCGCGTTTGACATGCTGCTTTATTTTTTGCGTGCAAGATAATTTGGCATTATCTAGAATCATTAATTTCTTGGCGTTTTACTGTTTTTCTCAGATTTCTTCTCGTTGAATTAATTCTTTTTGTTTCACATAGTTAATTTTTTGGCGTTATAGCTTTTTCCATGTCATTTTTTTGGCGTTTTGGGTCTTTTTGTTAATAATTGGTTACCATAGATTAATATTTTATAAAATTACAATAATACGGAATAAAAATAAACTAATAGTCTTCCGAGGGTGGGATTACATCAGAGATGTACCCATCGCTTTGTTCATCACTTTCTTCAGATTCATCATCATCAAATTTTAGATTTGCGTATAACGCTATTAGCCCATCTCTTCTTTGCTGCAGCCTATTCTTGAATATCACTGCATCCTTGGAGTTAGAAGGTGCTAAATCACAGAGTTGTTCAATGATAGATAGCAACCCTGTCTTCAACATAATTTTTTCCATTGGCAATGAATATTGCACCCCATTTTTATAAGTCACTTCAAGCGTTCCTTCTTCCTCATGCATCACCCAACTGCTAAGTTTTGGTAGAGGAGTATCGTCAATATCATCATCATCTTCATCATCTTCTGCCGAAAATTTTCTCTTCAGTCTTTTTATTATAGTTCGGGTTCTTTCACAATCGTTGGCCTTTGGAACCCCAAGGGCCAGGATATCCCTCTGAACCCCTTCATTCATTCCAAGCATGACTTTGATTGTCCTTACCTTTACCCTTCTCCTATCATAGAACTTTATGATGAATCGTTTCTCTTTCCTTTCAAACCTCCATGCAATAACCTTAGCCATTTTTAAAGTTTTTGGCGTTTTGGACAATATGTGGCGTTTTAGTCAATGTTTTTGGCGTGTTTGAGCTTGTGTTCTCATGGTCTTCTTTTATATTGACTTTTTTTCCCCGCGCATGACAGGTAATTATGGCGTTTTGAAAAAGATAAATAAATTTAATTCCCCAAGTATTTTGCTTTCAAATAATAAATGTTAGTAATTATGTTTTTCGTCGTTTCATTTTACTGTTTTTTGCAGTTACCGTGTTTTGTTTTCAAATTCAATTGTTTTTTTGGTGTAACACGTCTAATCTTGACGGCTGTAATTATGGCGTTTTGTTTTCCAATGGCGTTTAGATAACGATTGGACTTTTTTTGTTTTATATTCTTTGCACATTGTTTCACGCTTTTTTTATAATAGTAGTTGTTCAAAGTAATTTTATTATAGTTTGGTAGTTTTTTGGGGGCGTTTTTTATGGCATGATAGCGTTTTACAAGCATTTGCTCATTTTGGCGTTTTATTATATTTTTCGTTACACTATTAATGTACTTTTGTTGTTTATTAACTGAAATTACAAAACAAACAACATATAAAGAAAATTAAAAAAAAAACAAAATAGAAGCAATTTATGATCTAAATCTTCAATGTCATCAGTCTCTTTTTTCTTTTGAAACTACAAGAACTGTCACAAATAAATGGCGTTTTGGCTTTGGCGTGGTTTATTTTATTTGTTCATGTGTTGAAGTGTCTTTGTGGATGTTGGAGACATAGATCAACCCTTTGTGGGTGGATGCTATCTGCCCGTCGTCTTCATTATAATCATTGAGGCCAAAGTAGCATTTACACTGGTATAGGTCTCTTCTAATCATTCAAACCTTCTTCAAGAACAAAGATGACAGAATGACATATGGGTGTCATCAGTCCCTCTTTTTTGAATTTTGTCAATCTCTTGCAGCAAAATCTTACTACACTCGGTATTTTTTTTTCACTTAAAACAAACTTCTTATTTGATTCCAACCTTATATAAATAAGTAAATATACTGTACTCACAATTTTTTTTTATTATTTATCTAGATAATTAAACATTTGTATTCTCTACATTTAAAATTTTAATGTTTTTAAACCCACATAAACCTCAAGAATTTAAACCCTTGCACATAGTTCTTTTTTTAAACCCTTGCACTTGGTTTTTTTTTCAAAAGCAAATTTTTACACCTAATTACCATTAAACCATTTTATTTGTAAGACCTAAAATAGTATTACTTTTGTGGATGACAAACACCATACTATTAGACCACTCGGTTATCAGTTGGTTAAAAAAGCGTCTATATTAGTTTTGGCTAGACCAACATATATATTTAAACGTGACCCGTTTTGTATCCTGAAATATATAGTATTTTATATCTTCTAAAGTTTCTTTCCAGAACTTATTTTTCAATCGTTAATCTTATCATGTTAATAAGATTGACGTGATTCATTATTCAATTTAATATTCCATAATTTCAACCCTTTCAATTTAATTAATTAAAGATTTGACCACTGAAATTAAATTGTTGGTTTGGAAGCAAATATTAATATAATTTTTATAATACTGAAGTCCAACTGATATGTAAACGAGGTGGTCCTCTCTCTCTATATATATCCTCACTAATAATATCTACACATGTTATTTGCGACTCATTGTGTGGTGGGATTGGTAGTGATGGTTGGTGGGATTAGAGGAAAATGTTGGTGTACCATTATTCTTTTTGCACTTGTATCCGGACCGACAGCATACTCGGGTGATGCGTGCGATTTGTACCAAGGAAGATGGATGTATGACGAGTCGTATCCCTTATATGATTCATCAAAATGTCCACACATTCGAAGGGAATTCGATTGTATCAAGTACGGCCGTCCCGATCTAAACTACCTCAAGTTCAGATGGCAGCCCACCAATTGCAACTTGCCCAGGTATATATAAATTTGTCCATCCATACGATATATAAAGATATAAACATATACATATAGAGGTTAGACAGACATAGATACGTGTATGAATCAATGTTAGATGTTGTCTTTTATAGTCATAATTCAAACACATGACTATCTCTTCTCATTCTACATGCTCCGTTTGGAATGTTATAGTCAGTGGCGGAGCTTGACCAAAAGTTCCGAGGGGGCGGAAAGTCATGAGACCCAATTTATATATTGTATAATATTTAGGCAAAATAATTGGGGGGACAATTCTATATAATTTTAAATTTTCGAACAAAAAATAGGAAATTTTACACTTCTAACCGAAACATTCGAGGGGGCGGGTGCACCCCCACTTTACACTATCCTCCGCCCTTGGTTACAGTATTCACGTGTAATGCTTATCGTGTGGTCTTTGGTTATTTTATTTTTTTATATTGACCAAAAATAGGAGGTCGCAAAGTTTGCAACCGCATCTAGTTTGCTCGTTAAATTTGCGAGCAACGTGAATTCGATTGCAAATCAGTTCCAATTTTTGCGATTGGTATTTCTTATTTCTATCGCAATTGTCCAGTTTTCTAATAGTGATGGATAATAAATTAATGATATTTAGAAATATTTAAGGTTAGACAAAAATGCAACGAAGATAATAGTTGAATAAATCAAATTAAAGTTTTAGTTAAATACATAGAATGCCTAAATATTAATAATTGATGTGCGCATGAATTTGGAACCAAGTATTATATTTTGCTGATATCTATTAGATGTATGTGTTAAATATATAGTTAAGTGTACATATCATTATTAAGAAGATAAATAATTTGTTAAAAGGTTAAATTAAAAAGAATATAATGGTCACTAAATATATTTTTTGACTGATGTAATTCATATTGATATTACATATGTATTAATTATTTAATAAATGATATTAATGGATGACGATGATGTCAACGCCAAGCCACCCCTCTAACAAGGGTGGTCGACCTCCTTGTCTTTTACGTCGTCTCCTTCCTTTAGTCTCTCTCCATCTCTTTCTTTCTCCCTCTATTTCATTTGAACTGACTCTCTCTCTCTCTTGAGGAGCGATAGTGTTTTCAGAGAGTAAACCTAATAGGGCAGGCGACCACATGTAATCAGTACAACAAAAGCAAAGAAACGTACAAGTTCAATATGCCAAGAAAACTGATTATGCAGATAGTACAACCACCCAATGCCTATATATGTTATAAATTATACTATATATCAGGACAACAAAAGCAAAGAACATACAAGTTCAATATGCAAAGAAAAATGATTATGCAGACAGTACAACCACCCAATGCCTAGTTATGTTACAAATTATACTATATGTAAATATGTAGTGGGAGGTTCATTTGAGAAGAATCTTAAAAAAAAAAAAAAAATTAATTTAGATCCTGTATTTTTTGATCAATGATTGTGAATCAAGATATCATTTTTGTCTACTTTTAATTAATGTTTTAATTACTAAAGGTAGTATATAGACAATTTGATGTAGCATTTTAATAAATATTTTAAAGAGTTATTACTCAAGTCTCATTAATGCAACCAAAGTTTTCTCCTTCGCCGCTATTAATGTGTTGGCTCCTACACAAATTTTATTAGAAGTGAAAAAATTATTTAAAAATGTTATGTCCTACACATATTTTATTATGAGTCGAAAAGTTATTTAAAAGTGTTTGAGTGCTACACATTATGTATCAAACACCAAAATATTGTTTTAATGGTGTAGAAAACATTGAATACGTAAGATCATGTGCGAGATTATTTTTATTGTGTAAGGTGCACAACTATTTTATAAGATAGCAAAAATAAATAATAGACTCATTAAATGATTTGTTCAAATTACTTTTATATCCTTTATTCTTTTTGTTTTTAATTTGTAATTTCTTTTCATTTGAACTCTCCACTAAATATGTAAATGTGAAAGTATCATAAATTTTTATATTATGAAGATAAATAATTTGTTAAAAGGTTTAATTGAAAAAGGTATAACAGTCATTAAATAAAATTTTTGAATAATGTAATTCATAATGATATTACATATGTATTATTATTATTTAATAAATGATGTTAATATGTAACGGTGAAAGTATCATAAATTTTTATACTATGATGATAAATAATTTATATATGGTTAAATAAAGAAAAAAAAGTGTAATAGTCATTAGACAATTTTTTTAATAAAGTAATTCAAAATGATATTACATTATGTATTAATTATTTAATAAATGATGCTAATATGTAAATGTAAAAGTATCATAGAGTTTTAACATTTTTGCTTCTTCAATGGTTAACTAAAATTATATTTAAATGTGTTTAATTGGATTACCTTCTTAATATATTGTTTTCTGATAAACATAGATAAAGATAAAGTTTCTTTGATGTAATAATAACAATTAAGTGTTAACGGATTAAGGGTGTTTCATACTTGACAATTGAGATTATATTTTGAAAAGTACACCTTAAGAAATAAACAGAAACCCAACATATTATTTTTTGCAAATTTATATTGCAGATTCAATGCCAAAGAGTTCTTAACAAAAATGAGTGGAAAGAAAATAATGTTCATCGGAGATTCAATAAGCGAAAATCAATGGCAATCGATGATGTGTCTTCTTCGTACTTCTTTGCCGCCACAATCTATTATCAATGAACAAACCGTCAACTCAACAACAACTGCTACATTTGAGGTTACTGGTCATTCTCTATTTTATTTTACGATGTTTTTCAAAGAACATGAAATAATTGTTATTTCACTTTGTAGGATTATGGAGTTTCAATTTCGGTTTTCTTGTCTCATTACTTGGTTGACATTGTGGAAGAGAAAATAGGTCGTGTATTGAAACTAGATTCCATCGCAAACGGAGAAGTATGGAAGGAGAACGACGTTTTGATCTTTAATACTTGGCTTTGGTGGTATCGTAGAGGAGAAAAACAACCGTGAGTATCAGAATTAGTTATTTCACTACTAGAAAATTTACTTTTTATGACAAAAAGTAAATCTCTTACAAACTTATACATTGGTGATTATTGGCGGATAGTTCAAACCATAAAAAAATACATTTTGTAATATTTGTCTAAATTCTCTCAATGAGTTGTGGCGGATTGTTGTTGATCGGTTAGTGAATTTGTCATGCCATGAATTCTGATGGTAATCCGTCAATGGGACTTCAGTCGGTAATCGTATCCTTCTATGAATTTTGTATCTACAAGCCTTCACCGACAACTACCGCCTTCATCAAGTGGCCATGAGTCCTCAATGACTTAAGATCTTCTTATTTGTAGTGTATGACTAAATAACGAGAAATAATTTACTAATGGACATTACAATATGATGCAGATGGGACTATATCCAAATTGGCACGAACATTACGAAGGACATGGATAGAATGGTTGCTTTTCAAGAGGGTTTAAACACTTGGGCGAATTGGGTAAATACGGAAATAGACACCAAGAAAACCACAGTGTTTTTCCAAGGAGTTTCTCCGCCTCATTACAAGTAAGTACATTTATTTACGACAACTCTCTAGTGACCCGCAATGTTTTGTTTTTGACCTGACTAAGTTTTTCCAATTAGTTAACTATCTTATAATACACTAAATGAGGCCATACCCTCCCGTGCGAGTGCGAGTTACCATAGTCAATAGTTCATCATATACAAAATTCATAGTTTTATGTCATTTAAATGGATTCGAGTCAATTTTAGGTTGAATATCTGTGTAAATATTTAGCTAACCAAGTCAGTTTGGATCGTGGGTTGACCCCTTTATGTCTACAAAAACTTTAAAGGGCATTATTCTTTTCAAAACTTAAACTATTATGTAACCGTCAAACCCAATGATTAATTCTACAAATAACAAAACTAATGATAAGGTCATGGGAGTTTAAATTATTACATATTTTTGCTAAAATTTAAACAGACAAGAAATATAAGTAATTAGAATGTGTAAGAAATAAGTAATTAGAATGTGTAGTTTAAACAGAAATGAATATGATACATAGACATTTTTGTTTCTAGGTGAATTTAGAATTTAAAAGTAGTGGTAGAAGGGAAAAAAACTATCAGCTTTTAGAGATCAAAATAATAATAGAAAATCATTGGATTACTAGAGATAAAAACTAACCAAAATCAAATGAGATTTTTTTTTGTTACATCTACATTTTATTGACAATTGCAAAAGCTTTTTTATTTATTAATTCGGGTGAGTTTTTCATAGAATTGTTAACAATTGATTAACTGAAACAAGAATTTCTTCAGTGGATTGGAGTGGAATGAGCCTGGTGTGACAAATTGCGCCAAGGAAACACTTCCAATGAACGGATCAACGTACCCTGGCGGCGTACCTAGAGCCGAGATGGTGGTGGAGCAAGTTCTGAGTGGTATCACAAAACGAGTGTCATTGCTAAACATAACAAGACTATCTCAATTAAGAAAAGATGCACACCCAGGCAGGTTTAGTATTTTCGGGATGGATTGCACACATTGGTGTGTTGCTGGCCTTCCAGACACATGGAACTTACTTCTATCTGCTGCTCTTGTTTGAACCACATTTTTGGTTATATTATATGTTTAAGCATTTTTGTTTTGCAAGAAATAACAATCTATGGATGTAACTAAACTACTTGATCAATTACAAAATATTTGAACTTGCATCCATTTAGTACATCACGCTTTTTATAATATTTAATAAAGAAAACACTTGAATCCACAACTAATATATTATTGAACAGGTTCAAAGGCCACTGTGTACGATACCATGATAATGAATATCATAGTTTTTTTAACGAACTTTACCAGAACATGCATTATGATGACCGTCGTCAAGTCATTACTTAACTTAGATAGCTAGGGTAAGTAGGGTATCGTATCCACAAGGAGCATGTGGTTAGTATTACACATTTGGTTTGATTGGTACCAGTAAAACACGATGATGTGATTCTTAAACAAAGTGAATTGCGTAAGCTAAAGACTAGTTAACGCGAATTATAGTTCAAATACTTAAAATATAGCCACAACAAGGCTTGGATTTGGACATTCAATAAGCAATATAGACATAGTTTAGTTTACCAAATTCACACATTGGATAATCAATGGACGCTTCAATCAAAAAACAACAACTATATTAACGATTCTAGACTGAATAATTTATGCTATGTGACGGGGTACTTATCAATCATCAATTTACCATCCAACGCTATCAATCAAAACACCTTGTTCTCTAATGATAATGACCAAATAGAAGAAACAATGCAATGACATGTTCAAAATAATAAATCGTTCAACATGGAATTTGATTAACACATGAAATCACAATAAAATGTTAAGTGCTTAACAAATCATAGCAAATCCATGTCAAATGTACTTACAATTCAGATTGATTACCAAATGAATTCAAAACCTAGGCCTGGATGCAATCATGGAAGATCTAACTAATCATGATGATGGAAATTGATGATGAGGCATGAATTGGATGAAAGGATACTTTGTCACTAAAGTTCCTAAGCATCCTCTTCATTTTGTTGCTCCCCTAGATGTTGAATGATGTATTTTTCAAGTTTTTGGCATTGAAACTCGTCCTAGAACCGCCTAAAACAGTTGGTAACTACAGGTTGGGCGTATTGGTACTCTGGTGGGCGTACTGATACTCTAGATGCATTCAGAAACTACGTTTACAGCTAGAATACGCCCATAAATCAATATTGAGTGAGAGTAGGGATACGCCCATGGAATGGAAGTATGGCAACGTCCATGCTCTTTCTTGTCTTGTTTCTATCCTCGTGCAAATGTAAAGCTTCCGCCACTCATGATATCTTCACTGCAAACCTGCATAATCATAAAATAGACAAAGTAACCATATTCCAAGTATAATTCCTAGTAAAAACTTGTAAAACCATGACAAATTAGACCATCCAACCATAACTCATCACATTACCCTTCATATAAACGTAGTCAAGGCTCTTGTAGATCAGGGTCAAACCTGCATAATCATAAAATATACCATATCGTAAATAATATATGAAGGTTATGACAAAGTGTCGTATCACGACAATTACAAAATAGTTCAAATGTTTAAACATAGTCAAGGCTCTTATAGAAGTTAAATGTATATCTCCTCAATTGTTTTTTCTTTTTTGAAAAGCATATCTTCTCGATAATTAGCTCCTGTAAATATGCTTGTACAGTTATTTAAATTTCAAATGTAAATCAAGATTAGTGTTGAAGCCAATGACATTATGTTGGCATATGTCATAAGTTGATTTGAAATGAATTATCGACAAAAATTATCAGATGTTTGGGGCATCGAATATTTTAAAGGCACAAAATATATATAAAAATGCAATATTTTTAGAACAGTTATCCGTCATGCTAATGTATGCAAATTTTATGTACTTTGTTATCTATAGTAAAGATAGCGTTAAAAAAAGTTTTGCTACAACTTTACTTTTATTGAACACACTTGTAACAGAAGTTTCAAATCGTTCATGTTTAAGTTGTGATGTATGCATCACATAATATTCGAACAGTGAACTAACCCTAAAATAGAAATCCCGGTCCAGGTCATGCAAACTTTTTATGTGATTTTTTCAATTCAGCTCCTCATGGAGAAGATGATTGATAGGAATCATTTACTTGTTTCCATTTTAATAAGGGTGTAAACGAGCCAAAACGTTTATTAGTTACCCACGGTCAATTTGCTAAAAGCTCGAATCGAACCAAACTCGTTTAGTAAATGAGTATGTGCTTTATGTATCAAGCTCAGCTAGACTCGCGAGCCTAAACAATCATTTTGTTTATATAGATATAAAAATTTATATTATATTACATAATAAAAGTAAAATTGAAATGTAGTATAAAAAAGACCTTGAATTACATCTTTTGGATTTTTAAAAGTTATTAGGTAACTATAAGCCAAGGCCTTAAAAGTGAACAAAACTATTGCACACATGGAAGGTCGTGTTTAAATGGCTTGATGTCCCTTCTTGTTTTTATTCTTTGGATGGATTCGTTGGATGATTTGAATATGAAGCGAAAGCTTATCCGTGGTGTTATTTTAGCAACATAGTGGATGCTTTGGAGATGTCGAAATGAGTCCACTTTTTCACAAGATGCCAGATGGAGAGAACATATTCTTGACATGGTTTTCAATTATTCCTTTTAGTGATATGTCAATAAGAATAAGAATACGAAGTCAAGTTTGAGTTGGGCTACATGGATTCAAAATCCACTTCTTGTTATGAAATGATTTAGTTATCTCCATGTAACTTTTGTTTTTTAATAAATTTTTTTGCAGTTAATAAAAAAACAAACCAAATTATACGAACGATTTGGTTTCGCTCATAAGATATATATCTTTTAGCTCTTAGACCGATGATCATACAACAATGGCTTATATTTCAATTCAAGTGTTGTAGGAAGCGTTTGTATATAATATAAATAAAATAATTTTATTCAAATTACAATACAGAAAAGGTAGAGGAAAGCAGTATATTATATATGATTCTACAACTGAAATAAGCAAAATACAATATAAAATGCAAAACAGAAAACCGTTTTTGGTTGAGTTTGAGTCTCCCAAAAGGAATTGTTTATTTCCCAGGGAACAACAACCTAAGCAGTTGGTACTACTGGGTAAAAATCTAAACCCGAAGGTATACCTTGAACAACAAAAAGTAGAGGAAACAGATTGTTGGATGTTGTGTTGTGTATGTTCCAAGTATATTTCACAACTAACAATCACTTAATATTTATAGTGAAAACTGAGTTGAAACAACACTGACAAAAATTTAACAAAAAATAAATGTCATTAAACGTCTTTAACGCATTTTATTATGTTTAAATGTTGTTGACCAAAAACGGTTTCAGTGTAGAATCATCTGCAGCAGTTGAGGATAAGTGCTTAACCATCAATGATGAGTTGTTGAACTATCAACATGAGCAGGTGTCACTACTGAACCGTAGTGTTGAAGGCTAATTCACTATTGAGCGCATCAGCATGAACACATTTGAACCTGGTGGTGTTACTACTGAACTGTAGTGCTTAAGGCTAATATCAGATGTTCCTCAGCTGACCCGACTAGCCCAGACCCGCGCCACTCGAATTAGCTTTCAAAAGCATAAAGGTGGCTCTCAAGTGTGCAATGTGCGCCCATTCGCCAATGCCTCACGCATGTGCGAGTTAAGTGTGCAGCGAACCTTTCGCAAAACCACTGGTGAGTGGCTCCATAGAACAATAAGTAAGGAGTGCTCACGTATATAAGCCACTTCATTTTCTTTTCCTCCTCCTTTGGGATAACTCCCACTTTTCCACTCATTTTACATATTCAAGTCCCAACTGCGAGCATTAATATATCATTTATCTTTGCTCTGATTTAGACGTGGTGTTGTTGGTTTTAAAGCCCTTACAGTTACAACATAGAATACAAACCCACAAAATAGTACTTATACTAACCAAGGTATAATATATGTTTGTACAAAGTTTAAGAAATGTACACATAACAACTAATGAAAATACTCTCATTTTCATTCATTTTGCCAACAAGTGTTTCTCATTCAAAACGTAATGAGTTTCTCATTCAAAACGTAATTAATATAACATTACGTATTTTAGATGAGATGCGATTCTTGCATTTAAATTTCCACAATGGCCCGTAGCTTGCAAACTAGCTTATGTGAATTTTATGTTTAATTTATGTTGTGGTAAATATGTGTTTTAGTTGTGTGTCTAATGTTGGAACATATTGCTGTTGAAAAAGAGCAATTAACTTAATTTTATTCCTTCTTAAAAATCACTTGTTAAATTTCCGCTATGCCATTTGATTGAGGGGAGTAAGGAGCCGTGAGTTCGTGGATGATTCCACTTTTTGCACATACGTCAATAAAAGGTGAAATATATTCACCTCCTCGGTCGCTCCTTACGATTTTGATTTTCCGATTTATTTGATTCTCAACTTCGGCTTTGAACAAGATAAACTTGTCAATAGCCTCGTCCTTACTCTTAAGTAAGTACACATAGCAATACCTTGTACTATCATCAATGAACGTGATAAAGTACTTGTTCCTACCACGAGTAGGAATTGCTTTTAGATCACACACATCAGTGTGGATCATCTCAAGGGGTTCGGTGATTCGTTCAACCTTTTTGAATGACGATTTCGTTTGTTTTGCTTCTACGCAAGTTTCACATTTATTAATTGAGTCGATATTGAATGTTGGTATGCAATCAAGTTTAATTAAACGACGAATTGAATTATAATTAACATGACCTAGTCTATCATGCCAAAGATTAGAAGACTCAATCAAGTAAGTAGAACTAGTAGCGGTTTCTTTCATTGCATTCACATCCATTACATTGAGTTTAAACATTCCATTTAGGGCATAGCCCTTATCAACATACATACCATTTTTGGTCAACACGACCTTATCCGACTCAATCACCATTTTGAACCCAAACTTGTTCAATTGCCACCCCGACACAAGGTTCCTACGAATTTCTAGAACATACAACACGTTTGACAAAGTGAGTTCCTTTCCAGAAGTCATCTTCAGAACCACGTTCCCCTCACCTTTAATTTCGGCCGTGGCGGAGTTTCCCATAAAAACATTTTCGCCATTAGTCACCTCCTTGAAGGTGTTGAAAAGGCTTTTGTCGGAACACAAATGACGGGTAGCCCCCGTATCAACCCACCAATCCTTGTTATTTTGCCCAACCAAATTAACTTCGGTCACCCAAATCGAAAGATCCGTGACCATGGCAACAAGGTTGTCGACTTCATGAACCATGTTCACTTGTCGAGCATTTTCCTTCTTAGGAAGCTTGCATTCACTGGCCTTGTGGCCTTGCTTCTGACAATTATAACAAGTTCCTTAGAACTTCTTTTCCCAACTCCCCCCTTAGGACCAAGGTTGGAGCGTTTCGCATGACTTTTCTTTCCACCCTTTCCACTGTTTTTTCCCTTTGAAGATTGGCCATGTTCAACAAGATTGGCCTTCACAGTTTCAGGGTCATCAACCTTTTTTTAGGGCCACTTTGTTATCTTCTTCAATCCGAAGACGAACAACAAGATCTTCAATGATCATCTCCTTTCGCTTATGCTTGAGATAGTTCTTGAAATCAACCCAACTTGGTGGCAGTTTTTTGATCATTGCAGCAACTTGGAATGTCTCGCTGAGCATCATTCCTTCCGCATGAATATCATGAAGGATAACCTGCAATTCTTGGACTTGGCTCATGAGAGTTTTAGAGTCTATCATTTTAAAGTCCAAGAACTTAGCCACCACGAATTTCTTAGTGCCCGCATCTTCTGTTTTGTATTTGCGATCCAAAGACTCCCACAATTCTTTGGCAGTCTTGGCTTTGCAATACACATTATACAATGTGTCCACCAAACCATTCAAAATAAAGTTGCGGCACAGGAAATCCGAATGATTCCAAGCATGTATCGCGCTCACAGATTGAGCATCCACATCCCCTTCATCAACATGGGGTTTAGGTTCAGTCAAGAACCTTGCCAGGTTCAGCGTGGTCAAATAAAAGAACATCTTTTGCTGCCACTATTTGAAATTCACACCACTGAATTTCTCTGGTTTCTCAGCATGCAACACTGCATTAGGCAGTGGTGTCACCGGACCGGTAGTGACAGCAACAGCGGAAGTCATGACCGCAGAAACGACACTGGTCATGACAGCAGAAACAACAGTAGTCATCGGCTGGGATGCCATTCTAAAAAGAGAAGAACGCAGAAACAATTAGTAAAATAAATCTGTTTAAGTTTGTTAGGAAACTGTTACTGATAAAAACATCAAAATAATCTAAAACAGGAAAAAGAAAACAGTGAACCGGGCTTGTGTTTGACACAATTCCTTTAAACAGATTCGCCGTTTCGAAGCAGAAACAGCGCATTGGGAAATGTCGTTGCAGAGATTGAAAGAAGTTGTTTGTTGGTGTGTCTAATTCTCACATTAATTAGAAACTGTCTCACGCAAGCCAGGGTTTTCGGAGCTGCTTTCGTGTCCGCAGGACGTGCGGGCACGCACGAGTTCAACCAAATTTCAGTTCCGAAACTCAATTTTTGCAACCCCTCTCCGCGCGCGCGGGTAGGACTTGTGGTAAAATATGTCATAAGACTTCAAACACTTGGTTAAGGTTTCACCTTATAAGGCCATGGGGTATGGGGCGTGGGTTGGGGGAAAACGCCCAAGTCACCACCCCGGGGGCTTGGGTTGGGGCTTGGGTTTGGGTGTGGCCCCCTTTGGCGTGGGTTTGAAGCCGGGCGTGGGGCGCCTAGCAAGGTGACATGGCGGGCTCTTAATGGCTATGTGTCAACTCATGCCCCCAACCCAAGCCCCCAACCCAAGCCCCACCATACCCCATGGGCGTGGGTTTTGGTGGTGGAGGGGCCCCCATTCCACGTGTCAACAAATGCCCCAACCCAAGCCCCCCATACCCCACGGTCTAAATAGCCTATCCTTTTGTTCCCACACCAATGTGGGACAATGTGGTTTTACCACTTGAGACTTTCCATTCACACCAAAACTTCCAATAACCCATCCGCTACTTGGCTTAATGAAATTCGGGGTTACTTCAACAACGACCCGAGCGATAAGAAGCTGGTGCAACAAGTTACGGCTGATCCAAGTTCATTTCCACACCATGTTTGTCAAAATGGGTTGATTTATATTCACAGTAAAATTTTGGTTCCACCCATCGCAAATCTTCTTGACCGAGTCCAAGCAGAATTTTCTAATGTTATTTGGGTTGTCGTAGACTGCTTATCAAAATTTTCTAATGTTATTTCAATACACTACTGTTTATATTGCTTTGATTTCAGGCGGGCAATTTATTGATTACTCGGTTTACCTCATACCATTGTTTCGGATCGCGATCCAATTTTTATGAGCCAGTTTTGGAAAGAATTATTCAAAATATGGGAACCAAACTGTTGCATTCAAGCTCGTATAAACGAATGGACAAACGGAGGTCGTTGTTTAGAAGCATATTTAGGAGCATTTGTGTTTAAGGAACCAAAAGCATGGGAAAGATACTTGTGATCCTTTCTTTTCCTAAATTTCTTTTAGCCTCACCCGCTCCAAGGGTGTATCAATGTAGATCATTATCTATGCCTTCTGATAGTATTTGTGGGCTTTAAAGAGTACAACCATCAAAGCCTTATTTCTAGGGCTGGCAATTTTACACGAATACATGAATACACGACACGAACCTACACGAAGTTAACAGGTATCGTGTATGGCCTTAACAGGTATCGTGTACCAAACAGGTAGACACGATATTACCTGTTAATTTTCGTGTATAAACATGTTAAATACTTGTTTACCTGTTAATACCCGTTAGTACACGATAAGAAATTAAATTAAATAAAACTCATCAGCCATGTGCGTGTGGGATCCTTAATTCCTTTTTATTTTCATTCCTCATTCAACTCAAAAAAAAAATAAAACCCTAAACTCCCTTTGTAACTCTCAGATAGCATGTCATGTTCGTGTTTTTGTTCGTGTTAACAGGTATTAATAGGTAATTTTCGTGTATAACAGTCGAACAGTCGTGTTAACAGGTATTAACAGGTAATTTTCGTGTATATCGTGTCGTGTTCGTGTTTGAAAAAAAGGACAGATAAGTTATTGTGTCGTGTATGGGATTTCGTGTCTTATCGTGTCGTGTCTTATCGTGTACGGGTATACACGATATGCCAGCCCTACTTATTTCCCTTTTTTTCATTAAAACGTTTCGTAGGAAAAGTTAAGCAGGATGGCAGGTAAACGGGCAATAAGTTGTGTGTCGGAATCCTCTTTTGACGACCCTGCATTCTGTCCAAAACAAAACATTAATTCTTTTACGTCGAGAAATTACTATGGACGACCCTGCATTCTGTCCAAGAAAAATTTTGATCACTGTATATTTCACTGAATAAAAATTCACCAGTTAAACATATTTATTTGGATTGCATAGCCCAAGGCCCAGTTTGCCCAAGTTGAACCAGGCTCAAATCTAGAAAGTATCAACTCTTAAAATTTCAGTTGAACCTATTTATATACAGCACTTTTAGATTTTTTTGCAAATGCACCGTTTTGCTACATTTTCATCCTGTATTTCTTTAAATATATTTTTAAAGAGGTTTCTTAAGATTTTGTGTTAACAGCAAGAACGTATAGGAACATCAATGTGAGTACGTGAGGTCTCACAAATGGACTTTAAGAGCCCAAAAGCTAATAACTCTCTAGAATTTATTATTTGTCCTTCCTCAGTCCCCGTCCTCATTTTGTTTTTTTTGTTTTTTTAAGAGAATAAATTTTGTTATATTGGGGAATGAACCACTAAAAAGTGGATATTGCTTAAGTAGCCTAGGAAGGATTGTAATGATGACATGTGGCACTCCTAATAAGTATGAATAAAGGGCATTTTGGTCCTTATAAATAGGAGTGAAAATGACATGTGTCACCCCTTTTGTTTTTTAAAAATACAACAAAAAAATCTAGTAAAAAAAATCTAGCACAAAAAAACTAGTACAAAAAAATATAGCACAAAAAATCTAGTACAAAAAAAATATCGCACAAAAAAATCTAGTACAAAAAATATAGCACGAAAAAATTCAGGAAAAAAATGTAGTACAAAAAAATCCAGCACAAAAAATTGAGAAAAAAAAATTAAGACAAAATTCAGCACAAAAAATTTAGTACAAAAATCCAGCACAAAAAATGTTATACAACATAGAAATACAACACATTTTAGTGGCTTTTTTAGTCTTCATATTTTATATAGCAATATGAAACTCAAATTAAAGATAAAAAGACGCTCGAAATTTTTATGAAAAAATAATGTCGTATAAAAAAGTTATGAACGTTTAAAAAATGGGGGTGGAATATATGCATGTGCATTGCATGTGGAGAGAGAAAATCTATAAATATGATTTTCCCAAGATACTAGGGGTGTTCAAAAAAATCTGAATCCGAAACCGATTCCGAAATATCCGAAAACCCGTATCCGAAATATCCGAAATTTCGGATATCCGAATTTTCGGATATCCGAAAATCGGATAATCCGAAAATTCGGGTTCGGATTCGGATGTTAGTTTTGAAAATTTTCGGATATTCGGATTATCCGAATCCGAAATCTTATAAATAAAAAAATAGATTTTTATTAATATATTAAAGTCATTAACCTAAAATACACATGATATATCATGTTTCACTAAAACAGGCGCATTCAAATTTGAGAAAACAAGAGTTTCTTTAGATCTCATATCAGAGAGCCTTCGATCGTCCCCCTCCGATCTTCACTAAAACAGGCGTCATCGTCCCCTTCGGATCTTCAATCGCCGGCCGACGTTACCATCAGTCATCTGTCTCTTTGCGTCCTGCCATCTTCCTCTGGTCATGGTGTCTCCGATCTAGAAAGGATCTGTTTTCCCATCAAGAACTTCTGGATGTTTGAAACTTTGATTTTTTTGTGGTGGTTTAAAACTTTAAACTGTTTAAGCTTAAACTTTATTATGAATTTGTTGAATGTTTTAGATGTTATAAACTGGGAAATTTTGATATTTTGGATATGGGTTATCACTGTAAACAGGTTTGGATTTGATCTACTTAGAAGACAATTTTTTTTTTAAATTCGGATATCCGTTTGGATATCCGAATCCGAACCCGAATCCGAAATTTCGGATATCCGATTTTTTTTTTAAATTCGGATATCCGTTTGGATATCGGAACCCGAATCCGAAATTTCAGATGGATATCCGAAATTTCGGATTCGGGTTCGGATATCAATATTGACTATCCGAAATTTTCGGATATTCGAAAACCGGATAATCCGATCTTGAACACCCCTACAAGATACCCTTGCACTCCTCCTTTCTCCTACACTTTCATCTTAACCATTGATTTGAAAAATGAATGGTTAAGATTCCTTCTCATCCTACTTAGGCAAAATAAACTTTGTATTTGATCTTACCCCACGTTTCAAGAATTTTAATTAGAGTTAAATGCTTGGTTGCTCCCTGTGGTTTGCAAAAATTTCATACTTGGTCCTAGTGGTTTACTAATTACACGCGTGGTCCCAAAAGTTGTCAAAAATGAACTCGGTTGATCCCCTGACCTAACCTCTGTTAAATTTCTCAGTTAAGTTGATGTTAAATGACCAAATTGCCCTCAACAATTAAAATCATAATTCTCTCTCCACCACTTCTTCTTCTTCTGCCCAAGACCAACACCATCACCACCAACAACACTCCTTCACCGCCGAACAACCACCGGCACTGAACACCCACCACCACTGTCTCCCCTCTAGCACCGAACACCCACCACCACCAAACACCACCATTCCCTCTCTGATCCATCTGTATCGATCTAACTTAAAAAAGGAAGCCATTGTTGTCCGGTGGTTACATCAGATTCATGGCATAGGGTCGAGCTCAAATCTGAAAAATGAAGCCGGCAAGGATTAGGTCTTTAATCATAACTGCCATATGTTCAATCGAAGCATGAGATGGTTCAGATCTGAAAAACGAAGTTGCCGGAGATGGTACACATCTGGTTTGGTAATGACCGAAGAAGAAAGTGGTGCCAAGAGGTTGCTCGCCGAAGAAGATGGTGGTACCGTCAGTGGTTTTGAGTTCAACAAAGATTTTTTTGGATTTGATGCATAAAACCATTATACATGCATATGTTTCCTACAAATTTGAATTCTTTTTGGTATTTCTAGATTTCTGTGGTGAAGAGGTTTGATATTTTTGACAAAAAATGAGTTTCTTGATCTTTCTGGTGGTGGTGGCAAGAGTGTGATGGTAGTGGTTTAGAGAGAGAAAGAGGGACAAAGAGAGGAGAAAGAAGATGAGGTGGTGGTGGTTTCGTTTTTCTCCAGCGAGTTTCTCCGGTGAAGGCGGCAGTGTGGTGGTCGGCTCGTTTTCCGGCAGCAATGACTGATGGTGGTTACTGTTGTTTTAGAGAGAGCTGGTGTTTGAGAGAGAGGGGGTGTGAAGAAGAAGATGATGGGTGGGCCCATCTCATTTTGTTTCTTATTTTTACTTTTATTCAATGTTTTTAAACCCGGACCGGGCCGGCCAGTCAGACCGGTCCGGCCGGGACCCGGAGACAAGAGCGGGCCGGTTCGCTTGTTTGAGCCGCTTCAACATTGGGCCGGTGATCGGGCCGGCAGCCGGGCGGTCGGGCCGGCGGGTCATAGCCAGTGGGCCGGGCCGGTCCATGATGAAATAACCCCTTCTTGTTCACATCTTCTTCATCAGCCGGGCGGTCTGGCCGGTAAGATTCCGACGAGCAAGCTGAGAAGAAATCAAAAGATGAACAAAACATAGAACACTAAATCATTGAGCATTACAGAAGGATCGATCTATATGTACAGCCATGAACAAGATGAAGATAGGGAGATTAGGTTATGAAGTGCTCTGTTGAGACAATGGAGGAACTAGCAGAGGAAATTGGGATATGAAGTGCTCTGTCAATGAGCTGTACACCACAAATATTCTATCCCAATGATGAATTAACATTTTAGCCCTCCAAGCTTTCAAATAAACCAAAGAAACCCATGCACTACAATATTATATTAAAGATAAGAGAACTAGACGTTGAATTGTTAGGAACATATTTTAAAGGAACACATTTTAAATGAAGACCATCTCCTCATCTTTTCTTTTATTAAGGTAAAATTTGATGGTAAAATAGTTGGATTCTATATGTATATATATTATAAAATGGTGACACACGGTTCTTATATCCGGTCCGACCAATGAACAAGTAAGAGGACCGGTTCGATGTCCGGTCCGGTTATGAAAACATTGCTTTTATTTTTTTAATTGTTGAGGGCAATTTGGTCATTTAACATCAACTTAACTGAGAAATTTAGCAGACGTTAGGTCAGAGGACCAACCGAGTTCATTTTTGACAACTTTTGGGACCACGCGTGTAATTAGTAAACCACTAGGAACAAGTATGAAATTTTTACAAACCACAGGAACCAACCAAGCATTTAACTCTTTTAATTAATTGAACATGTATTTTAACAACTTGTGACCAATCACATAAACTGTTTTTCTTTTTCTTTTCTTTGTAAGAGCATCTACAGAGGATGTGCGTTTCTTATTCTTTTCTTTGTAAGAGCATCTATCTACAGAGGATGTGCTGATGGATGGATCCACGTAAGCAATACACGAATGGACCGTAAGAACACTCACAAACGCTCAGTGGCGGATGAGCGGATCCAAAAAATATTTACAGTGGTGTCATTGTTTTAAGATGCTCAAATTTCATAGAACATGACATAAAAAATTATGGGTCGCTATATTAGGTAATCAAAGCCTAATTTGGGTTAAGTTTACGTTTAAAAATTATAAATAAAAAAGGTTTGAGGGTGTAAGACAGTGTTTTAGCCACCTGAACCCTTCTTCATTCTTGTATATAGGTTCGCCCATAGTTTATTTAATGCGTTCACTCTAGACTATTTATATACTATCAATTTGAAACAATTGTATGCATGTTTGGTTGTAAGTTGTGCTTAAGTGGTTGTACCTTAATCAAATATTGGTTGTAAGTTGTGCTTAAGTGATTGTACCTTAATCAAATAATGGTTTCATTACCTTACCAAATTCAGTCTGTTTTGTATGCATGTATGATTGTAAATTGTGCTTAAGTGGTTGTACCCTAATAAAATAATGGTTTCATTATCTTACCATATTCAATGGGTTTGATCCATTCAAAGTTGTGTTGTTTTATTTTTAATTATTATTATTTATAATAATCTAATTAATTTAGCCAAAATCTTGTATAAATATAATTTGCAACATATTGATGCAATGGTTGTTGTAATGTATGCATTATGGTTTGAATAGTGGTAATGATATATATTATATATAGATTACGATGAACCTGTCAAACGGGAAAAAATAGACGCGGGTTCATCGTAACGCACGAGTCCTAGATCAACTTAGTTATTTTATTCTATGTTTTACGTTTCGGTTTAATTTATTCGCATTAACACCGCAACTTCAGTGTCGGTGGTCGCTGGCAGTAGTGTGACATTAGTGCTCGCCCCCGCCGCAACGCAGGGGTGCTTAATACTAGTTTATATAAAATTTCGAACCTCAATGGGTTCCGGTGAACCTGTCCCGACTTATGTAGGTCCGCCCATGCGAACGCTCCCTCTCTCTTCCCATCTCACAGAATCTGATGTCTTCATCGTCATGGACACTTCATCTCCGCCACGAATGGCTCCAAAAATGACCCATTAACGATGACGTACCATTTCTCTTATTTCAATCACATACACTGATATATGATAAGTTAAGCCATGAGAATATGAACCACCACACACTTAAATCATGCAGATATTTAGGTTCTGAAAATAAATGAAAACCACAACATATCAGTTAAACATTTAAACATTAAAATGTTTGAACATGTGTGCAAACGTTAACAAAAGTGGACAATCAATCAACTTGGGGTCCTTAATAGTTATCATCTTGGCAAGCGTACTTGTTGGAACGATACAACCCAAAGTGGTTTTCTTTTCCTTACACTCTCTCGTTCCCTATGGTATGTATTATCAATTATGTGCATAGTGGGCTCACCTGTCCCCACATCCTTCAATAATTGACACATGGGGCTGGAATATACTTGGAGATTTCTGTCCTATTGTCATTGTCATAATTGTAAGGTCATGTTTCTTTGTAAGTGAGATTATTCATCCAAAATGTTTAAAGCAAAAAAGAAATGTAGTATATAACAAGATTATTTGTTTTATGTAATGAGATGAATTTTAATTATTATTTTATAATGAAAAATAAGAGAGTAAACAAGAGATCAAGGAGTGGGAGTGATAGATAGAGTAGTTGGACAATGTGTTATCGAGTTTCATTAAGGAGACAAAAGAAATGGAAACTGAGAAAAAAAAATATCGAGTTTCTTTATCTATACTATATTATAATGCAGGAGGGAAGGATTCTCAAAAGTTAAGAACTTCTTCCCCCTTTATTTATAAATAAACCCCTGAAATGAGGGTAAAGTGGTCTTTTAAACCATAATTATTTTTTAGTCCCTCAATATATTACATTTAAATCCTTGACATTTAACATAATTATGGGTAATTAGTTACACTTCCCCTCCTCTTTAATTCTTTAACGTATTCCTGCGATATCTTACAACCTGTAATGTTTTAAAAAAATCCGAAGGTACCATGACGATCGTCACATTTTTTAAACGTCTCGATAGATGTCTTTTTTAGTTTCGTCGTGCGTTCATAAAGTACAAATAGCCGATGCGTAAATGTACAATTGATTAAAGCCAACATTTGTTTTTTACCCAAGCCCGCTTTGACCATTACCTAGCTACCGTGCATTAACAAACTGACTCTGTACATGATTTTTGTTTTGAACGGCATTAATAAACTAAAATATTCCCTAATTTTACTAGCTGCAATATTGAATGTTTAAGTGACAAACATTTTAACTAGATACAATTATTATTATTATTTTATACACGTTTGGTTTTTTTTAAAGATTGGTAGATCCAAAATTAAATAGATGCAACTAACTTCCTAAACAAAAGGGTGCCAGATTTCAAAATAACCCTAATTAAGTGTTTTTATAAAAATTTGGAAAGTTTATCAAGTGTTTTTATAAAAAAATTAACTACATCACATGTTTCTCGCTTCCTTTGAAACAAGATGTTTCTCCCTCTCTCTGATTTCAAATTTCAAAATTCAAAACCCACGTTCTCTCTCTTTTGTGCGCTCCCTCCTTGTGTCGAGGACCATGTTTGTATCTGTTAGCGAGTGGTTTAAATTAGAATTCATGTTTCCGATTTGAACCAGGTATGGTTAATGCATTGTTTAATTTCTTGAAACAGCTTTGAATCGATACATTTGTTGTTGTTATGTTTCACTATTGCAACGTGTCACCTTACCGATTTGAATGTGCAATAGAGGAATTAAATGAGGCATCGATTAAACCTACAAATTGATTATAAGGTATTAGGATTTCTTTAGGGTTCAGTTTAATCTTTGAGAACTTTGGGTTAAATATGTTTCAGTTTGCAAGTCAGATTCCTTTGCTGTGTGAGCAAGCTGCTGATACAGTCACCAGAACTACAATGAAGAGAATCAAGTAAGACTTTCGATTCTTACATCTCTCTTAAACTCACACTTCCACTTCAGTTCTGTTGACTTGGTTATATTATTGTTCGTTTCCAGTTCTTGCTATCATCGGCTCAAGGTGCGTTAGGGTTTCCGTTCAGTTCTTAGTCGAATGGACAATGGTAGTATGATTCCAAGCCTTATTTCGGTCTTGCGATTTGTTGTTTTTTTATATTATTGTTGTTCCTTTCCAGTTCTTGCTATCATCGGCTCAAGGTGCGTTAGGGTTTCCATTCCGTTTTTAGTCGAATGGACACTGGTAGTATGATTCCAAGCCTTATTTCGGTCGTGCGATTTGTTGTTGTTACTCATTTTTTAATACTCTTGTACGTGCAGTGGGGTTAAAAGACTAATCGAGTTCAAGATCCATATAGCCTAATTGAATACGCTCTTCGAGTCTTTTGCTGGTGGCGGTTGAAGCAAATGCATTTGATTCTTATACAGTGTAAGATAACAATTGTGTTTCTTTGTTGTTTTTTTTTCTTTTATGTTAGATTATTTTCAATTGATTAGGGATATTTGTACCTTGATAATGCTTCTTTTTCTCTCCATTTAGTCAAAGAGCAATTAATGAAATTGGCCAATGTTTGATTATCCCCAATGTACATATAAGAAGGTGCCATATATCTGCATTCTTTTGTTTTAGGAAACGAAGAAAAAACAAATCTTATTTCATTTAAGCATCACATGCATTATTTGTAATTGCACATTTGGTTTAGCACATGCACATAGTCCACTGAATATGCTATTTCAAGACTTACATCTTCAACCAGTACATGCTCATTTATTACTGAATAAGATGTTAAATGTGCAGGAACAAGCTCAAACAAACACTACAACACTTGGAAGCCATCAAGTTGAGAAGGTAGTAAGCAAATTTCAGTTATCTTAGTGGTGATCATTAATGATCATGCTACATTCTTTATAATGTAAGCAGGATATTATCATAATCTATGCTGTCAAAGACGCAAGGCGCAGGCGAGGCGCATCGGCCTCGCCCGGAGCCTAGGCGTAAGGCGCAAAAAAACGTGGGTTTTTTTAAGAAAAGCGCACAGAGAGAAAAAAAAATAAAAAATAGGTTATGCTTTGAAAATAAATAAGATTCCACATATAAAATTAAAAAAACTATTATATATGTCATTTAAGATCACGTAGCTAATAGTTAGTAGCAAAAGTTTAGGACTTATATATTATAAGTTTTGGGTGTGTACAGTTTTGCTATTATATATGTCATTTAAGATCTCGTAGCTAATAGTTGTTGCATTGTACAAGGGTGTGACAGTTTTGTTATAATTTGTTTTCTTTGTTTGGAGCTTTGAATGTTTTTTTAATAATTATCAAGAAAATAGAGGGGCGTTAGACATTTAGCAATGGTTTTTGCCTGATGCTGTAGGCATGAAAAGCTTTGAGGGCATTAAAATGAACCAGGACATTTAGTTCGTATATCTTGATTTTTTTTTTCTTGAATTTGCAATTTGTTTAGTTCTTGATTGTTCTTGAGAGGTTTTTAAAAATGTCAATATTTTTCTATGTACATGACTATAAAAGATGATGGTACCACATCAATTTATGTGAATAATGTATTATTTTCTTGTAGATTTACTTTTATCCGTGGACCAAATACAAATCATATTAACACTTCCCACTCATTTGTTAGATGTACTCCTGGTAGTTAATAGTGTGCAGACTGTTAATAAGTCATCTGGTAAGTGATTGAACAACAAATAAGTGATACTCGCAAATCTGTACTTATAACATATATCCACCACAATAATACTACCATAAATATTATATGAAAAAAAAACTACAAAAAACAAGTGCCGCAATGCAAAGTGTCGCCCCCGCCGCATCGCGCGGGCACCATACTAGTATATATATATACACACACGTAAGCTAAATTGGTGCCCAACGATTCCAATCAAAAACTTGATAGTCTACACTCTAGATTGTTGAGTTCTTAGATTTTTTTTTAAATAAACTTCATTAAGACAACCTTCGACCCAAACGGGCAAAAGGCCAAACAAACAAACACACCCCCAACCCAAACGGGCAAAGGGCAAACAGATTACAACATATACAAGGGATATTTACACCAGCCCTCCCATATAATAAACTTACAAGGAGATCTGTTTTTAACCCACTCATAACCCATAGATTTTAACTCCCCAATGATGCCACTCGAGCTACATTTCCTTTGATTAAAAACCGTATCGTTTCTGCATTTCCATATACACCAACAAGCTATAATTCCCAACTCGTATATGATTTTCTTCGCCATTTTGCCTCTCTTTATCAGCTTGTGACTTTCTAAAATGTCTTTGAACTCAAAAAAGAAAAGCGGCGGAATATTGCACCAATCACTCACTGAAAACCGACCACACCCGTAAAGCCAACGAGCACGCAGTGAATAGATGATCCACCGTCTCCTCATAGTCGCCGCATAACGGACACAAGACCGAGGGGATATCCACATTACTTCTTCTTAAATTGACTCTTGTAGGAAGTCTGTCTAAGTTGCCTCTCCAAGCCATAGTATTACATTTGATGGGCACCCATTTACACCATATAAAGTTAGGAGGGTGGCTTGTGTCTCTTTCCGCTATCAAAGACTTTTTGACCGACTTCACCGAGAAACCAAACTGTTTATCATCAAACCAAAACCACTTGTCCTTTTTGCTGGAAAGACTAACATTGCTAAAAACCTTCATGCAATCCTGCCATTCCTTTAGCTCCTTTTCGATAAGTAATTATAAATATCAAACGTGGGGCTAGCACTCTTCTTAAAAGCACGTCCCTTAAATTGCAAAGGAGAATTTGGAATAATTAATGTGGATAAAGTAAAGGTAGCATTTGGTGTTCAAAAAGAGTTAGAAATATATGGGTGTGTTCAAATAAAAAGTTGGTTTTGTTTAACTAGGCTAAGGGGGGGACGGTATGGATTGTTTGAGTTACTTCGGTGACTCTTTTCACCGATCAGTGAACCACCCCCACTTGTTTGAGTCACCGATTGTTTGAATGTTTTCGGTGTATAGTCACCGATGCGGGAAGATGAGGGAATGAGGGAGAGGGGTTTAATGGTGGGTCCCAACCTCTTTCAACCAATCACAATTTTTTTTTTAATTCTTTACCATTCACTAGGTGTTTGAACCATACCCTCTGATTGAGTGCAAAATGGGGACTTGACATAGCATGCTATTATTGGGTAGAGAATAACTCAAACACTCTAGAGTGATTGAACCATACCCTTCACCCTAAGAAAAAATCTCAACCTTACATTTCATTCTTAAACTGATGGCTAAGATAAAAATATAGAAAAAAAGGGGTGTAGCTACTTATGCTAACTTTTTCTTAATTCCTACTCATTTATTTTAAAGTTCACAATTATTTATACGACATTATTTTTTTTAAATGCATCATAAAATCGAGCATTTTTTATCTTTAATTTAAATTGTTAATAAAAATGACAACTAAAAATCCCAAAATTGGTGTTGTCTTTTTATGTTGTATAATATTTTTTTGGAATAATGGAATTTAATAATCCCAACTTTCACCAGTTGGCCGACAACGGACCCAACTTCAAAAATAGCCACTGGCGGTCCCAACTTTTGACATTTTGTAAAACAATGGACCCTTGCTGGGAGAGGAGGAGAGGGTTGTCCCAACTTCAAACATTGGACCACTGGCGGTCACCACTAACATCCCTTGGACGGTGTTAGCAAGGGTCCAATGTTTTACAAAATGTCAAAAGTTGGGACTGCCAGTGGCTATTTTTGAAGCTGGGTCCGTTGCCGGCCAACTGGTGAAAGTTGGGATTATTAAATTCCATTATTCCTATTTTTTTGCTGATTTTTTTTGTACTGGATTTTTGTTCAACTTTTTTTTGTGTTGAATTTATTGTACTGTATCTTTTCTGTTACAGTTTTTTATATCAGAATTTTTTGTTGTATTTTGAAAAAAGAAAAAGGTGAGAGGTTGTGTTTTAAGATAAAAATGTCCTCTAATCATAGTTATCAGAAGTGCCGCACACCATATCTACAATCTTCTTAGGCTACATAAGCAAGACAACTTTTGAAAGGATCTTTCCCACACAAATATATAACCAGTCCCTAAAAATTTGGTTCCTAAAAATGTGGTTCCTAAAAATGACCAAATAACATCTTTTCTTAATCAAGTTACCAATTTCTACAACCTATCCCTAATTTTGGTAGGTATCCCCAAATCCACAATATTCTCTCTAGTTGAGATATACATAACTTCCTCTTATTTGGAACATACATAAGCAAATATCCAAGATCCAGCATCTAGTCAGAATTTATAACATATGTAGACTCTTTATCTTTAAGTCTCTTTATCTTTAAGTTTTTGTGACCCATCTGCCTCTTATTTGGAACATACTTTAAGAGCTTTAAATCCTTTAATCATTTTTAAGGAATCTAACATGATTAATCGCTAAGATAAGTTAAAAAGGAACCATTTGAATAAGATCATAGATTTTTTTAGAACAACTACTTTAGTTAACCACAAGCAAAACAAGCTAGCAAGCAACTAGCAAGGCTGCTTAAAAACTAGTTACAAACAAAGAAGATATATAGATGAATTACTAATTTTAAGAGAACCAATGCAATCTTATAGGTGTGGTTATCACCTTTTGGCCGTGCTTAAGGTGTGAGAAGGTTTTCGGTTTTTACCACAAGATTATATCTTAACTAACAGGGTCAATCCTGAGAATTCAGATGCATTTAAGCCGAAAGAAACGTGCCCCTTAGGACTTAACGAAACAGATAATGTAAACTATTTATTTTGCCGCTCATTGTTGTCGTTGTTATTATTATTATTATTATTATTATTTTGAAATTAAAATGTGTATTGGTCTAATACATGGTGGGCTTAAGTTATAAATTTTTAGATTGAAAGTTTTCAATGGTCTAAGATATAAGTTTTGTGTTTTATATGATTTTTCGATATATATATATATAGGGTCAGGATTTAGGGAAAACGGTGAAAAGTGTGAGAACGGTGAGAACGATTTTGGTGTTAACATGTGACATTGATGCTAAATTAAACTAAGGGGTAATGTTATAAAAAAAACCCACTCACATGAACTGGGTGTTCATATAAAACGTCATAAAACACACAATTTAGAAAAAAACGCCATTAAAATACTCAGTTCAGAAAAACGTCATGAAAATACCTAGTTAAAACGCCATAAAAACACCTAGTTCATAAAAACGCCATGAAAATACCTAGTCTAAAACGCCATAAAAACACCTAGTTCAGAAAAACGCCATGAAAATACCTTGTATAAAACGCCATAAAACACCCGGTTCAAAAAAACGCCATAAAAACCCAGTTCATTTTTTTCGAAAAGTATATCATTTTTTTCGAAAAGTATATCAATAATATATCAATCTCAGCCACAAACCACTAAGATCTTGTGGCTGAGAATTCTTCTCACCGTTCTCACACTTTGAGGCGTTTTCTCCTGATCATGTTCCTATATATATATATATATAGAAAAAGTATATCATACATTACGGCTTAACGTACTTCACGTACGACAACGTGCGTGATTTGTTCTATAACATGCGTGATTAATGTTTTCAATATGCGTGATTATTGTGTTTCAACATGCGTGATTTTGGATTTTTGAGTTATAACGTGCGTGATTTTAAAATGAACGTGCGTAATTACCTGTCGTATGTGATGTACGTTAAGCCGTAATGTACGTTAACCTTCCTCTATATATATATATATATATATATACTAGGCTATCACCCGGGAACATCCCGGGTTTGGAGAAGTTAGATTTCGATTATAAAAGGTATACAAACAACATATTGAAAGTCGTTAGTATCTTCTTTCATTCTGACAATAATTTGTTTTTTTCGTTTCATCAGTATCCTAAGTTTGTTTACATGTGTATTCATAGATTTCGTGTAAAACTTATTACCTTTTAATTCTTATTGACATCTGAATTACAAGTTGTTTCGTAAACCGATATAAAATCTTAGGGTAAATTACACTTTTCGTCCTTTATGTTTGTACCGGATTGCAACGGATAGCCTTTAACTTTAATAATTACAGTCACAATCCTTTATTTGGAAAACTCATTACACTTTAGGTCCTTTAACACTAACCAGGTTAAAATTTTCAGTTAACTTTTGTCACATAAGGGTAATTTAGTCTTTTAACTTTAAAAGTAATTTTCATAAGTAAGACAAAAATACATATAACTGAATATATATAATCACCCCATATTTTTACACAAACCACCTGCATCAACACACCAACACCTGCAAAACCCACATTATCCCAACTATCTGCCATTACCAAGCCACACCAACACCTACCCCTTTCACACAAAATCAGTTATTACAACACATTTTGAGATCAAATCAAACCCTAAACAAAAAGATTACCTATTTTTGTCATGTGTTCCTAAGCTGCGGACCACTGAGATCTCTCTATCTCTCTAACTTCCGACCACCTCCGATTGCGATATTGTGGTCGGACTTCAAATCTGGAAGAAAACAGCGACGGAGGTTCTTCCCGATGGGATTTAAAGTCAGCGACGATGGTGGCGTCTAGATGGGTGACATGTATGTCGGAGTTGGGCTACCGACGATTAGTCGAGGAAGGTGTTGTACTGAACGACGGTGTCTAGTGACAGTGAACTGTAGTTACTGGGAAAAACCACCGTCGCTGTACAACATCGTCGCCGGTGTGTGAATTTATATACCTATACAACACCGTCGCTGTACAAATTGGGTGAAATATATTTGTGGGTTTGTTTGAATTGAGTGAAATGTTTGTGGGTTTTGTTGAATACTCATAAAAAAGATCCAATTTTTGCTAACTATTGTTGAAACTTTTGTGGGTATTGTTGAACTGGGGGGGGGGGGGATGAGCATGTTAAAGGTCAAATTGTTTGAAACTCAGTTGAGGAATCACTTGCGTTTGGAGGACTAGATGAAGAAGTGAAAACAGAGGTGAGGGGTTTGTTATCTTTATACCAGCTGATGATGAGTTTGTACGAGATGATGATGTGAAGTGATGGAGTTTGTGGTGGATTAGATCTGAATGAAACTTCTTCATTGGTTCATGATGTGGGTTTTTGGCTATGTAAATTGTAGACAGTTCCACCATTGTTGTCTCATTAATAGATATTTGGAGAAGATGATGTTTCTCAGATTTATATACGCAGGTTAGGGTTTATAGATGTAACTAGTTAAATTACCAATATACCCTCATGTACAAGGAAGATGCCATATTTAACTGAAAATTTTAACATAGTTAGTGGTAAAGGACGTAGGGTGTAATACATTTTACAAATAAAGGACTGTGATTGTAATTATTGAAGTTAAAGGGCATCTATTGCAATCCGATACAAACATAAAGGACGAAAAGTGTAATTTTTCCAAAATCTTATTTTGTTTGTTTTTTAATTATGTTATATTACTGTTTAAGTTGACTTTTAAACTAATAATATTGATAAAAACACTATAAACGTGTGTTAGGAATTTAGATGTATTTTTTTTATTTTATTAATAATCATCAAATAATTTTAAACTTAGTAATTTAATAATTGTGACGTCATCCGTTCACGGCAGAAAATAAAGTTGATTAATTTGAAAGGAAAAAAATGATTAAAAAGCATAGATTTATTCATAGATTAAAAAAAAACATATAAACTGTAACCGTTATTATAATTATGTTTTAAGAATATCAAATTTAGAAATGAACTAATGAACCATCGATTGTATAATATTGAAAGTATCTTTTCATATTTTATAGAAATTTAAAACCTATATTATATTAATTAACAAACTGTAATTCAACATTTTTATATACTTAAAAAATTTTAACTCCGATTTAATAACTTCCTAATATATTAAAAATCCGAAATTTACATTTTATATTAACTATATAAACGTCCGAATTTACATTTTATATTATTGGTAAATTGTTAATTTAAAATATTTAATCAGTTGCCTTTATTTTTTTTTTTCAATAACCACATCAAACATACTCAAAAATTCAAAATACCATTGTTAAAAACGTAAAAATCATAACAACTGATTTAAATTAATAGAAATATGAGCTAAGTTTATTTCTTGCTAACTTTCTCTAAATCCTTGAAAGTACTTGGAGTTGAAGACTTGTAGACGTCAGCCAATCTACGTTTGTTGATTTTATTGGTATCACAACTAGTGTTAGCGTCATCATCCTTAACACTTGGAATGTGACTTTTCTTTTTGATAAATTCTTTATCGTTTACCTAAAACAAATGTCAAAATTAATTAAATAATAATAGAATTAAATATGATGTAAATATTAATGTATTAATATGAATCATGTATTGAAATAAAAAATACCTCAGTTATCTTCATCTTTTCTTTGAGCTCATTAATAATTGACTCATCATCAGTCATGTTTGTGACAAAATACATCTCATCAAAGTTAGTCAGATTATAAGTTGTTATCTCAATTTTAAAAGCAAACATCTTTCCAATCAACTTGTTAAAATTCATGGGAAACATTACTTCTTCAACATCCTATGAATCAAAATATTTTATGATAAAATTAATATAATTTTTTTAGAAATATAATGAAAAAAATATAGGAGAAGTAAAAATTATTTATACATACAGGTGTTGTGTTTTATTGAAACAATTGTTCAGCCGACTTGAGAACAACTTTTTCGATGCTTTCATCAACCAGAGGATTAAATAATATTAGTGGAACATCATCACTATTGTCTTCCACTTGAACTTTTATTTTGAATCTAGTTAAGTTAAATATAAAAATACATATATAAAAATCGATTATTTTACAAAACATATAAATATTATAATAGATAAAAAAGGCACATATTACCTTGGAACTGGATATATAACACTTTCATCACAATCAGGGTTCTTGCACACATGAAAAAAATGTTCCTCCAAACTCACGCAGTCTATAAAATCTGTACCCGCCTCCATTAAACATTTAGGACACTCCATATAGTGCCAACGATAATGCTTATCTATAGCCTTAATAGTACCAAGTATGATAACAAATTGAGGCTGTATAAATTTAAAATTACGAAAATCATTAATTTAAACAAAAAAATTTTGTACTTTTGGCATTATACAAATTTATACAAAATTACAAACCTTCATAATTTTCCAAAGGTCATATATGTTTCTCAAATGAGTCTTTATGATAAATTCATGAGTTGACATCTATAAAATATAAACGAAAAGTTATTTTTATATGAACAAAAGAAACTAAAAATTGGAATTAATAAATTAATAGAGTTCTTGTAGATTAGAGTAAAAAAAAATATAAATTCATACCATCTCAAATTCAACCTCAAATACAAATTTTTCTCTTCTAATGTATGAATTTCTAACAACTTTGAACATGTATTTATAATAAAGTTTTTATTTAGGAAGTTGTTTAATTTAAATTGATATATTAGGATATAATACATAAAATAAATACTAAGATGATTGAATTTATGTTTGGATTTCGAAAATTTATATTAAATATATATATTTTTTTTAGAAATAGTTTGACAATTCTGTTAACATACGTATTCATACACTTAATTTATAAATTAAAAAAAAATAGTTTTTGGAATTAATCCAAGCCTCGAAAATTCATATTAATTATGTATTTAAGAATATCAAATTTAAAATTGAAGTAATGAACCATGGATTTTATAAGTATTGAAAGTATCTTTTCGTATTTTTTAGAAATTTAAAACCTATATTCTAATAATTAACAAACTGTAACTCAATATTTTTATATACTTAATAATTTTTAACTTAAATTTAATAACTTCCTTATATATTTAAAAAACCGAAATTTACATTTTATATTAACTAAATTTACGGCCGGAATTTACTTTTATGTTATCGGTAAAATATATATGCATATATTTAAATAATTATAATAAAGTTTTAATTTTGGAAGTTGTTTAATTTAAATTGATATATTAGGATATATTACATAAAATAAATACTAAGATGATTGTATTTATGTTTGGATTTCGAAAATTTATATTAAATATATATATATTTTTTAGAAATAGTTTGACAATTCTGGTAACATACGTATTCATACACTTAATTTATAAATTTAAAAAAAATTAGTTTTTGGAATTAATCCAAGCATCGAAAATTCATATTAATTATGTATTTAAGAATATCAAATTTAAAATTGAAGTAATGAACCATGGATTTTATAAGTATTGAAAGTATCTTTTCGTATTTTTTAGAAATTTAAAACCTATATTATAATAATTAACAAACTGTAACTCAATATTTTTATATAATTAATAATTTTTAACTTAAATTTAATAACTTCCTTATATATTTAAAAAACCAAAATTTACATTTTATATTAACTAAATTTATGGCCGGAATTTACTTTTATGTTATCGGTAAAATATATATGCATATATTTAAATAATAATAATGGGATGCTGTAATTAATTGGATTTTTTTTCTTTCTAAATATAGTGCACGTTTATTTTTATGCTCAATAGGTTGTTTGACCTTCATTGTATAACTGATTTAAAATATTTAATCGGTTGACTTATTATTTTTTCAATGATTCCTTGAAAGCATATTACAAATGTTTGTGTTGAATACAAAAAACATAAAAACTAAAATTGTTATTCAAAGAAAGGAAACACTTATTATTCCAAACAAATAACCCATAACTCAAATGTTCGAAAATACTAATTGTCTTTAATTTCAGGAGGAAAATCTTCTTCATAAACTAGATTATCCAATGACGGGCTATCCTCCAATAGTTTTTCCTGCGTTCATAAAAGATAAATAATTTTGAATTAATAAGAACAATGTTTGATCTACACACGTGTATGGCTAGGATCTCATCATCAAATCGTAAAATTCACTAGTGTATTTCAACCTCAAATCCTGGCCATTGATCTACACACGTGTATGGCCAGGATTAGTTCACTCAGTTCGCAAGCTACACTAGTGTTCACTCTTGAACCTACTCCTATTTAGGGGAGGGTTATCTTGAGAACGCTAAATATCGCGAGAACCGTGAGAACGAATGAAAAAACCAATCAAAACCGAATTTTTTTAATACAAACCTCATTGTAATTAAAATACAACATCAAAAAAGAATTTACAACATCAAATAATTCATTTCTCCACTCAAAATCACTATTACTACATTTTTTACGCATGTGTAAATATAACAAGTTTACACATGTGTAAATGACAAATTTACACATATGTAAATTTTCTTTATTTACGAATTCACGTAAATTTAAACGTGTATGTATGTATATATATATAATGTGCCACCAGGTAACATCTTCTCTGGCCGGAAGTCCTCCCTGCCCACCCCAGGGTCAGCTTTGCTAACTGTCTTGGAACTTCGAGGCTTTCCGGTTTTTAGTCATGTCAATTGTTTCACATAAGTTGAATTCTAAAACATTTGTTTCGCTATCATGTTACACATTTTATTACCAAGGAGTTAATTCATGAGATTTTTATGAACTAGTTCATGGTTATCATCCTTAGAGGGATAGGGCACTAGCGGGTAGATGCATCTAGGGTACTTACTTATGCCAGAATACCGCCGCCACCCCCAAAGGCAGGCAAGTCGGGTTCAATTAGCCAGGAGAGGTACCCGCATGAGAAAGGTGTTTTTTTCAAGGTGGATGTTGACTACGAAATTTGTTGGTGGCTTGTGATTGATTAGGGTATTTTATTTTATTAATATTAAAAGAATATACATAGTTTATGGCATGGGTAGAGTGCCCCCACTACATACTAGCTAAAGGGTATTTTGTATGAAATTTGACATGACTAAAGGGTGTTGATTGGTTGAGGCTAGAGTAAATACCCATGACTCCATGAGTGCCCCTTCCTCCCTTAGGGCTTTGAGCTCACATGCTAGATAGTCAAAAGATATCTACTAACCATCTTGTGTGTTCATATCTCATCTTTAAATTCATCTAACCATGTTAGCTATTTCACAAAGAAGGTATTCAGTCATCTTGAAACTCTCGCTTTTAAATCGTACCTTATATCTGAAGTCTGAACCCATCCCCATTAGTACATGATTACTTATTAGATAACCATATTCACGAGTTTTCCCACACATATCAAGGATTTATAGGTTTCTTTGCACGTATCTAGGATCCATGTTTATGATCTTAACCGGTTAGAACTTACACATTAATAAGTTTTAACAACTTCAATAAAATTCGACATCCTTGTGTTTGGATGGGAAGGGGGGAAACACGCTTGTGTAGATCTAACTGGAGTCTCCCCCCTTGTCGGGCTCAAGGACAAGGGCTTTGTCGTAGGGCAAGCGGTGCTCAAGGCAGATGCGAGCAAAGTGGCAAAACATGAGAAAGCCTGCCGGGAGAATCAACATGTGTTTGTCCCGTTTGCGTTTGATACCTTTGGTGGTCTCGCTCCTGACGCTGTGCGACTCTTGAATCGGGTTCAAAAAGTCGTTAATAGTATTTCTTCGTCGCTAAAGGTTTCAAACTTTGTATTTAGTAGAGTTGGTTTTTCTATTCAAAAGGGGGTGGCGGCGCAACTTGTTGCCCGACTACCTGCCATTGCTTTGTAATTGCCCTTTTTCGTGTGGAATGATATAGCAGGACTATATTGAGTTTAAATATATATATATATATATATATATATATTTCAATGTAAAACGACTATAGATTTCTTTTACATGTTCGTACCGCCCCACAACTCTTTAGAAATGGCTAGATAGTTCAAAATTGGTGGTCAAAGGCATATTCTCAACGACATGGTGGGTGATATGGAACTCAAAGAACGAAGCGGTATTTCAAGCTATTGATCCACGGAAAAATCTTGTTTTGTAAACGATTGAGCACTGCTCTTTTCTTTGGATTCTTAATAGGAATAGTAAGGTTAATATTGGTCGGGTCGAGTGGATGAAAATCTACACTTACACATGTAACTCCTTTTATTCGAATCTGGTAAGGCTTTTCCTAACCATTTCGGGTTATTTATAATGTAATGCTGTTTAAAAAAATAGTTAATGTGATGTATAAATCCATGTATTCAAAAACTTTATTTATACGAATAGACAATTATGTCTTTTAACTTTATCTTTAAAAAGCTAATAAAAACAGCACCACTAGTTGAAGAAATCTGTTGATGAAAACATCTGAACATGTAAGACTAAAGGGTATGGTGAGGATGGGCTTGGAGGGGATGAGCCGCCACGTAGGCGCCACGTAGGCTCGGCTCGTGGGGGATGAACCTAGGGGGGTGGGGGATGAACCCCTTTATATATATATGTATGTATGTATAGATGTATGTGTGTTAAGGAGAGAGGAGAGAGGCCGGCTGAATCGGCTGTGGGGAGCCGTTTGGGCCTGAGGGGGGCGGTGTGGGGGACCGGCGCCGGTCCAAGCCGGGGCTAGCCGGCCCCCATACCCTTTAGTCTAATGGGCCCATGAAAAGAAACCATAATTCACTGACATCCACCACCATTCCTTTTCAGCTTTTTGTCTCCCAAACCCATGTGTACATCTTTTTTAATACATACCCTATGTTTCATTTTGGACCATCCGGTCTATTCGGGTCTAAACACTTGCTGACATGATCAACCCTTCGTATTATGGGTACCATTTCAAGTCAGTTCTAACCCATCACCATCACAACCTTACATAATAATCAATTATTGTTAAAAAATGTCTAGTTATACATTATACAATAACTCAATAAGGGTGTGTATAGTGTAAGACTAGGCGGTATGGGGGCCGGCTTAGGCCCGGCGCCGGTCCCCCACACCGCCCCCCTCACCCCATCCCGGCTTGACCGGCAGCCCACGCTCGAACTCGACGGGCCTTCTTTTCCTCTCTTCTCTCACAATAACCTATACATACATACATATATATACATAAAGGGGCTCATCCCCACCCCCCCTAGGTTCATCCCCTCCAAGCCACTCCTACGTGGCGGTGACGTGGCGGCCCATCCCCTTGGGGATGGGGCTCTCCATACCCTCTAGTCTAAAAAAATGTTTGCGGATCATAGTATGGAGACATAACCAATGTTAGTAGAACCAGACCGATTATTGAATCTACCACTTTACTGGTAAGATCAGCTTATGCATTAGATAACGTAATAAATAATTCGATAACGAAAAATCATTAAAAAAAAGTTATACTATAACTGAAGATATGGAGGTTTTGATTATAAAGGCAACTATATTATAAGAGCATCACCAATAAGACATATTTGAGATGTGTTTTTGATGATGTGACAATTTTTTGGTGTTTTTATTATTGGGTGAAATTGTTTTTAAGGAGAGAGAGTGTGGTTTAGTTTGTGGTGAAAAACTAGAAAATATGAGTTATGTAGTGTATGGAGGAGAGATGAGAGAGGAAAGAGAGTGGTGTTTTTAAAGAGAGAGAATTTATTGTGAGTGTGCATGAGAGAGAAATGAGTTGGGCAGGTGCCATGTCACTCATTTTTTCTTCCCCTTATTGTGATGCTTTAAGAGCTATCTCAAAACACTTGTAAAACGTGTGTAGTTAGATTGCATAACTGAAAAATACTAATTTTTCAAAATCATCAAAACCCACCCAATAAAGAGAAAAAAATAAAAAAATAAATAAAAATTCATACTTAAACACCACCTTTTACATTTATTTTTAATTTCCAGTCTTTTTTTTATAATCTATAAAATTTACATAAGTTACGAATTCAAATTTAAAATTTTTAATATTTATATTTTTAAAAGTTATAAATTCTAAATTAGAGATTATAAAACTTAAAGTATAATTAATAAATATGTAATATTAT
Organism: Helianthus tuberosus; assembly: GCA_030545235.1. Classification (NCBI taxonomy): domain Eukaryota; kingdom Viridiplantae; phylum Streptophyta; class Magnoliopsida; order Asterales; family Asteraceae; genus Helianthus; species Helianthus tuberosus. The sequence continues at coordinate 12,104,733 of CM060452.1, forward strand.
AATATTCAACACTTACAAATTTTTAAATAAAATTGTTTTTATGACCATTTTTATGTCGAGAACCACATAACTCATTTGGTTTTAAATGAACATCCCCGACCCCGCCATTCCTCCGTTTTTGTCGTTCATATATGAAAGAACATGATGCCCAAAACCGAACCCCACCCAGTGTGAGAAATGTGGCAAGGACAACCACATGACCCCTTTTGATTGCCAAAACCGAATTATTGGACAAGCTATAGTTTGTATCATAAGTCTTTTTTTAACAGCGAGTATTTATTACCTTTCCCTTACTGTTAAATTACACCAAATAATCTACTATTTGTCTATGCTTAAATCTATGATCTCTACCATTTAAGCTAGTCCAATAACTTTATCATATGTCCTAAGCTCTAAACTTTTGACTAAAATTTGTATATCTTGTACTTTGATTTTACTCTTAACTCTCATATGTTGTCCCATATCCACCGGTGGAACCAACTTACTCGGTTCATATCGAACTATATGGACTATTACCCGACCCGCTCATTTTACCCGATCCAATAATAACTTTGGTTTCCAATAACCAAGTCAAAGAATATAAAATAAAACAGAAGTATGCAGTTTGCAACATGGGTTTCTGGCAAACATTCTCCATCCACTCCACTTAACTTACTTCACTTGTAGTAAACTCTCTTCCATTAAACAAACTCTGTATCTGAATTTATAGTACACCCAAATCCCAACAACCCATTTGAAGATCTTTTAAACTACTCAAACTTGCAGCAATTTCTTAAATCACTCATACTTTGAGGGTGTGTAGATCCAGTCATCAAAAAAATTGATTTTTTTTATAAGTAAATGGCAAGAAGAAGATGGTTGAGTCTAATCAAGAGGTTCTTCATCTCAGAAACATGTGAAAAGAGAGCAAAGGTATGGTTAAAACTAGTTTACATTCATGTTTGTTTACTTGTACATTTTATGATAAGATTGTTGTACGGTTTTACTTTTAGGAAAAGAGGACAAGATGGGTGTTTGGGAGGCATAAACTGAAGAGGTTAACTTCACAATCTGCACTAATAGAGAGGCCTCAATCAGCAGAAACAAAGGTGAAACCTGATGGTGGTGTTGTGGGTCAAGAAACTGATGAATTGAAACTCGTATCGAGTCGGAAGATTGGTGTTAAGGAAAGGGAAAATGGTGCAGCCATCAAGATTCAAACGGCTTTTCGGGGATTTCTTGTATGTGTTTTCTCTCAAAATTTGTAGTTTTTGTAAGAATTGAAGTGTTTTTTCTATCCATATTAAGCACTCTTTTGACTTTTATGGTCAAATCATTAACTTTCAAGATCTAAGATAATATGATATTATTCAAGTTTATACAAATGTTAAAAGCAAATTACCATAGCTGTTTCGCAACTTCTGAATGGGTAAGTGCTGAACCAGTACGAGGTCTGAACCATTAAGAGCTGGTATAATGCTTAACCGTTCAAGGGCAAATGTCTGACCAATTCAAATATGAGGTCTTAACCATTCAGACTCAGTATAATGCTTAACCATTCAGATGCAAATGTCTGAAGCATTCAGACATTTACTCGCAAAACAAAGAGTCTGAACCAGTAAGTGCTGAACCAGTAACAGCTGATACTACTCGTTTAAAAAACATAACGTGTTAACCAGGCAAGAGAACTTGACTTTTATAAAAGAAATCTACAACCACAAATAGTAAGATAAACGTCTTGACTTGTACCACAAATTTTTGTCACTTTAGTTCAAAAACTCAAACCTTTTGCATCTGGGTCCCTGTGGTTTCAGTTTTAATGCCATTTTGGTCCAAAAATGAAATCAGGTCATATTTGTCTTATAAAATCCTGCAGATTTGTCATTTTCCTCAGAGGCAAATCAGGTCATATTTGTCTTATAAAATCTGGTATTTATTTATAAAAAAGAAATTACCATTTTGCCCCTACGAAAAAAGACAAAATAGCAGGATTTTATAAGACAAATATGACATGATTTCATTTTTGGACCAAAATAGCAATAAAACTGAAACCACAGGGACCCAGATGCAAAAGGTTTGAGTTTTGGACTAAAGTGGCAAAAGTGACCAAACCACAGGGACCAAAATAGCAGTTTACTCTTAAATGAATAACAGAATATAGATCAAACCTAAACGCCTCATTCTGGTGTGCTTGAGTAACCGAGGCATATAAAAGCGTACATTTAAACACGTCCATCATATAAATGCATAGATTTTTTTAAATAGGAGAGGTTGAATTATATGAAAGGAGCACTCGTGGTTAAAGTTAAAATTAAATAACTTGTTGACGGCCAATGAGGTAGTGGTGGAGTGATTAGGGAAAAATCTGGTGTTTCTTGTGACTCTGTTTCGAATCTCACTCTCCTCACTATTTTCTGCGGCATCCAGGTGAAAAGCGAATACGGGTGGCGCCAGTTCGTCTTGGATGGGAGGCGAGGTTTTACCGATTATTCCACTGTCGTGCTTTCGGGCGGGTGGAGGTCAGGTTTCCGCGCATCTGGGAGAGCCAAGGGGCTGGCGGCGGTCGAGTAGTCGACCTTGGCCATAGCGCCCGGTGTCACGGTGGTTGGCACGTCGTTACTCGTTTAAAAAACATAACGTGTTAACCAGGCAAGAGAGCTTGACTTTTATAAAAGAAATCTACAACCACAAATAGTAAGATAAACGTCTTGACTTGTACCACAAATTTTTTTTCTTCTTTGTTTTAAATCATACGTCATCCCTTTGAACGTCATTGGGGTCTTTTATTACATGTATATTTATCTTAAATTACACCAAATAGATCTTAATCTACAACTTGCTTCGGATTAAAATTACTTTTATTGAATTACTATTTTACTATTAATGAACCCAATAAATGAACTTTTACATATTTATCATTTTCATTAAAATTACTTTTATTGATTTACTATTTTACTATTAATGAACCCAATAAATGAACATTTACATATTTCTTTCTTTTAATACCATCAAAAATCAATTTTTAATGGCAACGTTTACATACTCCTCTTAAATTACACCAAATAGATCTTAATCTACTACTTGCTTCGGATTAAACCCAAGACCTCCCACTAAAAGGCAAGAGTCTCTATCAAGTAAGCTAGCTCCATATTAACAATTACTTGATCTCATATTCTTTTTTTTTACCAGACTTGATCTCATATCCAATACTCTAAAAATTAAATGAAGAGTAAACTGTCATTTTGGTCTCTGAGGTTTGATCACTTTTGTCACTTTAGTTCAAAACTCAAACCTTTTGCATCTGGGTCCCTGTAGTTTCAGTTTTATTGCCATTTTGGTCCAAAAATGAAATCAGGTCATATTTGTCTTATAAAATCCTGCAGATTTGTCATTTTCCTCAGAGGCAAATCAGGTCATATTTGTCTTATAAAATCTGGTATTTATTTATAAAAAAGAAATTACCATTTTGCCCCTATGAAAAAGGTAAAATAGCAGGATTTTATAAGACAAATATGACATGATTTCATTTTTGGACCAAAATAGCAATAAAACTGAAATCACAGGGACCCAGATGCAAAAGGTTTGAGTTTTGGACTAAAGTGGCAAAAGTGACCAAACCACAGGGACCAAAATAGCAGTTTACTCTTAAATGAATAACAGAATAAAGATCAAACCAAAACGCCTCATTCTGGTGTGCATGAGTAACCGAGGCATATAAAAGCGTACATTTAAACACGTCCATCATATAAATGCATAAATTTTTTTAAATAGGATAGGTTGAATTATATGAAAGGAGCACTCGTGGTTAAAGTTAAAATTAAATAACTTGTTGACGGCCAAGGAGGTAGTGGTGGAGTGATTAGGGAAAAATCTGGTGTTTCTTGTGACTCTGGTTCGAATCTCACTCTCCTCACTATTTTCTGCGGCATCCAGGTGAAAAGAGAATACGGGTGGCGCCAGTTCGTCTTGGATGGGAGGCGAGGTTTTACCGATTATTCCACTGTCGTGCTTTCGGGCTGGTGGAGGTCGGGTTTCCGCGCACCTGGGAGAGCCAAGGGGCTGGGGGTGGTCGAGTAGTCGACCTTGGCCACAGCGCCCGGTGTCACGGTGGTTGGCACGTCGTTACTCGTTTAAAAAACATAACGTGTTAACCAGGCAAGAGAACTTGACTTTTATAAAAGAAATCTACAACCACAAATAGTAAGATAAACGTCTTGACTTGTACCACAAATTTTTTTTCTTCTTTTTTTTAAATCATAGGTCATCCCTTTGAACGTCATTGGGGTCTTTTATTACATGTATATTTATCTTAAATTACACCAAATAGATCTTAATCTACTACTTGCTTCAGATTAAAATTACTTTTATTGAAATACTATTTTACTATTAATGAACCCAATAAATGAACATTTACTTATTTATCATTTTCATTAAAATTACTTTTATTGATTTACTATTTTACTATTAATGAACCCAATAAATGAACATTTACATATTTCTTTCTTTTAATACCATCAAAAATCAATTTTTTAATGGCAACGTTTACATACTCCTCTTAAATTACACCAAATAGATCTTAATCTACTACTTGCTTCGGATTAAACCCAAGACCTCCCACTAAAAGGCAAGAGTCTCTATCAAGTAAGCTAGCTCCATATTAACAATTACTTGATCTCATGTTCTTTTTTTTTTTACCAGACTTGATCTCATATCCAATACTCTAAAAATTAAATGAAGAGTAAACTGTCATTTTGGTCTCTGAGGTTTGATCACTTTTGCCACTTTAGTTCAAAACTCAAACCTTTTGCATCTGGGTCCCTGTGGTGTCAGTTTTATTGCCATTTTGGTCCAAAAATGAAATCAGGTCATATTTGTCTTATAAAATCCTGCAGATTTGTCATTTTCCTCAGAGGCAAATCAGGTCATATTTGTCTTATAAAATCTGGTATTTATTTATAAAAAAGAAATTACAATTTTGCCCCTACGAAAAAAGACAAAATAGCAGGATTTTATAAGACAAATATGACATGATTTCATTTTTGGACCAAAATAGCAATAAAACTGAAACCACGGGGACCCAGATGCAAAAGGTTTGAGTTTTGGACTAAAGTGGCAAAAGTGACCAAACCACAGGGAACAAAATAGCAGTTTACTCTTAAATGAATAACATAATATAGATCAAACCAAAACGCCTCATTCAGGTGTGCATGAGTAACCGAGGCATATGAAAGCGTACATTTAAACACGTCCATCATATAAATGCATAGATTTTTTTAAATAGGAGAGGTTGAATTATATGAAAGGAGCACTCGTGGTTAAAGTTAAAATTAAATAACTTGTTGACGGCCAATGAGGTAGTGGTGGAGTGATTTGAGAAAAATCTGGTGTTTCTTGTGACTCTGGTTCGAATCTCACTCTCCTCACTATTTTATGCGGCATCCAGGTGAAAAGCGAATACGGGTGACGCCAGTTCGTCTTGGATGGGAGGCGAGGTTTTACCGATTATTCCACTGTCGTGCTTTCGGGCGGATGGAGGTCGGGTTTCCGCGCATCTGGGAGAGCCAAGGGGCTGGCGGCGGTCGAGTAGTCGACCTTGGCCACAGCGCCCGGTGTCACGGTGGTTGGCACGTCGTTACTCGTTTAAAAAACATAACGTGTTAACCAGGCAAGAGAACTTGACTTTTATAAAAGAAATCTACAACCACAAATAGTAAGATAAACGTCTTGACTTGTACCACAAATTTTTTTTCTTCTTTGTTTTAAATCATACGTCATCCCTTTGAACGTCATTGGGGTCTTTTATTACATGTATATTTATCTTAAATTACACCAAATAGATCTTAATCTACTACTTGCTTCGGATTAAAATTACTTTTATTGAATTACTATTTTACTATTAATGAACCCAATAAATGAACATTTACATATTTATCATTTTCATTAAAATTACTTTTATTGATTTACTATTTTACTATTAATGAACCCAATAAATGAACATTTACATATTTCTTTCTTTTAATACCATCAAAAATCAATTTTTTAATGACAACGTTTACATACTCCTCTTAAATTACACCAAATAGATCTTAATCTACTACTTGCTTCGGATTAAACCCAAGACCTCCCACTAAAAGGCAAGAGTCTCTATCAAGTAAGCTAGCTCCATATTAACAATTACTTGATCTCATATTCTTTTTTTTTTACCAGACTTGATCTCATATCCAATACTCTAAAAATTAAATGAAGAGTAAACTGTCATTTTGGTCTCTGAGGTTTGATCACTTTTGCCACTTTAGTTCAAAACTCAAAACTTTTGCATCTGGGTCCCTGTGGTTTCAGTTTTGTTGCCATTTTGGTCCAAAAATGAAAGCAGGTCATATTTGTCTTATAAAATCCTGCAGATTTGTTATTTTCCTCAGAGACAAATCAGGTCATATTTGTCTTATAAAATCTGGTATTTATTTATAAAAAAGAAATTACCATTTTGCCCCTACGAAAAAAGACAAACTAGCAGGATTTTATAAGACAAATATGACATGATTTCATTTTTGGACCAAAATAGCAAGAAAACTGAAACCACAGGGACCCAGATGCAAAAGGTTTGAGTTTCGGACTAAAGTGGCAAAAGTGACCAAACCACAGGGACCAAAATAGCAGTTTACTCTTAAATGAATAATAGAATATAGATCAAACCAAAACGCCTCATTCTGGTGTTCATGAGTATCCGAGGCATATGAAAGCGTACATTTAAACACGTCCATCATATAAATGCATAGATTTTTTTAAATAGGAGAGGTTGAATTATATGAAAGGAGCACTCGTGGTTAAAGTTAAAATTAAATAACTTGTTGACGGCCAATGAGGTAGTGGTGGAGTGATTTGAGAAAAATCTGGTGTTTCTTGTGACTCTGGTTCGAATCTCACTCTCCTCACTATTTTATGCGGCATCCAGGTGAAAAGCGAATACGGGTGACGCCAGTTCGTCTTGGATGGGAGGCGAGGTTTTACCGATTATTCCACTGTCGTGCTTTCGGGCGGGTGGAGGTCGGGTTTCCGCGCATCTGGGAGAGCCAAGGGGCTGGCGGCGGTCGAGTAGTCGACCTTGGCCACAGCGCCCGGTGTCACGGTGGTTGGCACGTCGTTACTCGTTTAAAAAACATAACGTGTTAACCAGGCAAGAGAACTTGACTTTTATAAAAGAAATCTACAACCACAAATAGTAAGATAAACGTCTTGACTTGTACCACAAATTTTTTTTCTTCTTTGTTTTAAATCATACGTCATCCCTTTGAACGTCATTGGGGTCTTTTATTACATGTATATTTATCTTAAATTACACCAAATAGATCTTAATCTACTACTTGCTTCGGATTAAAATTACTTTTATTGAATTACTATTTTACTATTAATGAACCCAATAAATGAACATTTACATATTTATCATTTTCATTAAAATTACTTTTATTGATTTACTATTTTACTATTAATGAACCCAATAAATGAACATTTACATATTTCTTTCTTTTAATACCATCAAAAATCAATTTTTTAATGGCAACGTTTACATACTCCTCTTAAATTACAACAAATAGATCTTAATCTACTACTTGCTTCGGATTAAACCCAAGACCTCCCACTAAAAGGCAAGAGTCTCTATCAAGTAAGCTAGCTCCATATTAACAATTACTTGATCTCATATTCTTTTTTTTTACCAGACTTGATCTCATATCCAATACTCTAAAAATTAAATGAAGAGTAAACTGTCATTTTGGTCTCTGAGGTTTGATCACTTTTGCCACTTTAGTTCAAAACTCAAACCTTTTGCATTTGGGTCCCTGTGGTTTCAGTTTTATTGCCATTTTGGTCCAAAAATGAAAGCAGGTCATATTTGTCTTATAAAATCCTGCAGATTTGTCATTTTCCTCAGAGGCAAATCAGGTCATATTTATCTTATAAAATTTGGTATTTATTTATAAAAAAAATTACCATTTTGCTCCTACGAAAAAAGACAAAATAGCAGGATTTTATAAGACAAATATGACATGATTTCATTTTTGGACCAAAATAGCAATAAAACTGAAACCACAGGGACCCAGATGCAAAAGGTTTGAGTTTTGGACTAAAGTGGCAAAAGTGACCAAACCACACCACAGGGACCAAAATAGCAGTTTACTCTTAAATGAATAACAGAATATAGATCAAACCAAAACGCCTCATTCTGGTGTGCATGAGTAACCGAGGCATATGAAAGCGTACATTTAAACACGTCCATCATATAAATGCATAGATTTTTTTAAATAGGACAGGTTGAATTATATGAAAGGAGCACTCGTGGTTAAAGTTAAAATTAAATAACTTGTTGACGGCCAATGAGGTAGTGGTGGAGTGATTAGGGAAAAATCTGGTGTTTCTTGTGACTCTGGTTCGAATCTCACTCTCCTCACTATTTTCTGCGGCATCCAGGTGAAAAGCGAATACGGGTGGCGACAGTTCGTCTTGGATGGGAGGCGAGATTTTACCGATTATTCCACTGTCGTGCTTTCGGGCGGGTGGAGGTCGGGTTTCCGCGCATCTGGGAGAGCCAAGGGGCTGGCGGCGGTCGAGTAGTCGACCTTGGCCACAGCGCCCGATGTCACGGTGGTTGGCACGTCGTTACTCGTTTAAAAAACATAACGTGTTAACCAGGCAAGAGAACTTGACTTTTATAAAAGAAATCTACAACCACAAATAGTAAGATAAACGCTTGACTTGTACCACAAATTTTTTTTCTTCTTTGTTTTAAATCATACGTCATCCCTTTGAACGTCATTGGGGTCTTTTATTACATGTATATTTATCTAAAAAATAAATAAATTCTCATAGTATAGAACTTGAATGAAACGTGATACTATATCTCTAATATTTACTCGTAGTTGTCGTCGGATAGTCAAAGTGTGTAATTATATTCCGTCAAAGTTATCAATCTAAGCACATGTGAAAGCCATTTACGATACCAAAATATACTTTAATTACGATACAACTTCATTTCCAATGTAACTTAGAGTAAATTGCGGTTTTGGTCCCTGTAGTTTATAGGCCATTGCAATATTTTACAAACTTGAAATGTCTTGCAATTTTAATACCAAAGTTTTCATTTTATTGCAATTTTACTCTGCCATTCTAACTCCATACATATTCTAGTTATTGTTTTTTTATATATATTTCCCCTTGCTAACTTGTCTTCAGGGCCGGCCAACCCGTGCTGACGCCCGAGGCCCAAATTTTTAAAGGGCCCGAAAGATTTTTATAAGCTTTTATATATATACTAAATTATATACTTAATATATGCATCCATTTATTATGTAAAAAAATATTGGTAGTGGAGTGGAAAAACCATCTCAAAATAATGTAAAGATCTTAAGTTCAAGTCTTGGCTAAACCATATATATTACATATTTATCATTTTCATTAAAATTACTTTTATTGAATTACTACTTTATTCTTAATGAACCCAATAAATGAACATTTACATATTTCTTTCTTTCTTTTAATACCATCAAAAATCAATTTTTTAATGGCAACGTTTACATACTCTTAAATTACACCAAATAGATCTTAATCTACCATTTGCTTCGGATTAAACCCAAAACCTCCCACTAAAAGGCAAAAGCCTCTGTCAAGTAAGCTAGCTACATATTAACAATTACTTGATCTCATATCCAATACACTGAAAATTAAATGGATAACAGAATATAGATCAAACTAAAACGCCTCATTATAGTGTGCACGAGTAACCGAGGCATATAAATTAAAATTTTACTTGAACTTCTCAAGTGTATTAATAACGTTAATTTTTTTTTGAACGGCAAAATATATATATATATATATATATAGGGTAATGCTAGACAAAAAACCCTAAAATTCTTAGAAAACTCTGGAAACCCAAATCTCCACCCATTTTTACCCAACCTCCCGACATTTTTTTTTTTTTGAAAAAAATTACACATGTAATATACATGTTTTAGAGTGTTTTGGGCCAAAAAAAACAAAAAAGCGCCGAAGGGATTTTTTTTAAAAAAATAAACAAAATTCAGTGCCTAACATGTGTTAGACAAAAATGCTGAAAGTTGCTGAAATTTTTTTTTTTTTTTAAATTATCCCTTCGGCGCTTTTTTGATTTTTTTGGCCCAAAACTCTTAAAAACATGTATATTACATGTGTTATTTTTTTTAAAAAAAAAATGTCGGGAGGTTGGGTTTTCTAGGGTTTTTTATATAGATAGGGTTTTCTATCTAGCCCTACCCTATATATATATATATATATATATATATATATATATACATACTAGTCGGCGGGAAACTTATCGTAGATCCGTAGAAAAAGGATGCAAGTTCTATAAAAATCGATGTTAAAGTAACCTTTTGCAATGAAGTAGAAAATATAAGAACTGGTAGTCCTTGCTCAAATGTTAACAGACTACGGGAGTGTTCCAGCTTGTAAAGGCTTTGAGTTTGGTCTTCAAAGATCACTCGTTCAAGTCTACCTTCTGCCATGAACCCATATAACAAATTACGTGAGTGTTCCAGCTGGTAAAGGCTTTGAGTTTGGTCTTCAAAGATCACTCGGTCAAGTCTACCTTCTGCCGTTTTTTAGTATCTTTTTGTTAAACATGACATGCAATAAAAGTCCAACTCCATCTATATAATCTATAAAAGGAGACTAAGTGCTGATGTAATTTTGCCTATGTGTCAACTAACCAGGTATGCCACGTAAGATCTGCTGATGTCATAAATCTCAATTTAAAATGTTAATATAATCTTAATCTCTAATAAAATAAAAGGGAGTTGAAAAAAAAGGGAGAGTTTTAAATTTCAAATTCAAAAAACCTAATATAATCTCTCTCTCAATAAATATCCTGAAAACCTAAAAAGCATCTCTCAGAATCCATAATTCAAAATTCAAAACATCAACTCTCTCACTCACACCTTCTCTAGCGATGAACAATAAACTCAGATCTGGACTCTTTTCCTCAATCCACGACTACACCATGTGTGTGCTTATCAGCAGCACCATGAGAGAGATCAAGACCCATAGTGGATTGAAATGGGTGAATCACCTGACTAGGGCCGATGATGGCGGCCTCAAATGGATAACAATGGCGAACAGACAAGAATCAGTGATGTCCGTGGTTTTGCAGAATGCGGGAGATGCAATCGCTACAGTGAATTGTTTTGCAGAATGGGGGAGATGTCAAAATCAATCAACGGTGGTGGTTGGCCGAATTCGTTTTTGTTCCTCTTGCTATGTTTTCAGAACCGAACTCCGGTATTGATTTTTGAACAACTTTGATTATTGTTTATCTATGAACAATGGTGAGTGAAAAAAAACTTTGATTATAGTTAGGTTATCTATCTCGAATTCTGCAACCAATTTCTAGGGTTCTTAGTTTGAATTTGGGGATTTCTGAATATTTGTTGATATCATTATGAGTAAAAAACTTTGTTTATATAGATTACATTGTTTATATGTTATTGGTTGTCGTTTTTTGTGATAACATCGCCTATTGCTTTAACCCACACTGCCTTTGAGAAAACTCGGTGAATACTCTTCAAAAGGTAAGACTTCATTCATTTATACGTTATTTCCGCATTCTTTGAAGACTGGTAAAACAGTTTTTTTTTTTAATTTGACTTATGAATCAGTGTTTGCAGGTGTTTGAATCACAATGTCAAAAGAGTGTGTAAATTAATATGCTATATTAAATAGATTGAGCATGACAACCTTTGGTTTATTGCAGAAACTTCGGAGACAAACAACCAAGTAATATTTTGCACTTTGCTTTTTAAATACTTAATAATTAGTGCTAAATGTAGACCATGATATTTTTTGTCATCATCATAATATATATACATCTGTTTTGTTAGAGTTGGTGTGAAATTTCTCTCTGTGGAGGTGAGATATGAGAATATTCGCGTGGTAGCCGAGTGTGAAGTAGTTCACAGCAAGCCTCTTCCAACTATCTGGAATTCTTTGCAAAGTATGCTTTTTATGGTTACATCACCTCAGTTTCTTTTTTATAAATATGACTTTATTTTCATGGTCAATTTTTGTTTTTTTAATTATAACCATTTAAAAGGATGGTAAATTTTTTGTTATTTTCATCGAGCAAAATAGTCAAGAAGTCGTCATCACAAGCTAAAAGTTTCCGAGAAGAATCTCAACGTTTACATCTAACAAAAAGGATGGTAATAACATAGTATTTCTTGTGTCAATTTATGCATATTTGACTATTTTTTGATGTTTTTTTTTTTTTGCAGATTCTGTTTGTAGTGAGTCCGTGTAGTTCGTTGTAGGCTTCGTACAAACATGACTGGCTTTCCGTTTCGCCGATGTTTGATGTCGTGTCATTCCAGTTTGAATATGGAGCCGACTAATAAGAATCCAAACGATACGGTTATCACAACTGTGAAGCTGACGAGGACTTCAATCGAATCAAATACATATGACAACAGGTAAACAATACGTTCATTATGCTCAACTGTTTTAAATGATGGATTTGATTTATGTTAGTGACTGGTTTTGTTGTTGATTATGTTTTGGATATAGATTGAGTTGATGTATATTTAGTATGAAATTAGGTGATATGTTGTGTAGATATAGTTGAATTAAACCTCATATATTGTTTACAATTTCAAACTAAGGAATCTGGAGCGTTTGTATTTCTTGAGCTGACTTGTGATTGCAAGCTAATGATGTTGCAAGAACTCCATCTACGAGTGAACTTAATGAAATACTTCTCGGACATGTACATTTATACGTAATGTGATTCTGTTATACACTTTCTTGTCTATCATAATTCATATGTAATGTGATTCTGTTATACACTTTCTTTCGGAAAGATAAGAATATGAGTTTGGTAATTCATTGTTTTTATTATTTTCGTTTGAATGGGCTATCATAATTCAGACTCCAATAAGGATCTCGATGGAAGTTTAGCATCTGGGAAAGTTGAAGGAGAATCTTCAGTTGGCTGTTGATCTGAGAGTGGTTCGGAAAGTCAACACAATGTAATTCTGTTATATACTTTCTTTCGGAAAGATAAGAATATGAGTCCGGTAATTCATCGTTTTTATTATTTTCGTTTGAATGGGCTATCATAATTCATATGTAAAATTGATTGTATATTTTTTAAATGGTATATTGTAGTACTTGAAGGTTCTTGCTAGACGTTTATTGGGGCTTCAGGTTGGTTAGTTCTTTACCCTTGTATCAATTTCGGTTTTTGACAGTTTCACATAGAAAGAAAAAAAAATCAAAATGAGTTTGTGTATTGGTACTCAACCAAATTCATACATAAACTGAAGAGTGAAAAATCCAAGTTTCTGTATTGGTTCTCTTTAAACCCAAATTCGACTTATGCAAAAAGCTAGCAATTTCAGTAATCAATTCAAAAAGCTACCCTTTACATGGTACTAAAATCTAATACTTTTACGAAAAATGATATGTGATTCGGATATGTGATTCGAATGTAATTAATTTGTAAAAGTGGCTTCCTCATTAATATTTGCTTATATTTATGTTCTTGGTATGGAAAGGCTTAAAACCGAGCTTCGGGAAAGGGGATTGAAGATCATGAGTGTGTCTGTTTGTGGTGGTTGCTGAGCTTGACCTGGTATGTTGATAGTCAGTTTGTTAACTGTTAATGCGGCTGCGTATGAAATCGTTATTAGCCCTTTAACATGTATTATGTAAATGTATAGACTTGTATTACCTTTGAATTAGTCTTCTATCCGGATTGGAATTTATAACCTGCTGCAGGCTTTCATATTTATTCGTGTACTCTGATTTTTTTTTCATAATTATATCTTAACCATTCTCTTTTCCTCAATATAACTGTTTATTTTGTAGGTTATATTGTCTCCAGAGGCAGATCCTCCTGTTGTCAAGTTGATGGACTACAAGTAAGTTACATCTCCTTTATAATTATTTCATTTAATCAACTTAAGTGAGAAAATTGACAGGTATTGTTTTTTTATCTATCCCTACCACCAAATCATGTAATAATAGCTCATTAGCTTATAAAATTGAGGCCCATATATATACGTTGTTAAGTTTATCATTTTAAAAGAAATGATGCCATTTTTTTATAAATTTAAATCTTTTATTGGTATTGACCATAAGTTTCTCAAATTTCACAGCAAATATAAATATGAGCAACAAAAGAGAAAAGATATCAGCAGAAGAAAAGTTCTGGTAAATGCCTCTTTTTTTTTAAAAAAATTAAAATTCTTTTTTCTTAACCTTTATCATAAGAAGAAGTATATTGACCAAGTTTTGAAATTTGATGCCAGCTTCTCGTGTGGATCTAAAGGAGCTTAAAATGGGGAAATAAATTTTGTATATTTTGTATTATTTTGCTAGGGCAATTGAATATGGGTGGTTTAGCTAATTTAGATATTGTACCCTCACCCTGGTAAAATAACGTGACGGACAGAGCAACTAATTTAACTACCTTAGATCTAATATACTATTCCTGACATTTTGATCTCACAATCTGTGACAAAATATGGCACTATATTGTTGCCCTATTTTATGTATTAAAATGATTTTATATACATAATGGATCATCGTACTTCCACACTATTTTCACTCACATTTTCTATAAAAAATATTTATTAATCACGTTATTATACTTTCTCAACATTTCAATTAAATTTCTTTTCTCTGTTATCGTTGAATCAACTAATGTAAGATTATAAGCCGTATATTGTCGTTGAATCAACTTATGGTTAAGATTAGAAGCCGTATTCACAAAACAGTGTTTTGTGGAGAAAATAGTGGTTGAAACCACTGTTGGCTTAACACTGTATGGTTGATGACAGTATTCCTTTTGGATGTAAAAGGCACTATGCGAGCCCGGTTGAAATGTAGGTTTTTTGGTTTGCGGAGATGATAGACACATAAAAAATCAACGTTCGTTTCCACCTTGAGTCGCCAAAGGAAGAAGGCATTACGACAACACCAAGTAAAGCACTAAAATTTTGCTTACTGTCTGGAGTGGTCTACATACTGTCTTTAACATTGTTTTATAAAGATATGTAACTAAATGCAAACAATTTAAATGATATATTATAATCTTGCTGTTGTTTAGTATTTGATTTCAATCGTTATTAAATCTACCCGTGTGTTCACACGGGTTCTTACTACTAGTTGAGAATTAAAGTTCAACTGTCTTCTGATATTAATTTCCTCAAAATATTAGTACACATTAATATGAAGTAGATAAAAAAATTTTGGTTGTGTTTTAAACTGGCTGTGTTTCTTTGATTGAAATTCGAAAATAATTATTAATTGAATCTAGTTCGTCATCGGTTTCATGATGATCAGTTGGTTATCATATAGTAAATAAAGATTACATATTAATAATATATTTAGATATAGTCTAATATACATTAATTTAATGTATTAACATTAATATTAATTAATAATATTTAATTATAATATTATTAATAAAAAAGATTAAAGGAGAATTTAACATTTGACATTAATTGAAGTTTTTTATTATAAGTTAGATAACATTGTTCCTTCATTAATAAAAAGTGTAGAGGTGGCCCAATATTTGTAGGACTTCCTTCGGCCCAACTAAAATCGGCCTCTCTAGAAGACCTTGGTATAACTAATAAGCATTTGGTACAAGAGTGAATTGCAAGGATTGTCCTTTATCTTTATACCCATTTGTAGGCGCTGTCCTTTATGTTTAAAATTGACGAGTTTTGTCCTTTATCTTTTCAAATCATACACGTTTTGTCCTTTAGCCCTAACCCAGTTAGATTTTTCTGTCAAATCTGGTCATGTGCAATGCACATGAGGGTAAAATTGTCTTTTCACCCTTTCTCTCACTAAAATCTCTCTCTCTCTCCTCTCTCAGCAACTAACTATGAGACTCCATGTTCAAACTCAAAAATTAAAGATTGTAATCTGCAAATCAATTTTTTAAAGCCCAAAATCTAGATGATGACCAATCAATTCATCCATTATATGACTAGAAATCATCAATTCTTGGTACTCAAATTCAAGAACCATCACATCCAGTTTCAAAATTACACCCTTTCAAAAAACCCACTTCAAAAATCTCAAACCAACAAAACCCACTTCAAAAATCTTAAACCCACTTCATGAACCACACGATACAGCTGGTCAAAATCTCAAACCCACTTAAAGAACCATCTCGCCCTTGCGGCTCCTACTCCAACAACGTCCCAGCCGGTCACCGGAATCGTTTCTGCCACTCTCTGCCAAGGCGGTTATGCTATTTTTCAGTTTTTGAGTTCTTGGGTTATTGAGTTTTTGGGGTCGATTTGTTAAGTTTTGAGTTGTTGAGTTTTTGGATCGGTTTGTAGGGCATTAGCGCCAGTGAGCAGGTTGCGGCGGTGGTGATGGGTGGTGCTGATGGCAGTAGGTGGTGTGGGATGAATGGTGGTAGTGCCGTAGTGGTGGTGGTAAGGCGGTTATAATATTTTTTTTTTCTTTTTTATGTATTTTTAAAGAATAGGGTGAAAAGACAATTTTACCCTCATGTGCATTGCACATGACCAGATTTGACAGAAAAATCTAACTGGGTTAGGGCTAAAGGACAAAACGTGTATGATTTGAAAAGATAAAGGACAAAACTCGTCAATTTTAAACATAAAGGACAGCGCCTGCAAATGGGTATAAAGATAAAGGACAATCCTTGCAATTCACTCTTGCTACAATTTTGATATCTTATTCCCCAACTAAAAAGAATATTAGAGTTTGTAACCATCAAATGCAAAGGATAAATTGGACCCTTGTTTTGTAAATAAAAAGACTATAGGTGACATTTTCTACTATTTACTTGTGAATGTCATTTTTTGCCGTATTTTATGTGTAACAGATTAACCGGTTAATATAAATAATAAAATCAATAAATCAAAAGGAAACAATGTCAAATAGGCCAAAAGTGTCAAACAGGTTGAAAATTTCGTGTAAAAAGTTGCATATGTTTGACAAGTTACCAAAGTGTGTTCTTTTGCCAACCTTTTTTTTGAAAGACACAAAAATATATAACTCAAAAGGTAATATATCGAATGTGTTAAATTTGTCAAAGGTTACCATGAGTGTATTTTTAATACACAAACACAAAACCTCATAAACCTCACTCTTTTTAATCCAAATCAAAAGGTGGACATAAATGAAAAACATATATCATTGGGGTTGGTGGCCGAGGCAATGCCTCTAGGAGCACCTAACTTGTGGATCGAATGTGTTAAATTTGTCAAAGGTTACCATGAGTGTATTTTTAATACACAAACACAAAACCTCATAAACCTCACTCTTTTTAATCCAAATCAAAAGGTGGACATAAATGAAAAACATATATCATTGGGGTTGGTGGCCGAGGCAATGCCTCTAGGAGCACCTAACTTGTGGAGGCCATAAGTTCAGGTCTCACAAGGAGTAAAAAATGAAATTTTCCGTTAAAAAAATGAAAAAAAAAAAGTATAAAGGATGGTATGATTGTTTGTTTGGACCAGTTTATTAGGGAAATATGCACATATAATGATAACAGGAGGGTAAAAATCAGTTATCTCAAGAAAAAAGCATATCTGGACCATCCATTTTTAATTATCTGGTTATTTCGGTTAAGTTTTATAGTTACTGCAGTTATGGTTTATTTTTTTTTATCAGCCTGGACTCTTTAACTGCTTCAATTTTTGTTCTTAATAATTTAATTGGTAATCTGTCACATAACTCATCTAGTTTCTGTTATTTTTTCCTAAAGATCTTTTTCTGTATCCATTTAGTTATTCATAGGACAAAAGTTACTTGTAAACTTATATGGTTCAGTTATATCTATATCTATGAACATTATGTTAGTTCACCGTATAGAACTAATGATGCCTGCGTGATTACTCTCAATACCCTCCAAATTTCATGTTGTGCCGCACCCCACGATTCTTTAGTGTTCAGTTTATTTGCATTTTCAACAGCATCATCTATCCCTGGGAAGCATTTTGACTCGTAATCGTTGTGCTTTGATGGTGCGTAAATCTGGCATAGACAGTAGACACAATCATTGTTAGATAATGTGTTTCAACTTTATGTCTTTTTTTTTTCATTATACGTTATACTTCTGCTGACTATAAAAGCCAAACATCAACTTTATGTCTTTTTTTTTTCATTTTTATTCATCGGTAAGCTGCTTGAGAGGGCAGGAAAGTAATTCTGGAACACTTACCTCAGGATATTGGCAGTTTTTACCCAGGAATGGTAAACCGTTTGTGATGAGTTGTCTGGATCTTGAACCTTCAAAATGACAAGATGGAATGAATATGGATTTTTTTAAATTTTTTACGTCTAGCGGTGGAAAATGGTGGGTTGGGTAACAGGCCATACTTGGTATGAGTCAAAACCGTCAGGTCAGCTTACGTTGACCCGAATTCACATGTTAAAGACGATATAAACTATGCAGAACTATAGGATGCTATATGCATGAAAAGTACACCTTGGGCGACTATGAACCGTTCAATCCATTCAACCCGTTCCCTTTTAAACTAAATTTCTTTTATGTCTGTTAAAGATAAAACATAGCCGAAATCGACTTTGGACCCGTTCAACGTGCTTTCTTTTTTACTAACTTTTTAGTTTGGCCATTTATACGTAAGTAGGCTGAAACTGCCACATGTATTTACCTGTTTTGTAACTCCTGTGATTAACTGATCAAGCTGTGGAGTGGCTGAGGCTTGAAATCCTGCTTCAGCAACCGCAATGTCGACATTTAGGTACGCAACAACTTTCGATGCTAACTTTTCTCTGTTTTCTTCAACCCATTCCGTTGATCCAATCTTAAAAAAAAACAAAACAAAACAATTATTAAAAAAATTAACTAAGATTTGTGTTAAGAGAGATAGAGACCAATCCATATTCTTCTGCATCCCAATTTTGCAAAAGATAATTGTTCTTCACGGTTTCCAACCTTCTTTCCGCAGCTTCTCAAATCTTTCAGCAACCTGCATTTTATGTAATGATCACAAAAAAAATTATACAAAGGTGTGCCTGGTGCGGCACATGCTAAAAACTTCCCTGAACGCTTTACTACTATTCCACTCCGACATGAATTTGTCGACCTGAGCTCAATAAGCGAATATAAGCGTTTAATGTGCTTTCCAATGTTAATAAAATTTAGAAATCAGACAACTGGAGTGTTTAACAAACCTCTGAGGTTGAAAGCTCTATAAGGGCATTAACGTCCTTACTTGCAACCTTCTTGCATCGTTCAAGAGGGAGCGGTTTTGGTAGAAGCAAGTATTCTGGAAAGACAGAAAACGAAACAAATGATGACATCCTTTTTAAATTCTAAAACACAAAATCTAGCCTTAAATGAAAATACTAACATACCCCTTCTTCACGTTTATTCCTCAGCTCGCGTGTCTTAAGTTTGGCCTTGATAGCTTGTTGATCCTTGTGGACCCCGTCAAGATCAACGCCAATAGACTACAAACAACATGTAATCATAATAAGCATTAATAAATAAACTTTTACACTGGTATATAGAAGAAGAGGCGTTCTTACTTTGACCTGGTCTTGAATGGCATCTTTTTCACCAACAAATTTTTGAACTTCAGCCCTCATAGTAGCATTTGCAATAACCTTATCCAACCAAAACTCCGGAAATAGTTTTCCGGTATCTAAAAGCATTGTAGAACTCCGAGCCGTGGGGTGTTAAAGCCATTCTTCTATCTCTCTTGGGAGGAAGAAGGCGGCGTCATTCTCCTCAACATCTTGTGGAGGATGAGCGACACCAATCGGAACCCCTTGTAGTACGTCCCGAGGAGGCTCCGGGTGCATGGCGTACCATTCGGCTGGTATGATGACTTCGGGAACCACATTCCATGCCCTTTAGGTAATGATTGGAACCAAAGGAGGAGAAGCGAGAATGTTCAACCTTTGGTGCAAAAGGTTGACCTCTCGAAGACATCCCTCTAGTCCCACCGTCAAATGATTGATACGGTCGACCAACGCTTCTTCCACTCCTGTTATTTCATCAATGGCCTCTCTTAAAGCATAAACATAGTTTACTAGAGAATATTCAACCGTTGATGACCTTCTTCCTTGTCGGTTGTTCCTAGAGTGCAATGAAGATGTTTCGCTAGTTCTGCTTGCCATTCTGAGAAGACATACCGAAAAGAGCTCAATTTAATGTAAACAGTACCTCGGACACGGCCGATGTCTGCAGATTTTTTGGAATAAGGAATCTTGGTGTTTTAATTTGTTTTTGTGATTTTTAAAACGTTTCTAAGCAGAAACAACTTAAAACATTGTT
This sequence comes from Helianthus tuberosus, assembly GCA_030545235.1. Taxonomy (NCBI): domain Eukaryota; kingdom Viridiplantae; phylum Streptophyta; class Magnoliopsida; order Asterales; family Asteraceae; genus Helianthus; species Helianthus tuberosus. The sequence goes on from CM060452.1 coordinate 12,125,035, forward strand.
GTAGAACTTATTTTTAACAAGATTCCTTGAATAAAAATCTAACAAACATCTCAATAAGGCTTGGAATTATGGAGATTTCAAGCTCTAATGGAGGTGTTAAGAAAAATTGAAGAAGAAGCTAATGGATAAAAGTGGAAAAGACAAGATGGTTGTTGGGAACCTTCTTTAGAATATACCTAGGATGGTATGTGGGAAGATCCACCAGATCTTTGTCTTTGGAGTGGTCCATATGTGCAGGAATCTTGCTGCATTTATAGAAAATGACAGCATGCTGCACACGGCCCTGTGTCGGCTGGACACGGCCCCGTGTGCAGGTGGAATTCTGACATATTTTGTCCGTATTCTGACACAAAATCAGACGGGAATCTTTGGGTGGACACGGGGGCGTGTTGACCTGGACACGACCCCGTGTCTAGAAGTTGTCTTATGGAGTTCGTCTATTTTTAAGGAACTTATCCAGATCGGGTGGTTCCTTACCGGATGGAACAACCCCAAAGCCTAAGATACCTTAATTGTTCTAGATTAAGACGAGAACGCAAGAGGTTGTCGGTGAGGGTGATTCCTATGCTATATGTAGGTGGACAATTCCAACCCTTTCCCGGGCTCTCGTTAAAGAAGGTGTATGCCGAATCGCTCAGGTCTATGTATGCATCGAACAAAGTCGATGGGGAGTCCTTCACGGCACAATCGACACAGGGACGACTATCGCTCAAGTCCTTACTAGAGTTAGAGGTATCGTTGGGAACAACGAAGTTGTCTGAATGCGATCCCAACAACTCTTCTTGGTTATCGTCTTTAGATAGATTATTGAAATCTTTCCTAAGTTCTTTTAACCAATTAAGAATTAGATCTTCCAATTGAAATAGTTCATCAAGAAGCATTTCTCCTAGAAGATCCGGTTGAGAGCATTCGAGGAAGAGATAGGGATTATTTTTACTTTCGCCCCTCTTAAGGCTACGGGAAAACGATGGGTCTATATAGTGGGGCTTATAATTTAGAAAATAACATTCTAATTCTTTATGGGAGCCTCCACATATTTGACACCACGTACCATAAGAGTGCCGAAAGTAAAAAATATCAGTATCACTCATGTTTGTGTCAGAAATTACCAAACCGTCGGGATCTTACGGTTCTGTTTTCAGTAACTGAACCTTGGGCACGGGGCGTGTTGAGTAGGCACGGCCCCGTGTTCAGCTTACTGTCTGACTTAAAACAGGATTGCCAGTTCCAATGATTGGGCACGGGGCGTATTCAGCGGGCACGGCCCGTGCTGAGCTCTGCAGAAACTGAAAAATTAAGAAAAATCCTAAAAAAATAGAAAAATTAAGAAAAACGATTAGGCCGTTGATTCCTAACTTTCTTAAAATCCTTGTGTCCCCGGCAACGGCGCCAAAAACTTGATGCATGTGAAGTGTATATGGTTTTTAATGTATATTTTAAGCCCTTTTACACTTTTTAGTCAAGTTTTAAATTTATAAAACACGATATTTACTAACACTAAACACACATATGGGCAAGTGCACCCATCGTGAGCGTAGTATAGCGTTGGTAAGATACCGAGGTCGTCCAAGGACACAAGAGCTTTTAGTACCGGTTTATCCTCAACGTCTAATCAAATCAAAAGTTTAGAAAAAGGTTTTAAACTAGAAAAATAAAACTAACTAAAATGCTGAAAAATAAAAATAAAAACAGATAGACAAGATGAATCACTTGGCTCCGACTCGTGTATAGTGTAACCTTTGATTATTTCCGCACTTTTGCACTTTTTAAGAGATTATCTTAGTTATTGTAGTAGACCCCTCTTTTGAAGGTGACGTTACCCTCAACCAGTAGTTTGAGTCAGCAAGGATACAATCCTAAAGGGTCGGATTATTGAAAGATAATTAATTAAGTTATTAATGCATATTATGGTAGGCCCCTCTTTTGAAGGTGACGTTACCCTCGGCTAAGTAGTCTGAGTCAGCTGGGATACAGTCCTAAGTAGCCGGGTTAAAGTATTAATAGTAGCTTACATATGAGGGGATCAAAGAGTTTGGACCCCCGCCATCCAATACCGGTGGGTATTGAAGGAGGTCCTACTAAATTTGACCCAGGTCCTTGCAGGATCTATACACTGAGCAAGGCAAGACTCTTACCAAACTATTCCCTTAACCCCCGACCAGGTAGCCAACATACCTCCATATAGACTGTGGAGATATGAATGGTGAAAATATTTTATTTTATATAGGCAGTAAAATAATGCCAAGACACCACGGACAAACGATAAGGAATAATCACCTTCAACATAAGAAACTAGTTATTAAAGTCATTAATACATAACCAAGTAAAAAGTGTGAAAAGATTAAAAATAAAAAGTATTACACTAGACACTTGTCTTCACCAAGTGATGTAAGAGACTTAGGCAAACATGGCCTTTGATTGTCAAGAACTCTTACGATCAATCTTGGATCCCGAGACGACTCACACACTCTATGATGGACAATGGATGATGGTGGTGGATGATGGTGTTGTGATGGTGGTGGGTGGTGGGTGGTGGGTGGTGGGTGAAGTGTGAGAGAGGTGGTGTGCCAAGGGATGGTTTGCAAATGAGCCAAGCACCCCTATTTATAGCCTGAACAGCAGCTCGGGCACGGCCCCGTGTCCATCATCTTCTCTTCCTTCATTAATTGCAGTTTGTCTGTATTAGTTGACCACGCCCCCGTGTCCACTGGGCACGCCCCCGTGTGCAGAAGCATATCTGTACTATCAAGATTTGCCTGGATTCTGCGAATCTTATAGTTGACCACAGCCCCGTGTCCGCTGAGCACGGCCCCGTGGTGGGCGATAGAAGCTTCTATAGCTTTGTCTTTTATGCTGGCACTTGGGCACGCCCCCGTGTTCACTGAGCACGGGGCGTGTTCAGTCTTTTGTCTTCTTGTTTTGCTTGGGAAGATGCTGTCGGGGGGTTGGGCATACCATGTTTGTTCCTTTTCTTGTATTTATGTTAGATTTAGCTGCCTTTTTGCTTCTTTTGTTAATTTGAGCTCATTTAATCCTGAAAATACAAAAGGAAGACAAAAGCACAATTTTTCCAACATTAGTACTAAAAAGGGGTTAGTTTTATGCCACAATTGATGTAATTTATATGTTGCATTTTGTGCACATCACATAGCATTTGCTGTGAGCAAGCTAAGTAGATACACAAGCAACCCAAGTTCAATGCATTGGAACTATATCACTCGGTTGCTTCGCTACTTAAGATACATTCGGGAATACGGGTTGCATTATAACAGATATCCAGCAGTTATAGAAGGACACTGCGATGCAAATTGGATATCTGACACGAATGATTCCAGAGCAACAAGTGGGTATGTATTCACACTTGGAGGTGCAGCGATATCGTGGAAATCATCAAAACAAACGGTTATTGCTAGATCCACGATGGAATCTGAGTTCATCGCTTTAGATAAAGCAGGTGAAGAGGCAGAATGGCTACGTCAATTTGTTGAGGATATACCAAGATGGCCTAAGCCGACAACGGCCATTTGTATACATTGTGATAGCCAATCGGCACTTGGCAGAGCTCGTAGCACAATGTATAATGGTAGGAACAGACATATCAGACGTAGACATAATACGATACGATAACTAATCTCTACAGGAATTATCACTGTTGACTACGTGAGGTCAAAGGATAATATTGCGGATCCGCTGACAAAAGGCCTAATTAGAGAGTTAGTGCAGAAGTCGTCCATGGGAATGGGAATGAAGCCCTTGAAAAATGAAGTTCATATGATGGAAACCTAACTCAATAGACTGGAGATCCCAAGAATTGAGTTCAATAGGAAAACCTAATTGTATGAATAAACGAGGTCACTGTGGGGGGGGGGGGGGATAACCCTACACATTTAATAAGGTAGTCTATTATAAAGATTAATAAACTTCCTAGTCCATTCCTAAAAGTGACAAGTGTGAGGCTAAGCCTGTGGCTTTTAATGATTCGACTAAGGTAACCATACATAGTGAATCACCTATGTGAGAGAGAAGTGGGGTCGCTTCGAAGGGTATTGTTGGGGCACAATACCTAATGGCTCTCGCAGAACCAGGCATCATGTTCATAACCATAACGAACATAACTATGAGGACTTGACTTTGTCAGGGAGAGTCTTGTGTGAAGTGCATTGCCGTCTACACAAACGGCAGACGAGTTCAAAGACATCGAGTTCTACACAGAGCTAGTGGGCTAAGTGCATTTCATGAGCGAAGGTTCAAAGGGTAACACCTACCTATTGTATGCAAAACTCAACTGCTGAAATGTAATAAGGAATTATGTTGTTTCTGAGATCGACCTCCATTCATGTGGGGGATTGTTGGAAGTTATAGTGTGAATGGAAAGTCACAAGTGGTAAAACCACTTTGTCCCACATCGGAGTGGGAACAAAATGATAGGCTATTTAAAAGGTGAATCCTTAACCAAGCCTTTGAAGTCTTATGACATGTTTTACCACAAGTCCTACCCGCGCGCGCGTAGGGGGGTGCAAAAAATGGAACAGGAATTAGTTGAACGCGCGTATGCCCGCACGTCCTGCGGACACCAATGCAGTTCCAAAAACCCGGGTCCGCGTGGAGCGGTGTTTTGCACTCGTGACTTTTAGTTTTTTGAAACTGAAATGAATGAATGAGATCATTATTTCATTTTCAAATCCTAACAGCTGTAGTCATGAATTATCAGTCAGTTTCGTAACCGATATACACTAATGACCATTATATGGTCTTTTATTTGCTGATTTCGGTTATGGGTTCTGGCACTATAAATCAAAGACTAGGCTGATCAGTTGAGATACACAAAAACAACTTCTCTTCTCTATATCTCAGTTTCTGCAACACAGCTTCTTATTCTTTTCAGGCAAGTGCTCAAGTCCGGCAGTGCGTGGTGCTACTTCGAACCGGCGTACCCTGGGAACAGACGACGAATCTGTTTAAGGGAATTGTGTTAAACACAAGCCCGGTTCAATTGTTTACTGTTTCTGCAATTTATTTTTCTACTTCTGATTAATCTGCGGTTCTGATCAGCGGTTATTTTTCCTAACAACCAGACCCTGCTTTGTCATGATGTTTTCAAGCCAGTAGACTTCCTGCTCTCCACTGTCGTATATAACGGTCACCATGTCGGTTTCATCATCAAAACGCCATGATGTTATGATAGGGTCCGGCTTCACATCTGCTTTGATTGGTCCAAATTTCCTTGTTAATGCTTTCATAAGCATATCTGTTTCATGGCATTCATTGTCTAGAACGATGCCAAGGGATAAGATACCCCTCTGTACCTCTTCTTCCATCTTCAAAATTGCCCTGACTGTCTTAACATACACCCTCCTTCTGTTGTCAAAACGGAGGACGAATCGCCTGATTGCCAGAGTGTATCTCCACGAACCGATTGTTGCCTTTTTTGGCGTTTTGGTTAAGTTGGCATTTTTGGTTCAAGATGTTTTTGCAGAAATTGATAGATTTAAGTGATTATGGAAGCTATGTTTTACCTCATTTATATAAGGGTTATTGGATTTTATCACCCCCAACTATCGGCCTTTGGCCGTTGCCACCCGCAACTAACACTTTGACACCCGGCACCCCCAACTTGACTGTTTGTTTGCAATGGCACCACCCAGTTAAATATGCACTAACTGGGTTTGTTTTTTGTCCGACGTGGCACAGGTTTGCTGAGTTGGAGATGATTAAGTGGCAATGACGTGTCATATCCTTCTTCTCCTTTTTTATAACACATAAAGTCCCATAAAACCCTATTTTCCTTGTCCCTCATCTGGGTTGCATTTTCTCATAACTCTAATCTAAACATAATCGATGAACACATATACACCCCCACAACCATCACTACCTGCACCTCATGCAAACACCACCTACTCCTGCCACCACCGGCACCTGCCACCACCGGCACTGCCACAACCACCCTACTTCACCACCTCAATAGCAAATCGAATCGAAACAAAGATTTCAATCTCACCTCTGTTCTTCAAAACCTAAAGGGTAACTAAATCTCTAATCTTTATCTTAATTTGCACTTAACCCACAATCATTCTGTCAATTTATGACCGATTTTCATCTTTCTGATCAAATCTCAAAGCTTACAATGCCGCCACCGAAAACCCCACTTCGTCGGAAGAAAAACAAGTCTCCGGCAACTGGAAAGTCTTCTCACAATCCCACCGCCGCAAGCGACGGAGGAATTCGCTGGTCCTTGATTCAAAACAATTGTCATACTCTTGCAATATTTGACAAAGATCTTCAGGCTATGACATCGTCTGCTGGGATGAATAATCCGAAAAGCGAAGCACATGAGGATAAAGCAATTGCAGGTGCAACAGCCAATGCACAAGGTACAACTGTAATTAACGCAACTCCATCGGTTTCTCTTCCTGCGAAAGAAAAACAGAGAAATCCTGAGGTGTAGAGCTGAAACGCAAACAACTAATTAACCGATAACACAAACATCTAGCAACGATTTTCTTCAAAAATACCGCAAAATCAAACACAAACGATGAATAAACCATAACACAATCATCTAACATCAATTTTCTTCAAATATACAGCATAATCGATGATTCAAACTGAAAGTAAACTGATGTATTATCTGTATGGAATCGTGTGAGAACAAATGGAGGATTGAAATGAATGGATTATAGAGACATATGTATAGAGGTGGGATATAAAGGAAGGGGGAGTTGGAATTTTTTATCAGGAAATATGGCTTTGTTTAATGAGGTGTAGAGCAAAAAGAGAGATGTGTCACGTAATCGCCATGTCACTGTCCATCTCATTAAGTCTGTGCCACATAGGATCAGAAACAAACCCAGTTAGTGCATTTTTAACTGGGTGGTGCCATTGCAAACAAAAAGTCAAGTTGGGGGTGCCGGGTGTCAAAGTGTTAGTTGCGGGTGGCAACGGCCAAAGGCCGATAGTTGGGGGTGATAAAATCTAATAACCCTTTATATAATGATGTTTTTGGCGCGTAATTTAGGAGGGAATTTCTTCTAATAAATGTTAATAACTGAAATTCAGTTACTGTGTTGTTTCATCTTCCTGTAATATTCAACGCGTTTTATCACTAATTTTTGGCGTTTTATTTTTAATTGCGTTTTGTTTTTTTGAATGCCGTGTTATCAGTTGATGGCGTTTTGAATATGAGCGGTAAAAGACCTTTTTACCTTTAATGAAGCGCGTCCCACATAATAAAATTGATGTTATTTACGAAAACGCCACCGCGCAATCTAGTCCATGGATTGTTTTGATCGGACCCATAAGCGTTTTCACCGTTCTCACACTTTTCACCGTTTTCGCTAAATCCTGACCCTATATATATATAAAGAGAGAGAAACGGGATCAGGAGAAAACGGTGGAAAGTGTGAGAACGGTGAGAACGCATCCTGACCCAACACGTGGCGCGGGACATGATCAGGGTCCGAGGGGTTTTTTTTTCTTTTTAGTATTCTTCTCCTTTCCCGATTTTCGCGTTTGACATGCTGCTTTATTTTTTGCGTGCAAGATAATTTGGCGTTATCTAGAATCATTAATTTCTTGGTGTTTTACTGTTTTTCTCAGATTTCTTCTCGTTGAATTAATTCTTTTTGTGTCACATAGTTAATTTTTTTGGCGTTATGGCTTTTTCCATGTCATTTTTTTGGCGTTTTGGGTCTTTTTGTTAATAATTGGTTACCATAGATTAATATTTTATAAAATTACAATAATACGGAATCAAAATAAACTAATAGTCTTCCGAGGGTGGGATTACATCAGAGATGTACCCATCGCTTTGTTCATCACTTTCTTCAGATTCATCATCATCAAATTTTAGATTTGCGTATAACGCCATTAGCTCGTCTCTTCTTTACTGCAGCCTATTCTTGAATATCACTGCATCCTTGGAGTTAGAAGGTGCTAAATTACAGAGTTGTTCAATGATAGATAGCAACCCTGTCTTCAACATTTCTTCCATTGGCAATGAATATTGCACCCCATTTTTATAAGTCACTTCAAGCGTTTCTTCTTCCTCATGCATCACCCAACTGCTAAGTTTTGGTAGAGGAGTATCGTCAATATCATCATCATCTTCATCATATTCTGCCGGAAATTTTCTCTTCAGTCTTTTTATTACAGTTCGGGTTCTTTCACAATCGTCGGCCATTGGAACCCCAAGGGCCAGGATATCCCTCTAAACCCCTTCATTCATTCCAAGCATGGCTTTGATTGTCCTTACCTTTACCCTTCTCCTATCAGAGAACTTTATGATGAATCGTTTCTCTTTCCTTTCAAACATCCATGCAATAACCTTAGCCATTTTTAAAGTTTTTGGCGTTTTGGACAATATGTGGCGTTTTAGTCAATGTTTTTGGTGTGTTTGAGCTTGTGTTCTCATGGTCTTCTTTTATATTGACTTTTTTTTTCCCGCGCATGACATGTAATTATGGCGTTTTGAAAAAGATAAATAAATTTAATTCCCCAAGTATTTTGCTTTCAATATAATAAATGTTAGTAATTATGTTTTTCGTCGTTTCATTTTACTGTTTTTTGCAGTTACCGTGTTTTGTTTTCAGATTCAACTGTTTTTTTGGTGTAACACGTCTAATCTTGACAGCTGTAATTATGACGTTTTGTTTTCCAAGGGCGTTTAGATAACGATTGGACTTTTTTTGTTTTATATTCTTTGCACATTGTTTCACGCTTTTTTTATAATAGTAGTTGTTCAAAGTAATTTTATTATAGTTTGGTAGTTTTTTGGGGGCGTTTTTTATGGCATGATGGCGTTTTACAGGCATTTTCTCATTTTGGCGTTTTATTATATTTTTCATTACAGTATTAATGTACTTTTGTTGTTTATTAACTGAAATTACAAAACAAACAACAGATAAAGAAAATTAAAAAAACACAAAATAGAAGCAATTTATGATCTAAATCTTCAGTGTCATCAGTCTCTTTTTTCTTTTGAAACTACAAGAACTGTCACAAATAAATGGCGTTTTGGGTTTGGCGTGGTTTATTATATTTGTTCATCTGTTGAATTGTCTTTGTGGATGTTGGAGACATAGATCAACCCTTTGTGGGTGGATGCTATCTGCCCGTCGTCTTCATTATAATCATCGAGGCCAAAATAGCATTTACACTGGTATAGGTCTCTTCTAATCATCCAAACCTTCTTCAAGAACAAAGATGACAAAATGACATATGGGTATCCTCAGTCCCTCTTTTTTGAATTTTGTACATCTCATGCAGCAAAATCTTACTACACTCACTATTTTTTTTCACTTAAAACAAACTTCTTATTTGATTCCAACCTTATATAAATAAGTAAATATATTTTACTCACAATTTTTTTTTATTATTTATGTAGATAATTAAACATTTGTATTCTCTACATTTAAAAATTTAATGTTTTTAAACCCACATAAACCTCAAGAATTTAAACCCTTGCACATAGTTCTTTTTTTAAACCCTTCCACTTGGTTTTTTTTTCAAAAGCAAATTTTTACACCTAATTACCATTAAACCGTTTTATTTGTAAGACCTAAGATAGTATTACTTTTGTGGATGACAAACACCATACTATTAGACCACTCGGTTATCAGTTGGTTAAAAAAACGTCTACATTAGTTTTGGCTAGACCAACATATATATTTAAACGTGACCCGCTTTTGTATCCTGAAATATATAGTATTTTATATCATCTAAAGTTTCTTTCCAGAACTTATTTTTCAATCGTTAATCTTATCATGTTAATAAGATTGACGTGATTCATTATGTTAAATAACTAAATAATTAGAAGCTATTTTAGTTTGTCATAGTTATTCAATTTAATATTCAATAATTTCAACCCTTTCAATTTAATTAATTAAAGATTTGACCACTGAAATTAAATTGTTGGTTAGGAAGCAAATATTAAAATAATTTTTATAATACTGAAGTCCAACTAATATGTAAACGAGGTGGTCCTCTCTCTCTATATATATCCTCACTAATAATATCTACACATGTTATTTGCGACTCATTGTGTGGTGGGATTGGTAGTGATGGGTGGTGGGATTAGAGGAAGATGTTGGTGTACCATTATTCTTTTTGCACTTGTATCGGGACCGACAGCATACGCTGGTGATGCGTGCGATTTGTACCAAGGAAGATGGATGTATGACAAGTCGTATCCCTTATATGATTCATCAAAATGTCCACACATTCGAAGGGAATTCGATTGTATCAAGTACGGCCGCCCCGATCTAAACTACCTCAAGTTCAGATGGCAGCCCACCAATTGCAACTTGCCCAGGTATACGTAAATTTGTCCATCCATACGATATATAAAGATATAAACATATACATATAGAGGTTAGACAGACATAGATACGTGTATGAATCAATGTTAGATGTTGTCTTTATTAGTCATAATTCAAACACATGACTATCTCTTCTCATTCTACACCCTCCGTTTGGAATGTTACAGTATTCACGTGTAATGCTTATCGTGTGGTCTTTGGTTATTTTATTTATTTATATTGACCAAAAATAGGAGGTCGCAAAGTTTGCAACCGCATCTAGTTTGCTCGTTAAATTTGCGAGCAACGTGAATTCGATTGCAAATCAGTTCCAATTTTTGCGATTGGTATTTCCTATTTCTATCGCAATTGTCCAGTTTTCTAATAGTGATGGATAACAAATTAATAATGATATTTAGAAATATTTAAGGTTAGACAAAAATGCAACGAAGATAATAGTTGAATAAATCAAATTAAAGTTTTAGTTAAATACATAGAATGCCAAAATGATCGTATTAATAATTGATGTGCGCATGAATTTGGAACCAAGTATTATATTTTGCTGATATCTATTAGATGTATGTGTTAAATTAAAAAAGAGTATAATGGTCACTAAATATATTTTTTGAATGATGTAATTCATATGGTTATATTTTGCTGATATCTATTAGATGTACGTGTTAAATTAAAAAAGAGTATAATGGTCACTAAATATATTTTTTGAATGATGTAATTCATATTGATATTACATATGTATTAATTATTTAATAAATGATATTAGTGGATGACGATGATGTCAACACCAAGCCACCCTCTAACAACGGTGGTCGGCCTCTTTGTCCTTTACGTCGTCTCCTTCCTTCAGTCTCTCTCCGTCTCTTTCTTTCTCCCCTGATTTCATCTGATCTCTCTCTCTCTTGAGGAGCGATTGTGTTTTCAGAGAGTAAACCTAATAGGGCAAGCGACCACATGTAATCAGTACAACAAAAGCAAAGAAACGTACAAGTTCAATATGCCAAAAAAACTGATTATGCAGAGAGTACAACCACCCAATGCCTAGATATGTTACAAATTATACTATATATAAATACGTAAATGTGAAAGTATCATAAATTTTTATATTATGAAGATAAATAATTTGTTAAAAGGTTTAATTAAAAAAGGTATAATAGTCATTAAATAAAATTTTTGAATAATCTAATTCAGAATGATATTACATATGTATTATTAATTATTTAATAAATGATGTTAATATGTAAAGGTGAAAGTATCATAAATTTTATACTATGATGATAAATAATTTTTATAAGGTTAAATAAAGAAAAAAAAGTGTAATAGTCATTAGATAATTTTTTTTAATAAAGTAATTCAAAATGATATTACATAATGTATTAATTATTTAATAAATGATGCTAATATGTAAATGTAAAAGTATCATAGAGTTTTAACATTTTTTGCTTCTTCAATGGTCAACTAAAATTATATTTAAATGTGTTTAATTGGATTACCTTCTTAATATATTGTTTTCTTATAAACATAGATAAAGATCAAGTTTCTTTGATGTAATAAGAACAATTAATTAAGTGTTAACGGATTAAGGGTATTTCATACTTGACAATTGAGATTATATTTTGAAAAGTACACCTTAAGAAATAATCAGAAACACAACATATTAATTTTGCAAATTTACATTGCAGATTCAATGCCAAAGAATTCTTAACAAAAATGAGCGGAAAGAAAATAATGTTCATCGGAGATTCAATAAGTGAAAATCAATGGCAATCGATGATGTGTCTTCTTCGTACTTCTTTGCCGCCACAATCTATTATCAATGAACAAACTGTCAACTTAACAACAACTGCCACATTTGAGGTCACTGGTCATTCTCTATTTTATTTTACGATGTTTTTCAAAGAACATGAAATAATTGTTATTTCACTTTGTAGGATTATGGAGTTTCGATTTCGGTTTTCTTGTCTCATTATTTGGTTGACATTGTGGAAGAGAAAATAGGTCGTGTATTGAAACTAGATTCCATCTCAAACGGAGATGTATGGAAGGAGAACGATGTTTTGATCTTTAATACTTGGCTTTGGTGGTATCGTCGAGGAGAAAAACAACCGTGAGTATTAGAATTAGTTATTTCACTACTAGAAAATTTACTTTTTATGACAAAAAGTAAATCTCTTACAAACTTATACATTGGTGATTATTGACGGATAGTTCAAACCATAAAAAATAAATTTTATAATATTTGTCTATAATCTCTGAATGAGTTGTGGCGGATTGACGTTGATCGGTTAGTGAATTTGTATCTATAAGCCTTCGCCGACAACTACTGCCTTCATCAAGTGGCCATGAATACACAATGACTTCCTCCGTCACTTAAGATCTTCTTATTTGTTGTGTATGACTATATAACGAGAAATAATTTACTAATGGACATTACAATTTGATGCAGATGGGACTATATCCAAATTGGCAAGAACATTAAGAAGGACATGGATAGAATGATTGCTTTTCAAGAGGGTTTAAACACTTGGGCGAATTGGGTAAATACGGAAATAGACACCGAGAAAACCACGGTGTTTTTCCAAGGAGTTTCTCCGCCTCATTACAAGTAAGTACATTTATTTACGACAACTCTCTACCCTGTGTTCCCGAGTTAAGTTAAGGGGAGAAAAGAAAGGATTCTCTCCTTTTCTTTTCTTTCTCTCCGTTTCTTTCCAAATTGGAAAGATTAATTTTAGGCAAAAAATCTCTCATTTTCTCTTCTTTTCTCTCCTTTAATGAAACTCTGGAACACAACTAAAAATTATTTCCTTCCAAATCTTTTCTTTTCTCTCGTTTAATGAAACTCGGGAACACAAGGCTAGTGACCCGCAATGTTTTGTTTTTGACCTGACTAAGTTTTTCCAATTAGTTAACTATCTTATAATACACTAAGAGAGGCCATACCCTCCCGTGCGAGTTACGATAGTCAATAGTTCATCATATACAAAACTCATAGTTTTATGTCATTTAAATGGATTCGAGTCAATTTTAGGTTGAATATCTGTGTAAATATTTAGCTAACCAAGTCAGTTTGGATCGTGGGTTGACCCCTTTATATCTACAAAAACTTTAAAGGGCATTATTCTTTTCAAAACTTAAACTATTATGTAACCGTCAAACCCAATGATTCTACAAATAACAAAACTAATGATAAGGTCATGGGAGTTTAAATTATTACATATTTTTGCTAAAATTTAAACAGACAAGAAATATAAGTAATTAGAATGTGTAAGAAATAAGTAATTAGAATGTGTAGTTTAAACAGAAATGATACATAGACATTTTTGTTTCTAGGTGAATTTAGAATTTAAAAGTAGTGGTAGAAGGGAAAAAACTATCAGCTTTTAGAGATCAAAATAATAAGAAAAAAAATCATTAGATTACTAGAGATAAAAACTAACCAAAATCAAATGAGATTTTTTTTTTTGTTACATCTACATTTTATTGACAATTGCAAAAGCTTTTTTATCTATTAATTCTGGTGAGTTTTTCATCGAATTGTTGACAATTAAGTAACTGAAAATAAGAATTTCTTCAGTGGGTTGGAGTGGAATGAGCCTGGTGTAACAAATTGCGCCAAGGAAACACTTCCAATGAACGGATCAACGTACCCTGGCGGCGTACCTAGAGCCGAGATGGTGGTAGAGCAAGTTCTGAGTGGTATCACAAAACCCGTGTCATTGCTAAACATAACAAGACTATCTCAATTAAGAAAAGATGCACACCCAGGCAGGTTTAATAATTTGGGGATGGATTGCACACATTGGTGTGTTGCCGGTCTTCCAGACACATGGAACTTACTTCTATCTGCTGCTCTTGTTTGAACCACATTTTAGGTTATATTATATGTTTAAGCATTTTTGTTTTGCAAGAAATAACAATCTATGGATGTAACTTAACTACTTGATCAATTACAAAATATTTGAGCTTGCATCCATTTAGTACATCACGCTTTTTATTATATTTAATAAAGAAAACACTTGAATCCACGACTAATATATTATTGAACAGGTTCAAAGGCCACTGTGTACGATACCATGATAATGAATGTCATAGTTTTTTTTTTAACAAACTTTACAAGAACATACATTATGATGACCGTCGTCAATTCATTCAAAATCCTAATTAACCTAGATAGCTAAGGTAAGTAGGGTATCATATCATTGAGGAGCATGTGGTTAGTATTACACATTTGGTTTGACTGGTGCCAATAAAACACGATGATGTGATTGTTAAACAAAGTGAATTGCATAAACTAAAGACTAGTTAACGAATTATAGTTCAAATACTTAAAATATAGCCACAACAAGGCTTGGGTTTGGACATTCAATAAGCAATCTAAATATCATACATTCATCACTACATAGACATAGTTTAGTTTACCAAATTCACACATTGGATAATCAAACAACAACTATATTAACGATTCTAGACTGGATAATTTATGTTATGTGATGGAGTACTTATCAATCATCAATTTACCATCCGACGCTATCAATCAAAACACCTTATTCTCAAATGATAAAGACCAAATAGAAGAAACGATGCAATGACATGTTCAAAATAATAAATCGTTCAACATGGAATTTGATTAACACATGAAATCACAATAAAATGTTAAGTGCTTAACAAGTCATAGCAAATCCATGTCAAATGTACTTACAATTCAGATTGATTACCAAATGAATTCGAACCCTAGGCTTAGATGCAATCATGGAAGATCTAACTAATCATGATGATGGAAATTGATGATGAAGTGTGAATTCGGGAAGCGAAAGGCATGAATAGGATGAAAGGATACTTTGTCACTAAAGTTCCTAAGCATCCTCTTCATTCCGTTGCTCCCTTAGATGTTGAATGATGTATTTTTCATGTTTTTGGCATTAAAACTCGTCCTAGAACCGCCTAAAACCGTTGGTAACTACAGGTTGGCCGTATTGGTACTCTGGTGGGCGTACTGATACTCTGGTTGCATTCAGAAACTATGTTTACAGCTAGAATACGCCCATAAATCAATATTGAGTGAGAGTAGGGATACGCCCATGGAATGGAAGTATGGCAACGTCCATGCTCTTTCTTGTCTTGTTTCTATCCTCGTGCAAATGTAAAGCTTCCGCCACTCATGATATCTTCACTGTAAACCTGCATAATCATAAAATAGACAAAGTAGCCATATTCCAAGTATAATTTCTAGTAAAAACTTGTAAAACCAAGACAAATTAGACCATCCAACCATAACTCATCACATTACCCTTCATATAAACGTAGTCAAGGCTCTTGTAGATCAGGGTCAAACCTGCATAATCATAAAATATACCATATCGTAAATAATATATGAAGGTTATGACAAAGTGTCGTATCACGACAATTACAAAATAGTTCAAATGTTTAAACATAGTCAAGGCTCTTATAGAAGTTAAATGTATATCTCCTCAATTTTTTTTTCTTTTTTGAAAAGCATATCTCCTCGATAATTAGCTCCTGTAAATATGCTTGTACAGTTATTTATATTTCAAATGTAAATCAAGATTATCCGTCATGCTAATGTATGCAAATTTTATGTACTTTGTTATCTATAGTAAAGCCAGCGTTAAAAAAAGTTTTGCTTCAACTTTACTTTTATTGAACACACTTGTAACAGAAGTTTCAAATCGTTCATCTTTAAGTTGTGATGTATGCATCACATAATATTCGAAAAGTGAATTAACCCTAAAATAGAAATCCCGGTCCAGGTCATCCACACTTTTTATGTGATTTTTTCAATTCAGTTCCTCGTGGAGAAGATGATTTATAGATAGGAAGCATTTACTTGTTTCCATTTTAATAAGGGTGTAAACGAGCCAAAACGTTTATTAGTTACCCGCGATCAATTTGCTAAAAGCTCGAATCGAACCAAACTCGTTTAGTAAATGAGTAGGTGCTTTATGTATCAAGCTCAGCTAGACTCGCGAGCCTAAACAATCATTTTGTTTATATAGATATAAAAATTTATATTATATATTACATAATAAAAGTAAAATTGAAATGTAGTATAAAAAAGACCTTGAATTACATCTTTTGGATTTTTAAAAGTTATTACTATGTAACTATAAGCCAAGGCCTTAAAACTGAACAAAAATATTGCTCACATGGAAGTTCATGTTTAAATGGCTTGATGTCCCTTCTTGTTTGGATTTTTGGCCGACAAGTATCATTCTTTGGTTGGATTCGTTGAATATTTTGAATATGAAGCGAAAGCTTATTCATGGTGTTATTTTAGCAACATAGTGGACGCTTTTGAGATGTCGAAATGAGTCCACTTTTTCACAAGATGCCACATGGAGAGAACATATTCTTGACACGGGTTTCAATTATTCCTTTTAGTGATATGTCAATAAGAATACGAAGTCAAGTTTGAGTTGGGCTACATGGATTCAAAATCAACTTCTTGTTATGAAATGTTTTAGTTGTCTCCATGTAACTTTTGTTTTTTAATAAATTTTTTGCAGTTAATAAAAAAACAAACCAAATTATACGAATGATTTGGTTTCGCTCATAAGATATATATCTTTTAGCTCTTAGACCGATGATCATACAACAATGGCTTATATTTCAATTCAAGTGTTGTAGGAAGCGTTTGTATATAATATAAATAAAATAATTTTATTCAAATTACAATACAGAAAGAGTAAAGGAAAGCAGTACATTATATATGCTTCTACAACTGAAATAAGCAACATACAATATAAAAATGCAAAACAGAAAACCGTTTTTGGTTGAGTTTGAGTCTCCCAAAAGGAATTGTTTATTTCCCAAGGTACAACAACCTAAGCAGTTGCTACTACTGGGTAAAAATCTAAACCCGAAGGTATACCATGAACAACAAAAAGTAGAGGAAACTATTGTTGGATGCTGTGTTGTGTATGTTCCAAGTATATTTCACAACTAACAATCACTTAATATTTATAGTGAAAACTGAGTTGAAACAACACGGACAACAATTTAACTAAAAATAAATGTCATTAAACGTCTTTAACGCATTTTATTATGTTTAAATGTTGTTGACCAAAAACAGTTTCAGTGTAGAATCATCTGCAGCAGTTGAGGATAAGTGCTTAACCATCAATGATGAGTTGTTGAACTATCAACATGGGTAGGTGTCACTACTGAACCGTAGTGTTGAAGGCTAATTCACTATTGAGCGATCAGCATGAACACATTTGAACCCTGGTGGTGTCACTACTCAACTGTAGTGCTTAAGGCTAATATCAGATGTTCCTCAGCCGACCCGACTAGCCCAGACCCGCGCCACTCGAATTAGCTTTAAAAAGCATAAAGGTGGCTCTCAAGTGTGCAAAGTGCGCCCATTCGCCAATGCCTCACGCATGTGCGAGTTAAGTGTGCAGCGAACCTTTCGCAAAACCACTGGTGAGTGGCTCCATAGAAAAATAAGTAAGGAGTGCTCACGTATATAAGCCACTTCATTTTCTTTTCCTCCTCCTTTGGGATAACTCCCACTTTTCCACTCATTTTACATATTCAAGTCCCAACTGCGAGCATCAATATATCATTTATCTTTGCTCTGATTTAGACGTGGTGTTGTTGGTTTTAAAGCCCTTACAGTTACAACATAGAATACAAACCCACAAAATAGTACTTATACTAACCAATGTATAATATATGTTTGTACAAAGTTTAAGAAATGTACACATAACAACTAATGAAAATACTCTCGTTTTCATTCATTTTGCCAACAAGTGTTTCTCATTCAAAACGTAATGAGTTTCCCATTCAAAACGTAATGAATATAACATTACGTATTTTAGATGAGATGCGATTCTTGCATTTAAATTTCCACAATGGCCCCTAGCTTGCAAACTAGCTTATGTGAATTTTATGTTTAATTTATGTTGGGGTAAATATGTGTTTTAGTTGTGTGTCTAATGTTGGAACATATTGCTGTTGAAAAAGAGCAATTAACTTAATTTTATTCCTTCTTAAAAATCACTTGTTAAATTTCTGCTATGCCATTTGATTGAGGGGAGTAAGGAGCCGTGAGTTCGTGGATGATTCCACTTTTTGCACAGACGTCAATAAAAAGTGAAATATATTCACCTCCTCGGTCGCTCCTTACGATTTTGATTTTCCGATTTATTTTGATTTACGATTTATTGCACATACGTCAATAAAAAGGTAAATTATGCTCACTAGAATGTGTGATAAAAATTTCATAAAGTTTCGTTATCATATGAGAAAGTTATGATCAAATTCGTATACGAGGGGTTAAAAGCGTCAACGTTGGAAACTATGACTTCTCTGGTAAGCACAAAGTTAACCAAGGACTTGCCAATGTTTAAATAAGTCTTGAAGCCCTTATAAGTAAAATTGAGGGGCTCAATATGCAAGAAAATAAGGTTAGATGACCTTTCGAAGGACCAAGAGCCAAGTGCCAAAAGCCAACCAATTTTTGTCCCCTGGAAGAGGCTTACGGACCGTAAGCCCCAAGCCTTACGGTCCGTAAGGCATGCCCAGATGCAGAAACTCGGACAGCAGCCTGTTTTGAGCATGGTAACCGACTTAAGAATATATTTTCTCATCCATGGGCGACCCCTAACAGTTCCTAGGCCTAAGGGACACATGTTGATGATCAGGGAACAAGGGTAGCATGATTTGTCATGATCATAATGAATCAAAATCACTATAAAAGGCCCTCATAGTTGCAACATTGTGATCACTCATTCCATCTGCATTTGGGGAGCTTCCTGGAGCATAAGAGCAGACCCTAAGCATCCCAAATCATGCATAGGACTTCTGTAAGTATGCTTAACCTTTCTTAGTTGAGTTTTTACTTAGTTTTAGCTTAAAAGTCAAACCGTCATAATTAACGGTTGACTTAGCGATTAAGCATTAATGGTCCAGTGATTAGTCGAATTGAAGGTAGTTATAAGTTGGTAATTATGTGGGCATTAAACCCTTAAAAGGGCTCCCTCTGATTCCCACTCTAACTAGATCAAATGTCGGGTCAAAGTTGATTAGAAAAAGTCAACAGAATGCTAATTTTCAAATTAACATGTAATTAGCAATGTAGAAGGCATGTAACCTATTTTAACACTCTTATAACTTGGTAATAAGTATAATAACTGGTCTAAGCTTGTTTGATCCGACAATTTTCTGTTTAGAACCGGTTCGGAACCGAAAGTCGCAAAACTTTGACTTTTGCTTTGACTTCAGTTCTGACCCGTTTTAGTAAAGTTTAGAAGTGCCTTAGGACTTCCTTAGGACCAGGCTACATGTTAGCATAACCCTCTGTGGTTGGTTCATTGATTGTCCGATTCGTTTACACGTTTCCGTTAATTGCTTAATGTTGACCATAATGCCCTTTTAACCATAAAACGAGAATTTTAGAAATGTGAAAGGACAATAACCTTTGTTACTGATTTATTAACATGTCCCTAAAATTTCCCATCAGTTGGAGGTCTAGATTAGGAGTTATGCTCATTAGCGTAATTATAACGCCTTTTAGTAATTAAACGGCGCAATTAGCATAAAGCCTATCTAAACCCAATTTTTGACACCAAACCTTTTACCTACTGATGTAATAGAATATTTTGAGATTTTTAAAGATTTTTAATTATTTTTAAACTGATCATAACCTAAGGTTATGGCGTTGATTCGGTAAATACCGATTATACCCTTTTTGTGTATGAAATTAGTTCTATATATTATTTTGAGACCAATCCAATTACTACTGATTTTATATAATAAATAAAGTATTTTGAACTTTATAACCTGATCAGAAAACTCAGATTTCCGGTATAACCCGAAAATCGCTTAAAATGACTTTTTACGCGTATTAAACGCATAGTTTGGGTTTAAAACCATTTTGTCACATAAGACTTATCATCAACTGTTGTAACCTGTTAAAATAAGTTATTTTACAGATGTATTCGGACCCGAACCTCAGAATCATATTTAATCCCTTTTATAATAATTAAAATGACCAAAATACCCCTACGGGGCTTATTTTGAGATTTAACTCGCTTTGGGCATAATGGAAGATATCCCACTGATATCACAACATATTTAAGGCATATTAACTTAGGAAACCTGTTTTTGACTCTTTTGGTTACTCGTTACGCACTTGTCGCGTTCGGATCGGCTTATGTGAGTAGTTTGCATATATTAGCCGAAACGGGTCAAACCATATCATTTTTGTCTCAAAATCTAGAATGTGTTTAAGTTACCCATATTAAACAAGCATACAAGCTTGTCGGGTCAAAACCACATTCTAATCCGGTCTTCGCTTTATCATGCGTTTGAACCGTATCTTCCTTTTGAAAACTAACCGGTCTAAGTCTAAGCTTAATTAAAGGCCCGTTAGGATTCTAATAGGTTATTAAAAACCTTCGTTCCAGATTAGGAGCCCAGTAAAAGCTACGCGCACTTGCTGTATTTGATTTATACTTTGCTCAGGTAAATACTTTTAACTTATTTTCCCTATACGGGCTTGGGGTACGGTATTATAATACCGCATGATCGGGTATGAAGTCGTACAATCATATGTTGATTAAAAAGATGCATAACCTGTTTTATTCTGTCTTGTTTGATGCAATGCCTTTGGGGGGGTTAATGACCGTGTCCTGCATATCCTCGGCTCATTCATTAGGGATGGCCACGACTTAAGCACAGGGTGTAGGCATACACCTGACAGCTGCGTATGTAAAAAGGGTAGTTCACAAGAAGGGTATCTTCTTGTAGAATCATACCGCGTGGTGTGTCTATTAATCTTGTTAAACCGGCTCTTCTAACCGGGTCCTAAATGGACGACAAACATGTAAAACTGTATACAAGTTTATTTCTACATAATTATCCCAATTTAAAAAGATATCTTGTGCCATGTGCATTCAAATCAATTTTCTAAACCATTTTCAAAATGAGTCAGTTAATTGTATTTACCAGTGTAAACTGACATATTTTCCAAAAAGGTTAAGTGCAGGTACTATACGAAATAGGCTGGCTACTCCAGACATCAATAATCAAGTCTTGCAAGCTCTAGATGTCAAAGTCTGTTGAACAGTTTTTCTTTTATTTGATCCGCCTGTGGATCCCTTACTTTCCGTTGTAATACTTGATATTACTTTATATTCGGATTGTAATATAATTTATCTTTTGCTTCCACTGTGCATTCATATATATTGTGTTGTTTGACTATGATGATATCAACTACGTCACGATACTCCCCACCGGGCCCACCGGTAATACGTGGAAAGTCGGGGTGTGACAGGTTGGTATCAGAGCCAACACTGAGTGAATTAAACACTAGCCTTTTGTGTTTAATCTCAGTTACACAGATGCACATTCTTGAGTCTAGACAAGAACATAGGACTAATCCTAATTCGTTTCATTGTCTTTTGATTGCTTCTTTTGTTATTTTCTGATTAGCCCTTGCATGGGAAAGTCATTTTCTTAAGAAGTCCCGTTTAAGGCAACCATATACTTGTTTAAATTTTAATAGAACGATTATGTTTAAAATATCGTTCCTATATTATAAGATCTACCATTATAATAAAATGGCAAAATCTAAAAAGAACAAGACCTAGCCCATGTGTCATGTTAAGACAAGGCCAAGATGGTAGTTCCACAATTAGATTCAGATCCTTGTTAACATTTCAATTTAGAAATTGTTCTGCGTTAATTATTAAAAAGAATCTAAAGGGTAAAACCTAGCCTAAATGTCATTATAGACATGGCCAAGATGGTAAAACTTATTCAAGAGATTCAAATCTTTGTTAAACATCTGAAAGCATATCAACATGCTTGACAAAATGTGATACGATAAAATCACATAAGTCATTCTTAAATGGGTTATTTTTTTAAATTCCCTTATTTATGTAATCATCCCTTAAGGATGAAGTGCCCACGGGCTATAATTAACGTCCTCTGGACTAAAGACAGTGGTAGCCTACAAGTCCCTGTCAAGAAAGGGTAATGAACTTTGATTCAAACCTTAATGCCTCGATTCCGTAAAATCAAGGCCTATAAATTAAACTTGTCTACGTGACTAGGCCTTTTGTGCTATTATTAACTTATAATTTAGGATTTTGATAAAGATCCTGAACAATTATATATTTAACAAATTAACTAAAATGTGTATTAAAAACATGGTTAATAAATCGTCAAGAACGATAGTACTGTATGGGCTTCTAAATAAACCTTGCCCTTATTTTCTTTTTGTAGTAATTAAGACTACATGGCTGACTCTGACGAAATCAACAGTCATCCCCTGGAGAATAATGAGAATGATAGGATTAATATAACCAGAGGAGAACTTCGTACGCTGATTGATACATCTGTATCTAAAGCTGTAGAGGAGCAGTTCAGGGAGTATAGTGGGACTCATAGTAAAGCCTCATTTGTACCCCACTCTAAGTCTGTCCCTAAGACTCATTCTGAGGCTCATAGCAAGCCACCCCCAAAGAAAGATGAGTCAAAGAAGGATGATGATCGACATTCGTCTATTCAACACAGTGTTCCATCCAAGAGGATAGAGTTCGATAATGAACCACGTACCAAGTTCTGTACCTATAAATACTTTGTTTCCTGCAAACCCCGAGATTTCACTAGGGAGAAAGGGGCAATTGATTGTATGACCTAGTTGGATGAAATGGACACAGTTGTCGATATCAGCGGTTGTGCTGAAAAGGATGTGGTGAAGCATGTATCACAATCGTTCAAAGGAGAGGCACTGGCATGGTGGAAGTCTCTCATTCAAGCTGCTGGGAAGATCCCGCTCTACAACATGTCATGGGAACAGTTTGTTACTCTCATTATGGAGAACTACTGCCCTCAACACGAGGTTGAGAGGATTGAGTCAGATTTCTTATCGTTGGTTATGACAAACTTAGATTGTCAAGCTTACCTCACCAGTCTCAATACACTGTCCAGGCTGGTTCCTTACCTAGTAACATCGGAACCCAAGCGAATTGCTCGCTTCATTGGGGGTTTAGCCCCAGAAATCAAAGACAGTGTTAAGGCTTCAAGACCTGCCACTTTTAGGTCGGCAGCTGATCTATCTTTGTCCCTTACTTTAGATGCGGTCAGGTTGAGATCGCTAAAGAATTCTGAAGAAAGTAAGAGGAAGCGTGAGGATGATAACTCATGAGGGTCAGAGAAGAAGCATAAGGGAAACACTGATTCTAAGAAGTTTGGGTCTGGAAGGAATAGTCAGCGAACAGAGGAAAAGCCAAAGTGCAAGACTTGCCGAAAACATCACTTTGGAAAGTGTAGGCTTAAATCGAACCCGCAGATACAGTCCAGGACTTTTGCATGTGGGATCTGCAATTCCAAGGAACACAAGACCTTGGATTGCAAAAAGTTGAAGGATGCAACCTGCTATCACTGCAACGAGAAAGGGCACATTAAGTCGAACTGCCCAAAATATGTCAAGAAACCAGAAGAAGGTAAAAAGACCAACGCTAGGGTCTTCAGAATGGATGCTAAGGAGGCAGTGCAAGATGATAACGTGATCACAGGTACCTTCCTCATAAATGATGTTTATGCAAGAGTACTTTTCGATTCAGGTGCTGATAAGTCGTTCGTAGATAATAAGTTTTGTGAATTGTTGAAATTGCCTGTTAAAACATTAAGTGTGAAATATGAGGTGGAATTAGCTGATGGTACCTTAGAAACCACGTCAAGCGTGTTAGATGGATGTGTTATATCCATTAAGAACCACTCTTTTCCATTAACCTTACTTCCTTTGAAGTTAGCCGGTTTCGACATAGTATTAGGCATGGACTGGTTATCTCATAACCAGGCCCAGATTGTCTGCAATAAGAAGCAAGTGGTGATCAAGACTCCATCTGGAGAGCCACTTACCATTCAGGGAGATACCCAGTATGCACTGCCTGAGCAAGTGACTATGCTCAAGGCCTCTAGGTGTTTGAAGAAGGGTTGTGTCATCTACATGGCACAAGTGACTATTGATGAACCGAAACCTAAGATTGAAGATATCCCCGTCATTTCTGAATACCCTGAAGTTTTTCCTGAAGAACTACCTGGTTTACCACCAGATAGGCAAGTGGAATTCAGAATTGACATCATCCCTGGAGCAGCACCAGTAGCAAGGGCGCCTTATAGGTTGGCACCAACAGAGATGAAGGAAATAAGGACGCAGCTAGATGATTTGCTAGCCAAGGGTTTCATTAGACCTAGTTCGTCTCCTTGGGGAGCGCCAATCCTGTTTGTAAAGAAGAAGGATGGATCGATGCGTCTATGCATCGATTACCGCGAACTTAACAAAGTCACTATCAAGAATAGGTATCCATTGCCCAGGATCGACGATCTGTTCGATCAACTGCAAGGGGCAAGTTACTTTTCCAAGATCGATTGGAGGTCAGGCTATCATCAATTGAAAGTTAAAGATGAAGATGTACACAAGACTGCATTTAGGACTCGTTATGGTCATTACGAGTTCCTAGTGATGCCTTTTGGGCTCACTAATGCACCTGCCGCATTCATGGGTCTCATGAATCGCGTCTGCAAGCCCTTCTTGGATAAAATCGTCATCGTCTTCATCGATGACATTCTCATTTACTCGAAGAGCCAAGCTGATCACGAGAAACATCTCCGTTGCATTCTGAAGCTACTTCATCAAGAGAAGCTCTATGCCAAGTTCTCGAAGTGTGAATTCTGGCTTCGAGAAGTCCAATTTCTTGGACACGTTGTTAGTGAGCGTGGTATCCAAGTGGATCCCGCTAAAGTTGAAGCTGTCATGAATTGGCAAGAGCCAAAGACGCCTACAGAGATTCGTAGCTTTCTAGGTTTGGCAGGATATTATAGGCGATTTATTGAAAACTTCTCAAGGATTGCTGCACCCCTGACTTCGCTGACGCGTAAGAAGATTAAATTTGACTGGGGTCCTAAGCAGCAGGAATCCTTCGATATTCTGAAACAGAAATTGAGCAACGCTTCAGTACTGACATTGCCTGATGGAATTGATGAGTTCGTGGTATACTGTGATGCATCACACACCGGGATGGGATGTGTGCTTATGCAGAAAGGCAAAGTCATTGCCTATGCTTCACGCCAGTTAAAGGTGCACGAGAAGAATTACACCACCCATGACTTGGAGTTGGGTGCCGTTGTATTTGCACTAAAACTCTGGAGGCATTATTTATATGGAACTAAGTGTGTGATCTATTCTGATCACAAGAGCCTCCAGCACCTGTTTAACCAGAAAGATTTGAACATGAGGCAACGACGTTGGATGGAAACCTTAAATGATTATGATTGTGAGATAAGATACCATCCTGGCAAGGCGAATGTGGTCGCCGATGCCTTAAGTCGAAAAGAAAGAGTGAAGCCTATAAGAATCAATGCCAAGAGCATTGAGATAAAGAACAGTCTGAATGAAAGGTTGTTAGCTGCACAGAAGGAAGCTGTGTTGGAAGCTAACTATCCTAATGAAAAGTTAGGGGTAACTGAGGAGCAGTTATCCTATGGCAAGGATGGAATCCTGAGATTGAATGGACGAATATGGGTTCCAGTTTATGGAGGACTTCGAGATGTTATTCTCCAGGAAGCCCATAGTTCTACATATTCCGTTCATCCTGGAGCTGATAAAATGTACCAGGACCTAAAGGCAAATTTTTGGTGGATAGGCTTGAAGAAGTCTATAGCTGCTTATGTAGCTAAATGTTTGACGTGCGCGCAAGTCAAAGCTGAACATCAAAAGCCGTCAGGTTTACTACAACAACCTAAACTTCCCACATGGAAATGGGAGATGGTAACAATGGATTTCATTACCAAGTTGCCAAAGACAAGGAAAGGAAATGACACAATATGGGTGATAGTAGACAGACTGACTAAGTCAGCTCATTTCCTACCCATAAAGGAGACTTATAGCTCCGACATGTTAGCCCAATTGTACGTAGATAAGATTGTATCTCTACATGGCGTACCTGTGTCTATCATCTCTGACAGAGATACCAGATATACGTCACATTTTTGGAAAAGTTTCCAACAATCTTTGGGCACGTGCTTAAATTTTAGTACAGCTTACCATCCTCAGACGGACAGACAGAGTGAGCGTACCATCCAAACATTGGAAGACATGCTTCGTGCATGTGTAATTGATTTAGGTGGTAGTTGGGATAACCACCTGCCATTGGTTGAGTTCTCCTATAACAATAGCTACCATACGAGCATTAAGGCTGCGCCTTTTGAGGCATTATATGGTAGAAAATGCAGAACGCCTGTTTGTTGGGCGGAAGTAGGGGAAGTTCAATTATCAGGACCTGATTTGGTCTTTGAAACAACGGACAAGATTGTCCAGATTCGCAATCGCTTGAAGGCCGCCAGAGATAGGCAGAAAAGCTATGCATATTTAAAGCGTAAACCTCGGAAATTCGAGGTTGGTGATAAAGTTTTGCTTAAGGTATCACCCTGGAAGGGGGTGATGCGATTCGGTAAGAAAGGTAAGTTAAGTCCAAGGTATATAGGACCATTCGAGATCATCGAATGTATAGGTTCAGTGGCTTATAAGCTAAACTTACCTGAAGAGCTCAGCGGTATTCATAATGTTTTCCATATCTGCAACTTAAAGAAATGTCTAGCTGATGAATCGCTAGTCATACCGCATACGGATGTGCACATTGACGAGAGCTTAAAGTTTGTTGAAAAACCTTTGTCGATTGAGGATCGACGGGTTAAGAAGCTTCGTAGGAAGCATGTACCTATTGTAAAGGTCAAATGGGATGCCCGCAGAGGTCCCGAGTATACGTGGGAGGTTGAGTCCACAATGAAAGAAAAGTACCCTCATTTGTTTCAGTAAATCTTGAGGTCGAGATTTATTTTAAGGGGGTGAGGATGTAACACCTCGAAAATTCACGTCCTATAATGTATTGACACGTGTCATAAGTTTGAACGTGTGAAAGTATACTCTAGAGGGACTAAAGTTGACAAACATGGAAAGTATGTGAATGTAAGGGTTCAAAATGTCAACAAGGGATACATATACTTTACAGTAACCCTACATGATGCTCATACCCTTAAACGAATGAATCATGGATCATACGAAGCAAATTGTGAAAGAAAGTGAGAGATTACAAACTACAGGGGTTAAATGTGTCAACATGTTTAAAGTATACCTCTGAGTGACCTTTTAGCAAACCCGAAGCTTTGTAACGGTAAATTATGATCACTAGAATGTGTGATAAAAATTTCATAAAGTTTTGTTATCATATGAGAAAGTTATGATCAAATTCGTATACGAGGGATTAAAAGCGTCAACGTTGGAAACTATGACTTCTCTGGTAAGCACAAAGTTAACCAAGGACTTGCCAATGTTTAAACAAGTCTTGAAGCCCTTATAAGTAAAATTGAGGGGCTCAAAATGCAAGAAAATAAGGTTAGATGACCTTTCGAAGGACCAAGAGCCAAGTGCCAAAAGCCAACCAATTTTTGTCCCCTGGAAGAGGCTTACGGACCGTAAGCCCCAAGCCTTACGGTCCGTAAGGCATGCCCAGATGCAGAAACTCGGACAGCAGCCTGTTTTGAGCGTGGTAACCGACTTAAGAAGATATTTTCTCATCCATGGGCGACCCTTAACAGTTCCTAGGCCTTAGGGACACATGTTGATGATCAGGGAACAAGGGTAGCATGATTTGTCATGATCATAATGAATCAAAATCACTATAAAAGGCCCTCATAGTTGCAACATTGTGATCACTCACTCCATCTGCATTTGGGGAGCTTCCTGGAGCATAAGAGCAGACCCTAAGCATCCTAAATCGTGCATAGGACTTCTGTAAGTATGCTTAACCTTTCTTAGTTGAGTTTTTACTTAGTTTTAGCTTAAAAGTCAAACCGTCGTAATTAACGGTTGACTTAGCGATTAATCATTAATGGTCCAGTGATTAGTCGAATTGAAGGTAGTTATAAGTTGGTAATTATGTGGGCATTAAACACTTAAAAGGGCTCCCTCTGATTCCCACTCTAACTAGATCAAATGTCGGGTCAAAACTGATTAGAAAAAGTCAACAGAATGCTAATTTTCAAATTAACATGTAATTAGCAATGTAGAAGGCATGTAACCTATTTTATCACTCTTATAACTTGGTAATAAGTATAATAACTGGTCTAAGCTTGTTTGATCCGACAATTTTCTGTTTAGACCCGGTTCGGAACCGAAAGTCGCAAAACTTTGACTTTTGCTTTGACTTCAGTTCTGACCCGTTTTTGTAAAGTTTAGAAGTGCCTTAGGACTTCCTTAGGACCAGGCTACATAGCATAACTCTCTGTGGTTGGTTCATTGATTGTCCGATTCGTTTACACGTTTCCGTTAATTGCTTAATGTTGACCATAATGCCCTTTTAACCATAAAACGAGAATTTTAGAAATGTGAAAGGACAATAACCTTTGTTACTGATTTATAAACATGTTGCTAAAATTTCCCATCAGTTGGAGGTCTAGATTAGGAGTTATGCTCATTAGCGTAATTATAACGCCTTTTAGTAATTAAACGGCGCAATTAGCATAAAGCCTATCTAAACCCAATTTTTGACACCAAACCTTTTACCTATTGATGTAATATAATATTTTGAGATTTTTAAAGATTTTTAATTATTTTTAAACTGATCATAACCTAAGGTTATGGCGTTGATTCGGTAAATACCGATTATACCCTTTTTGTGTATGAAATGAGTTCTATTTATTATTTTTACACCAATCCAATTACTACTGATTTTATATAATAAATAAAGTATTTTGAACTTTATAACCTGATCAGAAAACTCAGATTTCCGGTATAACCCGAAAATCGCTTAAAATGACTTTTTACGCGTATTAAACGCATAGTTTGGGTTTAAAACCATTTTGTCACATAAGACTTATCATCAACTGTTGTAAAATAAATTATTTTACTGATGTATTCAGACCCGAACCTCAGAATCATATTTAATCCCTTTTATAATAATTAAAATGACCAAAATACCCCTACGGGGCTTATTTTGAGATTTAACTCGCTTTGGGCATAATGGAAGATATCCTACTGATATCACAACATATTTAAGGCATATTAACTTAGGAAACCTGTTCTTGACTCTTTTGGTTACTCGTTACGCACTTGTCGCGTTCGGATCGGCTTATGTGACTAGTTTGCATATATTAGCCGAAACGGGTCAAACCATATCATTTTTGTCTCAAAATCTAGAATGTGTTTAAGTTACCCATATTAAACAAGCATACAAGCTTGTCGGGTCAAAATCACATTCTAATCCGGTCTTCGCTTTATCATGCGTTTGAACCGTATCTTTCTTTTGAAAACTAACCGGTCTAAGTCTAAGCTTAATTAAAGGCCCGTTAGGATTTTAATAGGTTATTAAAAACCTTCGTTCCAGATTAGGAGCCCAGTAAAAGCTACGCGCACTTGCTGTATTTGATTTATACTTTGCTCAGGTAAATACTTTTAACTTATTTTCCCTATACGGGCTTGGGGTACGGTATTATAATACCGCATGGTCGGGTATGAAGTCGTACAATCATATGTTGATTAAAAAGATGCATAACCCGTTTTATTCTGTCTTGTTTGATGCAATGCCTTTGGGGGGTTAATGACCGTGTCCTGGATATCCTCGGCTCATTCATTAGGGATGGCCACGACTTAAGCACGGGGTGTAGGCATACAACTGACAGCTGCGTATGTAAAAAGGGTAGTTCACAAGAAGGGTATCTTCTTGTGGAATCATACCGCGTGGTGTGTCTATTAATCTTGTTAAACCGGCTCTTCTAACCGGGTCCTAAATGGACGACAAACATGTAAAACTGTATACAAGTTTATTTCTACATAATTATCCCAAGTTAAAAAGATATCTTGTGCCATGTGCATTCAAATCAATTTTCTAAACCATTTTCAAAATGAGTCAGTTAATTGTATTTACCAGTGTAAACTGACGTATTTTCCAAAAAGGTTAAGTGCAGGTACTATACGAAATAGGCTGGCTACTCCAGACATCAGCAATCAAGTCTTGCAAGCTCTAGATGTCAAAGTCTGTTGAACAGTTTTTCTTTTATTTGATCCGCCTGTGGATCCCTTACTTTCCGTTGTAATACTTGATATTACTTTATATTCGGATTGTAATATAATTTATCTTTTGCTTCCGCTGTGCATTCATATATATTGTGTTGTTTGACTATGATGATATCAACTACGTCACGATACTCCCCACCGGGCCCACCGGTAATACGTGGAAAGTCGGGGTATGACAGTTGGTATGCAATCAAGTTTAATTAAACGACGAATTGAATTATAATTAACATGACCTAGTCTACCATGCCAAAGATTAGAAGACTCAATCAAGTAAGTAGAATTAGTAGCGGTTTCTTTCATTGCATTCACATCCATTACATTGAGTTTAAACATTCCATTTAGGGCATAGCCCTTATCAACATACATACCAACCACTTGGGGTGTCCCAGTGGCCAGCCTCACCCACCTCTTCCCAGAGGACCCGGGTTCGAATCCTGGCAGGCACACCCTCCAGGCTTTTGCTTCCAGTTGGGTAGTAACCGCCAGGCAGCTATGGGGCTAAGCTAGCTTGTGGAGTGAGATCACTCCAGCGGTTGGGAGGACCGTGCAATATCCCCCCCCCCCCCCACATACATACCATTTTTGGTCAACACGACCTTATCCGACTCAATCACCATTTTGAACCCAAACTTGTTCAATTGCCACCCCGACATAAGGTTCTTACGAATTTCTAGAACATACAACACGTTTGACAAAGTGAGTTCCTTTCTAGAAGTCGTCTTCAGAACCATGTTCCCCTCACCTTTAATTTCGGCCGTGGCGGAGTTTCCCATAAAAACATTTTCGCCATTAGTCACCTCCTTGAAGGTGTTGAAAAGCCTTTTTGTCGGAACACACTTGACGGGTAGCCCCCGTATCAACCCACCAATCCTTGTTATTTTGCCCAACCAAATTAACTTCGGTCACCAAAATCGAAAGATCCATGACCATGGCAACAAGGTTGTCGACTTCATGAGCCATGTTCACTTGTCGAGCATTTTCCTTCTTAGGAAGCTTGCATTCACTGGCCTTGTGGCCTTGCTTCTGACAATTATAACAAGTTCCTTAGAACTTCTTTTTCCCAACTCCCCCCTTAGGACCAAGGTTGGAGCTTTTCCCATGACTTTTCTTTCCACCTTTTCCACTGTTTTTTCCCTTTGAAGATTGACCATGTTCAACAAGATTGGCCTTCACAGTTTTAGGGTCAACCTTTTTTTAGGGCCACTTTGTTATCTTCTTCAATCTGAAGACGAACAACAAGATCTTCAATATTCATCTCCTTTCGCTTATGCTTGAGATAGTTCTTGAAATCAACCCAACTTGGTGGCAGTTTTTCGATCATTGCAGCAACTTGGAATGTCTCGCTGAGCATCATTCCTTCCGCATGAATATCAAGAAGGATAACTTGCAATTCTTGGACTTGGCTCATGAGAGTTTTAGAGTCTATCATTTTAAAGTCCAAGAACTTAGCCACCACGAATTTCTTAGTGCCCGCATCTTCTGTTTTGTATTTGCGATCCAAAGACTCCCATAATTCTTTGTCAGTTTTGCAATACACATTATACAATGTGTCCACCAAACCATTCAAAATAAAGTTGCGGCATAGGAAATCCGAATGATTCAAGCATGTATCGCGCTTACAGATTGAGCATCCACATCCCCTTCATCAACATGGGGTTTAGGTTCAGTCAAGAACCTTGCCAGGTTCAGCGTGGTCAAATAAAAGAACATCTTTTGCTGCCATTATTTGAAATTCACACCACTGAATTTCTCTGGTTTCTCAGCATGTGACACTGCATTAGGCAGTGGTGTCACCAGACCGGTAGTGACAGCAACAGCGGAAGTCATGACCGCAGAAACGGCACTGGTCATGATAGCAGAAACAGCAGTAGTCATCGGCTGGGATGCCATTCTGAAAAGAGAAGAACGCAGAAACAATTAGTAAAATAAATCTGTTTAAGTTTGTTAGCAAACTGCTACTGATAAGAACATCAAAATAATCTGAAATAGGAAAAAGAAAACAGTGAATCGGGCTTGTGTTTGACACAATTCCTTTAAACAGATTCGCCGTTTCGAAGCAGAAACAGCGCATTGGGAAATGTCGTTGCAGAGATTGAAAGAAGCTGTTTGTTGGTGTGTCTAATTCTCACATTAATTAGAAACTATCTCACGCAAGCCTGGGTTTTCGGAGCTGCATTCGTGTCCGCAGGACGTGCGGGATCGCACGAGTTCAACCAAATTCCAGTTCCGAAACTCAATTTTTGCAACCCCCCTACGCGCGCGCGGGTAGGACTTGTGGTAAAATATGTCATAAGACTTCAAAGGCTTGGTTAAGGTTTCACCTTATAAATAGCCTATCCTTTTGTTCCCACACCAATGTGGGACAAGGTGGTTTTACCACTTGAGACTTTCCATTCACACCAAAACTTCCAACAACCCATCCGCTACTTGGCTTAATGAAATTCGGGGTTACTTCAACAACGACCCGAGCGATAAGAAGCTGGTGCAACACGTTACGGCTGATCCAAGTTCATTTCCACACCATGTTTGTCAAAATGGGTTGATTTATATTCACAGTAAAATTTTGGTTCCACCCATCGCAAATCTTCGTGACCAAGTCCAAGCAGAATTTTCTAATGTTATTTGGGTTGTCGTAGACTGCTTATCAAAATTTTCTAATGTTATTTTAATACACTACTGTTTATATTGCTTTGATTTCAGGCGGACAATTTATTGATTACTCGGTTTACCTCATACCATTGTTTCGGATCGCGATCCAATTTTTATGAGCCAGTTTTGGAAAGAATTATTCAAAATATGGGAACCAAACTGTTGCATTCAAGCTCGTATAAACGAATGGACAAACAGAGGTCGTTGTTTAGAAGCATATTTAGGAGCATTTGTGTTTAAGGAACCAAAAGCATGGGAAAGATACTTGTGATCCTTTTTTTTCCTAAATTTCTTTTAGCCTCACCCGCTCTAAGGGTGTATCAATGTATTTAGATCACTATCTATGCCTTCTGATAGTATTTGTAGGCTTTAAAGAGTGCAACCATCAAAGCCTTATTTCCCTTTTTATCATTAAAACGTTTCGTAGGAAAAGTTAAGCAGGATGGCAGGTAAACGGGCAATAAGTTGTGTGTCGGAATCCTCTTTTGACGACCCTGCGTTCTGTCCAAAACTAAAAAGTGGATTTTGTCTAAGTAGCCTAAGAAGGATTGTAATGATGACATGTGGCACTCCTAATAAATATGAATAAAGGGCATTTTGGTCCTTATAAATAGGAGTGAAAATGACATGAGACACCCCTTTTGTTTTTTAAAAATACAACAAAAAAAATCTAGTACAAAAAAATCTAGCACAAAAAATCTAGTACAAAAAAATATAGCACAAAAAATCTAGTACAAAAAAATATAGCACAAAAAAATCTAGTACAAAAAATATAGCACGAAAAAATTCAGGAAAAAAATGTAGTACAAAAAAATCCAGCACAAAAAATTGAGAAAAAAAAATTAAGACAAAAAATTCAGCAGAAAAATTTAGTACAAAAATATAGTACAAAAATTCAGCACAAAAAATGTTATACAACATAGAAATACAACACATTTTAGTGGCCTTTTTAGTCTTCATATTTTATATAGCAATATGGAACTCAAATTAAAGATAAAAAGACGCTCGATTTTACGGTTAAATTTTTATGAAAAAATAATGTCGTATAAAAAAGTTATGAACGTTTAAAAAATGGGGGTGGAATATATGCATGTGCATTGCATGTGGAGAGAGAAAATCTATAAATAGGATTTTCCCAAGATACTAGGGGTGTTCAAAAAAATCCAAATCCGAAACCGATTCCGAAATATCCGAAAACCCGTATCCGAAATATCCGAAATTTCGGATATCCGAATTTTCGGATATCCGAAAATCGGATAATCCGAAAATTCGGGTTCGGATTCGGATGTTAGTTTTGAAAATTTTCGGATATTCGGATTATCCGAATCCGAAATCTTATAAATAAAAAAAATAGATTTTTATTAATATATTAAAGTCATTAACTTAAAAAACACATGTAATCAGTACAACAAAAGCAAGGAAACGTACAAGTTCAATATGCCAAGAAAACTGATTATGCAGATAGTACAACCACCCAATGCCTATATATGTTATAAATTATACTATATATCAGTACAACAAAAGCAAAGAACATACAAGTTCAATATGCAAAGAAAAATGATTATGCAGACAGTACAACCACCCAATGCCTAGTTATGTTACAAATTATACTATATATAAATATGTAGTGGGAGGTTCATTTGAGAAGAATCTTTTAAAAAAATAAGAAAATAAATTAATTTAGATCCTGTATTTTTTGATCAATGATTGTGAATCAATATATCATTTTTGTCCACTTTTAATTAATGTTTTAATTACTAAAGGTAGTATATAGACA
Source organism: Helianthus tuberosus (assembly GCA_030545235.1). Lineage (NCBI taxonomy): Eukaryota > Viridiplantae > Streptophyta > Magnoliopsida > Asterales > Asteraceae > Helianthus > Helianthus tuberosus. The sequence continues at coordinate 12,159,875 of CM060452.1, forward strand.
ATTTGATGTAGCATTTTAATAAATATTTTAAAGAGTTACTCAAGTCTTATTAATGCAACAAAATTTTCTCCTTCGCCGGTATTAATGTGTTGCCTCCTACACAAATTTTATTAAAAGTGAAAAAATTATTTAAAAATGTTGTGTCCTACACATATTTTATTATGAGTCGCAAAGTTATTTAAAAGTGTTTGAGTCCTACACATTATGTATCAAACACCAAAATATTATTTTAATGGTGTAGAAAACATTGAATACGTAAGATCATGTGCGAGATTATTTTTATTGTGTAAGGTGCACAACTATTTTATAAGATAGCAAAAATAAATAATAGACTCATTAAATGATTTGTTCAAATTACCTTTATATCATTTATTCTTTTTGTTTTTAATTTGTAATTTCTTTTCATTTGAACTCTCCACTAAATATGTAAATGTGAAAGTATCATAAATTTTTATATTATGAAGATAAATAATTTGTTAAAAGATTTAATTGAAAAAGGTATAACAGTCATTAAATAAATTTTTTTAATAATGTAATTCATAATGATATTACATATGTATTATTATTATTTAATAAATGATGTTAATATGTAAAGGTGAAAGAATCATAAATTTTTATACTATGAAGATAAATAATTTATATATGGTTAAATAAAGAAAAAAATGTAATAACCATAAATTTAAAAAAACATTATTTTAGAAATAAAAGAATTATAATAATTTATAATACACAAAACATTTATCTTATGATCCATCCTTCCGTATATCAACCAAAACTATTATTATTATTTATAAATTAACCAATAGGAAACCCTAATTAAGACACCCAAGTAATTCTGTACAAACCCTAGAATTTTCAGAATTTTCAGAATCAGGATTAGGGCCCCTAAAACTCAGGGGGGGTATTTCCTACTTGACGATTATCTTAATTGTGTGTTGTCAGATTCGAATTTTAAAATTCCGTTGACTCAGCTAGGCTAGTCCCACACGTGGCAACCCTATGCACAAAAATAGGTTTTACGCGGGCCGCGTAAGGATTAACCTAGGGTTTACGCGGGCCGCGAGAACATCAAAATTCACCTATAAATACAGGACATTGGCACTTGATTCTGGGCACAAAAACGATGAAGAAATTCCAATTCTACACGGAGTTATGCTTTGTTTACCACAATTAACACACACGGATCACTAATTGCTGCTGTAATCAGGGTATTAACTCGATCGCTGCTACGATTCAATGTCCGATTGATTGAAATCAATCCAATGGATGTTTAAGTGCTGCTCAAATTTGAGTTATGCTTTGTCATTAGTCGTGATTCCGATGGATGTTGAGTAATTTCACTTTGTCATTAATTGTGATTCCGATGGATGTTTAAGTGTTTACACTTTGTCATTCGTTGTGAATCCGATGGATGTTTAAGTGATTTCGCTTTGTCATTAGTTGTGAATCCGATGGATGTTTAAGTATCGCACTTTGTCATTTGTTGTAAGGATTTTAATCTCGTGAGTTATCGTAAATGTTGTATTAAGTTACTAACCTAGTTTATGTGCATGTTATTTAGATTAGGTTAAAAGACTAATCAATAGTCTAAACTCTGCCCGTATAAATCTGAAATATTATCATAAGGTAGCATCGCTTTGGAATTATTAAGGTACGGATCCTTACCCCCACTCCTTGTTGTTTGATATTCAATTGTTATAAACCCGTTGAGTTCGTATATCTTTTCAACCTCATCACGTCTTTGATTATCGATTCATTTGACAGTCCGTTGAATTCCTATTCTAATCATAACTTTGGATTTAGCTTTCATGTCATGCGATAGTATTATGTTAGTTGTACTCATTATCGCATGTTCCAATATATGTTATGTCTTGTTATGAAAAATATTTTGATAAGTTATGTGAATAAGACCATTTGTACTCTGATACCCTGAGTATCGCTTCTCGTGGAGTGTCCCACGAGCATGTTGTTGCGGCATCGACATCATGTGCTCCATCCGTGACGGAGAGATCAGTTCACGGCGTCCCTAGGTACAAGTGAGGTACAAAGCTACTAGGAGGCGTATGGATCGATCCTAGGATTTAAGTTAAGGAGGTGGATAGCGGGTATGCCAACTCGCCATCTCGTGTGATAATTATGCAGGAGTAGCTACCTGTGTATTGTCACGTTTTAAGTTTGGCTCATGGGTACATCCGTATGATATGATTATGAAATTAAGTTACTTGCATCGTATCATTTTCGCATAAAGTTCCATCCGGATAACATTTCATATAAAGCGTTATTTGTTATTTGAGCCTATTATTCCGTACTGAGCATTTGGCTCATTCCGTAAATTTGTTTGTATATACAGGTTCACAGGTTACTTCGGGCGGGTTAAAGAGAGAAGAATAAAGCCTAGGAATAAATCTGAAGATGTTAGTTAATCAAGTCGAATGTCTCCGTTTGTATATTAACCTTAAATAGTTGTCGTGTGGTTGTATCCTTATCAAATAAATAAATGGAATTATGACTTTTGTTTATGATATCACTGTTATTGTGACACGTCAGCCCTTCTGGGTTGGGGTGTTACAGCTATGGTATCAGAGCAAAGGCTCTTTCCTGTAGAAAACTTGAAGATAGTAATTAAAACCTGTGAGGAATGGGTAGATATCTATGATAGGATTCAACTTGGTCTCTTATTTTGTTTAACTCCTATGTCTATTCTTATAGATGCCTCATCGTCGTCCGCTACGTAGGAGTACTCGTACTAACCATTTACGTAACAACACTTCTTCGAATGAGACTCCAGTTGATCCAAACGTAATTAATGCTATCAACCAGGCTGTTGCCGGGTTGCTTCCAAACCTTGTTGCTCAAACAGCTGAGGCCGTTATTCAACAAACTCGTCATCCAGAACGTAATAATACGAATCCAATCTCTGGTGAAGAAATTCGTGAGAATACCACGAACCATACTACCTATAGTATAGACATATGGATAGCTAAATTCCAAAAACAAAAGCCGAAATCCTTTAGTCACGCTACTAATCCAGTCGAAGCAAGAAACTGGATAGCTCATGTTGAAAAGATCTTCGGAGTTCTTGGAGTTCCGGAGCAATACAAAGTTAGATTGGCTACTTACAAATTTGAAGATGACGCACAAACTTGGTGGGAAGGATATAAGCAAGTCAAAGGAGGGGATGATTTTGACGCAAATCTTTCATGGGTCGACTTTCGTACCATCTTTTACGACAAGTATTTTTCTACCGCTGATAAAGAGGCTTATATCAGGGTGTATGCAGTAATTCGACAGGGGAGTGATGAACCAGCCTCTGAGTTCATTACTCGATTTTCAAGGTTGGCTAGTATTGTAGGAGAAGTTGCAGGATCAGCAGAAGTCCAGGCAGAAAAATGCAAGTGGGCAGTCAATGATCGAATTCGGAAGTCGATCATGTATATGAAATTTAAGGATATCACCGAAGTTGCTGATGCAATCAAAACTTTTGAGTTCGAAAGGAAAGAATTTTTATCTCGAACTGGGGATAATAAGAAAAGAAATAGGGAAGGACAATTTAAGCAGGAAATCGGCCAATCATCCACTACGCCACAGCATCAAGACCGCAAAGTGCAAGGAAATCAAAACTCTGGAAATCAGGCACGTCCATGGCAACCTAGACTGCAAAACCCGAGGCCTGCTCAAAACCAGATTCAGTTGTATGCAGAACCTATTAGAGCTCAACCATTGAATCAACATGTAAACCCGAACCAGATTACATATCCTCTATGTAATACTTGTGGTAAGCGACATCAGGGCGTATGTCACCGAGGTACAGGAGCATGCTTTAGATGTGGCCAAACTGGACACATGATCAAGGAGTGTACAAAGAAAGACACTAGGAAGAATAACCGACCAAACGTTACACCACCCAATGTTGGAGGAAGAGTTTTCGCACTTTCTGCTACTGATGCTGCTAATGCCCCAGGTACTGTGTCGGGAACCCTTCAGCTTGGTAAACATAGTATCTATGTGTTATTCGATACAGGAGCGACCCATTCTTTAGTATCCCACTCGTTTACTAAGTACCTTCCGATAAGACCAACTCTCTTAAATCATACTTTAACCATTTCCACTCCCATGGAAAATTCATCCGTAATCACTTACGTATATAAAGATTGTCCGATCCGTATTGAATCTATTTTGTGTAAGGCAGACCTATTTCCAATACATATGTGTGACTTTGATGTTATTCTAGGAATAGATTGGTTATCTCGACATCGCGTAACTATAGATTGTCATTCTCGCCGTGTTATTTTCGGTGATCTTCATCATCCTGATATTATATATCAGGGAACTCAAGCTCATAAATCTCTTAAAATTATCTCCGCATTCAAGGCTCGAAAATTCATATCAAACGGCTGTGCTGGATTTTTAGCATCGATTAAGGATACTTCTGCTAGTGTTAATAGTATCGATAGCCATCCCGTTGTCCGTGAATATCCTGATATATTTCCGGATGAACTACCGGGATTACCACCCGACCGTCAGGTAGAATTCACCATCGACTTGATTCCTGGTGCCGAACCTATTTCTAAAGCTCCATATCGTATGGCCCCAATGGAACTGAAGGAGTTGAAGGAACAATTGCAAGAATTGTTAGATCTAGGATTCATAAGACCCAGTGTTTCACCTTGGGGTGCTCCGGTCTTATTTGTGAAGAAGAAAGACGGTAGTATGCGTTTATGTATTGACTACCGAGAGCTGAATAAGATTACTATTCGTAATCAGTATCCTCTGCCTCGCATTGATGATCTCTTTGATCAACTTCAGGGGGCTCAGTTCTTCTCAAAAATCGACCTGAGGTCCGGATACCATCAGCTAAAGATCAAAAATGATGATGTTCCCAAGACCGCCTTTCGTACTCGTTATGGTCATTACGAATTCTTGGTTATGCCCTTTGGGCTAACTAACGCACCCACAGTTTTCATGGATTTGATGAATCGCGTATTTCACAAATTCCTAGATAAATTCGTTATTGTTTTTATCGATGACATTCTGGTATATTCTAAGAGTCGTGAAGAGCATGAAGCACATCTACATGCAGTACTTGGAACCTTGCGGCATGAGAAGTTGTACGCTAAGTTTTCCAAATGTGACTTTTGGCTTAGCCAAGTGGCATTTCTAGGTCATGTCATATCAGCAGAGGGAATTATGGTAGACCCTACAAAGGTTGAAGCTATTACAAAATGGCCAAGACCCACTTCTGTTACCGAAATACGAAGTTTCTTGGGTCTTGCTGGCTATTACCGAAGATTTATTGAAAGATTCTCGGTAATTGCTTTACCACTCACAAAACTCCTAAGGAAAGGGGTGAAGTACTCATGGAATGAGGAACAAGAGAAAAGCTTTGAAGAATTGAAGAAACGACTCGTATCTTCCCCGATACTCGCTCTCCCTTCTGGATCAGGAGGTTACCAAGTCTATAGTGATGCCTCAAAGAAAGGATTAGGTTGTGTGCTAATGCAACATGGGAAGGTTATCGCTTATGCCTCCCGTCAGTTAAAGCCTTATGAACTTAACTACCCTACACATGATTTAGAACTAGCCGCAGTCGTCTTTGCACTTAAGATTTGGCGACACTATTTGTATGGTGAAAGTTGTGATATTTTTACCGACCATAAGAGCCTCAAGTATATATTTACCCAGACAGAGCTAAATATGAGGCAAAGAAGGTGGTTAGAACTTTTAAAAGATTACGACGCAAATATTCAATACCATCCAGGCAAAGCCAATGTGGTAGCTGACGCGTTGAGCCGAAAGAATTCCGGGACTATATCTTGCTTACAAATTCAGCCTCATATTAGGAGGGATCTCGAAAGAATGAACATTTGGCTTCAGGTTAGTAAATCTGATGGATATCTAGCTAAAATACAGATTGAACCCGACCTCATATCACGTATCAAAGATGCACAGAAGCAAGATGGAGAACTTTGGGCAATTGTGCAAAATCTTGAGGTGGGTAAGCAATCTGAATTTCGTATAGACCATCATGGGGTGATTTGGTGCGGTAAAAGACTTTGTGTACCCGATGACTCAACCCTTCGTGAGTCATTGTTAGCCGAAGCTCACAGCTCACCATTTTCAATTCACCCAGGATCTACCAAGATGTATCGAGACTTAAGACAGAACTTCTGGTGGAATGGCATGAAGGAAGATGTTGCTCGATACGTAAGTAAATGCCTCACTTGCCAACAAGTGAAAATTGAACACAAACGAGCAAGCGGTCTGTTGCAGCCGTTGGATATTCCCATATGGAAGTGGGATGAGATCACAATGGATTTTGTTACCGGTTTGCCTAAGACTTTCAAGAAGAATGATGTTGTATGGGTTGTTGTCGATAGATTGTCGAAGTCAGCACATTTTCTACCGATTCAGCAAGGATTTTCGGTTAATAAGTTATCCGAAATATTTCTTCAAGAAATTATTCGACTCCATGGCACACCATCTTCCATTGTTTCCGATAGAGACCCACGTTTCACCTCACGATTTTGGAAAGGTTTTCAGGCAGCTTGGGGTACACGACTGAAGTTTAGTACGGCTTTCCATCCACAAACAGATGGGCAGTCGGAACGCACGATTCAGACCTTGGAAGACATGCTCCGAGCATGTGCACTTGAATGGTCTGGAAACTGGGATGAATATCTATGTCTTGTTGAGTTCGCTTACAACAATAGTTGGCAAGCAAGTATTGGCATGGCACCTTTTGAGCTTTTGTACGGTCGGAAATGTCGCGCACCGATCTGCTGGGATGAAGTTGGAGAAAAGATTATTGAAGGACCAGAATTAGTTCAGATTACAAATGAAAAAGTCACTATGGCCCGAGAAAAACTGAAAGAAGCTCAGAGCAGACAAAAGAGCTATGCAGATCAAGATAGACGACCACTCGAATTTAAAATTGGTGACCACGTATTCTTAAAGGTATCACCTTGGCGGGGTGTTCGTAGATTTGGAATTAAAGGGAAGCTTAGTCCCCGTTTCATCGGTCCGTTTGAAATCCTTGAAAGAATTGGAGAAGTGTCATATCGACTGGCTTTACCACCTCAGCTCCCTCACGTTCATAACGTTTTTCATGTCTCCTCGTTAAGAGGATATAATTATCATCCACTCCATGTCATTAGTTATCCATTACTTACAATTCACGAAGATTTGTCCTACGAAGAGGAACCAGAAGCCATCTTAGATCGACAAGAAAGGGTTTTGCGTAGGAAAGTAATTCCATTTGTTAAAATCCTCTGGAAAAATCACTCTGAACACGAAGCAACATGGGAATCTGAAGAATCAATTCGCTCTCTATACCCTAATCTATTCTAGTAGTAGAATTTTAGTCAAGGTAAAGGTAAATCTTGCTCTTTGATATAGGTTCAATTGTTTTGTTTACGGTCATTCATGCTTTACCTTATGTGAATATATCTTAGTTATGATTAAGCATATTTGTGTAGGAGATATCAGTACCAATAGTCACTCTTGTTATCTGTAAGTCTATGTTGATTTTCTGCATATATATGTTATTAAGATATGTAGTGGAAGAACCATTAGGACATGGTAGTAAGGTAATTGACAATTATGGTCATGAACGTAATTATGAATTTCAGATACACATGTGTGTTTAGGAGATTCTTGTTATAGAAGTTAGTAACTCTACTATGAAAGTTCCGTTTCCGTTACTTATGCGATATGTTATATTCTTATTTGAAAAATTTCGAGGACGAAATTTCTTTTAAGGGGGTAATAGTTGTAATAACCATAAATTTAAAAAAAACATTATTTTAGAAATAAAAGAATTATAATAATTTATAATAAACAAAACATTTATCTTATGATCCATCCTTCCGTATATCAACCAAAACTATTATTATTATTTATAAATTAACCAATAGGAAACCCTAATTAAGACACCCAAGTAATTCTGTACAAACCCTAGAATTTTCAGAATTTTCAGAATCAGGATTAGGGCCCCTAAAACTCAGGGGGGGTATTTCCTACTTGACGATTATCTTAATTGTGTGTTGTCAGATTCGAATTTTAAAATTCCGTTGACTCAGCTAGGCTAGTCCCACACGTGGCAACCCTATGCACAAAAATAGGTTTTACGCGGGCCGCGTAAGGATTAACCTAGGGTTTACGCGGGCCGCGAGAACATCAAAATTCACCTATAAATACAGGACATTGGCACTTGATTCTGGGCACAAAAACGACGAAGAAATTCCAATTCTACACGGAGTTATGCTATGTTTACCACAATTAACACACACGGATCACTAATTGCTGCTGTAATCAGGGTATTAACTCGATCGCTGCTACGATTCAATGTCCGATTGATTGAAATCAATCCAATGGATGTTTAAGTGCTGCTCAAATTTGAGTTATGCTTTGTCATTAGTCGTGATTCCGATGGATGTTGAGTAATTTCACTTTGTCATTAATTGTGATTCCGATGGATGTTTAAGTGTTTACACTTTGTCATTCGTTGTGAATCCGATGGATGTTTAAGTGATTTCGCTTTGTCATTAGTTGTGAATCCGATGGATGTTTAAGTATCGCACTTTGTCATTTGTTGTAAGGATTTTAATCTCGTGAGTTATCGTAAATGTTGTATTAAGTTACTAACCTAGTTTATGTGCATGTTATTTAGATTAGGTTAAAAGACTAATCAATAGTCTAAACTCTGCCCGTATAAATCTGAAATATTATCATAAGGTAGCATCGCTTTGGAATTATTAAGGTACGGATCCTTACCCCCACTCCTTGTTGTTTGATATTCAATTGTTATAAACCCGTTGAGTTCGTATATCTTTTCAACCTCATCACGTCTTTGATTATCGATTCATTTGACAGTCCGTTGAATTCCTATTCTAATCATAACTTTGGATTTAGCTTTCATGTCATGCGATAGTATTATGTTAGTTGTACTCATTATCGCATGTTCCAATATATGTTATGTCTTGTTATGAAAAATATTTTGATAAGTTATGTGAATAAGACCATTTGTACTCTGATACCCTGAGTATCGCTTCTCGTGGAGTGTCCCACGAGCATGTTGTTGCGGCATCGACATCATGTGCTCCATCCGTGACGGAGAGATCAGTTCACGGCGTCCCTAGGTACAAGTGAGGTACAAAGCTACTAGGAGGCGTATGGATCGATCCTAGGATTTAAGTTAAGGAGGTGGATAGCGGGTATGCCAACTCGCCATCTCGTGTGATAATTATGCAGGAGTAGCTACCTGTGTATTGTCACGTTTTAAGTTTGGCTCATGGGTACATCCGTATGATATGATTATGAAATTAAGTTACTTGCATCGTATCATTTTCGCATAAAGTTCCATCCGGATAACATTTCATATAAAGCGTTATTTGTTATTTGAGCCTATTATTCCGTACTGAGCATTTGGCTCATTCCGTAAATTTGTTTGTATATACAGGTTCACAGGTTACTTCGGGCGGGTTAAAGAGAGAAGAATAAAGCCTAGGAATAAATCTGAAGATGTTAGTTAATCAAGTCGAATGTCTCCGTTTGTATATTAACCTTAAATAGTTGTCGTGTGGTTGTATCCTTATCAAATAAATAAATGGAATTATGACTTTTGTTTATGATATCACTGTTATTGTGACACGTCAGCCCTTCTGGGTTGGGGTGTTACAAAAAAAGTGTAATAGTCATTAGATAATTTTTTTAATAAAGTAATTCAAAATGATATTACATTATGTATTAATTATTTAATAAATGATGCTAATATGTAAATGTAAAAGTATCATAGAGTTTTAAAATGGTCAACTAAAATTATATTTAAATGTGTTTAATTGGATTACCTTCTTAATATATTGTTTTCTTATAAACATAGATAAAGATCAAGTTTCTTTGATGTAATAAGAACAATTAATTAAGTGTTAACGGATTAAGGGTATTTCATACTTGACAATTGAGATAATATTTTGAAAAGTACACCTTAAGAAATAATCAGACACAACATATTAATTTTGCAAATTTACATTGCAGATTCAATGCCAAAGAATTCTTAACAAAAATGAGCGGAAAGAAAATAATGTTCATCGGAGATTCAATAAGTGAAAATCAATGGCAATCGATGATGTGTCTTCTTCGTACTTCTTTGCCGCCACAATCTATTATCAATGAACAAAATGTCAACTTAACAACAACTGCCACATTTGAGGTCACTGGTCATTCTCTATTTTATTTTACGATGTTTTTCAAAGAACATGAAATAATTGTTATTTCACTTTGTAGGATTATGGAGTTTCGATTTCGGTTTTCTTGTCTCATTATTTGGTTGACATTGTGGAAGAGAAAATAGGTCGTGTATTGAAACTAGATTCCATCTCAAACGGAGATGTATGGAAGGAGAAGGATGTTTTGATCTTTAATACTTGGCTTTGGTGGTATCGTCGAGGAGAAAAACAACCGTGAGTATTAGAATTAGTTATTTCACTACTAGAAAATTTACTTTTTATGACAAAAAGTAAATCTCTTACAAACTTATACATTGGTGATTATTGACGGATAGTTCAAACCATAAAAAATACATTTTATAATAGTTCACTACTTGATATTGGCGGTTTCTACATTAAAGACACCGCCCCTCCTAAATCCCAGAAAATTCTGGCGAATGCCTTATATGGCGAAATTGTCAAGAGGTTTGAAGAGAAGTTTGTTTTATCCCCTCGGCAAAGAGCTGTGTTTGAATGTCTACGTGCCCCACATGCTCAGGATTTTCTGTCTGTCGCACCTATTGAAGGCTTGGGGCAACACATGTCGGCTGTGGAATACCGTGCTATCCTTAGATACCGACTGATGATTCCTTTGTTCCCAGTTGACGAGCCATGTCCGGTATGCCGCAAAGCGTGTTTGGATTCTTTCGGCGAGCACGCGATCCACTGTAAAGAGCTACCAGGGTTTAAATATCGGCATGATTGGGTGAGAGATGTGTTATGTGATGTTCTTAAGCGGGCCGGGATCTCTTCCAAAAAGGAGGCTCCAGTAAATTTCCTGACTGACCCCTTAGAGGGGAGGTCCACTTTACGTCCGGCGGACATCCTTGTGTTTGGATGGGAAGGGGGGAAACACGCTTGTGTAAATCTAACTGGAGTCTCCCCCCTTGTCGGGCTCAAGGATAAGGGCTTTACCGTAGGGCAAGCGGTGCTCAAGGCAGAGGCGAGCAAAGTGGCAAAACATGAGAAAGCCTGCCTAGAGAATCAACATGTGTTTGTCCCGTTTGCGTTTGATACCTTTGGTGGTCTCGCTCCTGACGCTGTGCGACTTTTGAATCGGGTTCAAAAAGTCGTTAATAGTAATTCATCGTCGCTAAAGGTTTCAAACTATGTATTTAGTAGAATTGGGTTTTCTATTCAAAAGGGGGTGGCGGCGCAACTTGTTGCCCGACTACCTGCCATTGCTTTGTAATTGCCCTTTTCGTGTGGAATAAAAAAAAAATTATTTGTCTATAATCTCTGAATGAGTTGTGGCGGATTGTCGTTGACCGGTTAGTGAATTTGTATCTATAAGCCTTCGCCGACAACTACTGCCTTCATCAAGTGGCCATGAATACACAATGACTTCCTCCGTCACTTAAGATCTTCTTATTTGTTGTGTATGACTATATAACGAGAAATAATTTACTAATGGACATTACAATTTGATGCAGATGGGACTATATCCAAATTGGCAAGAACATTACGAAGGACATGGATAGAATGGTTGCTTTTCAAGAGGGTTTAAACACTTGGGCGAATTGGGTAAATACGGAAATAGACACCGAGAAAACCACGGTGTTTTTCCAAGGAGTTTCTCCGCCTCATTACAAGTAAGTACATTTATTTACGACAACTCTCTAGTGACCCGCAATGTTTTGTTTTTGACCTGACTAAGTTTTTCCAATTAGTTAACTATCTTATAATACACGAACAGAGGCCATACCTCCCGTGCGAGTTACCATAGTCAATAGCTCATCATATACAAAATTCATAGTTTTATGTCATTTAAATGGATTCGAGTCAATTTTAGATTGAATATCTGTGTAAATATTTAGCTAACCAAGTCAGTTTGGATCGTGGCCGGGTCAACTCCTTCATGTCTATAAATATTTTCAAAACTTCAACTATTATGTACCCGTCAAACCCAATGAATTCTACAAATAACAAAACTAATGATAAGGTCATGGGAGTTTAAATTATTACATATTTTTGCTAAGATTTAAACAGACAAGAAATATAAGTAATTAGAATGTGTAAGAAATAAGTAATTAGAATGAGTAGTTTAAACAGAAATGATACATAGACATTTTTGTTTCTAGGTGAATTTAGAATTTAAAAGTAGTGGTAGAAGGGAAAAAAACTATCAGCTTTTAGAGATCAAAATAATAATAGAAAATCATTGGATTACTAGAGATAAAAACTAACCAAAATCAAATGAGATTTTTTTTGTTACATCTACATTTTATTGACAATTGCAAAAGCTTTTTTATTTATTAATTCGGGTGAGTTTTTCATAGAATTGTTAACAATTGATTAACTGAAACAAGAATTTCTTCAGTGGATTGGAGTGGAATGAGCCTGGTGTGACAAATTGCGCCAAGGAAACACTTCCAATGAACGGATCAACGTACCCTGGCGGCGTACCTAGAGCCGAGATGGTGGTGGAGCAAGTTCTGAGTGGTATCACAAAACGAGTGTCATTGCTAAACATAACTTGCTAAACATAACAAGACTATCTCAATTAAGAAAAGATGCACACCCAGGCAGGTTTAGTATTTTCGGGATGGATTGCACACATTGGTGTGTTGCTGGCCTTCCAGACACATGGAACTTACTTCTATCTGCTGCTCTTGTTTGAACCACATTTTTGGTTATATTATATGTTTAAGCATTTTTGTTTTGCAAGGAATAACAATCTATGGATGTAACTAAACTACTTGATCAATTACAAAATATTTGAACTTGCATCCATTTAGTACATCACGCTTTTTATTATATTTAATAAAGAAAACACTTGAATCCACAACTAATATATTATTGAACAGGTTCAAAGGCCACTGTGTACGATACCATGATAATGAATATCATAGTTTTTTTAACGAACTTTACCAGAACATGCATTATGATGACCGTCGTCAAGTCATTAATTAACTTAGATAGCTAGGGTAAGTAGGGTATCGTATCCACAAGGAGCATGTGGTTAGTATTACACATTTGGTTTGATTGGTACTAGTAGAACACGATGATGTGATTCTTAAACAAAGTGAATTGCGTAAGCTAAAGACTAGTTAACGCGAATTATAGTTCAAATACTTAAAATATAGCCACAACAAGGCTTGGATTTGGACATTCAATAAGCAATATAGACATAGTTTAGTTTACCAAATTCACACACTGGATAATCAATGGACGCTTCAATCAAACAACAACTATATTAACGATTCTAGACTAAATAATTTATGCTATGTGATGGGGTACTTATCAATCATCAATTTACCATCCAACGCTATCAATCAAAACACCTTGTTCTCTAATGATAAAGACCAAATAGAAGAAACAATGCAATGACATGTTCAAAATAATAAATCGTTCAACATGGAATTTGATTAACACATGAAATCACAATAAAATGTTAAGTGCTTAACAAATCATAGCAAATCCATGTCAAATGTACTTACAATTCAGATTGATTACCAAATGAATTCAAAACCTAGGCCTGGATGCAATCATGGAAGATCTAACTAATCATGATGATGGAAATTGATGATGAGGCATGAATTGGATGAAAGGATACTTTGTCACTAAAGTTCCTAAGCATCCTCTTCATTCCGTTGCTCCCCTAGATGTTGAATGATGTATTTTTCAAGTTTTGGCATTGAAACTCGTCCTAGAACCGCCTAAAACCGTTGGTAACTACAGGTTGGGCGTATTGTTACTCTGGTGGGCTTACTGATACTCTGGTTGCATTCAGAAACTATGTTTACAGCTAGAATACGCCCATAAATCAATATTGAGTGAGAGTAGGGATACGCCCATGGAATGGAAGTATGGCAATGTCCATGCTCTTTCTTGTCTTGTTTCTATCCTCGTGCAAATGTAAAGCTTCCGCCACTCATGATATCTTCACTGCAAACCTGCATAATCATAAAATAGACAAAGTAACCATATTCCAAGTATAATTCCTAGTAAAAACTTGTAAAACCATGACAAATTAGACCATCCAACCATAACTCATCACATTACCCTTCATATAAACGTAGTCAAGGCCCTTGTAGATTAGGGTCAAAGGCTACTTTATACCATATCGTAAATAATATATGAAGGTTATGACAAAGTGCCGTATCACGACAATTACAAAATAGTTCAAATGTTTAAACATAGTCAAGGCTCTTATAGAAGTTAAATGTATATCTCCTCAATTTTTTTTTCTTTTTTGAAAAGCATATATCCTCAATAATTAGCTCCTGTAAATATGCTTGTACAGTTATTTATATTTCAAATGTAAATCAAGATAAGTGTTGAAGCCAATGACATTATGTTGGCATATGTCATAAGTTGATTTGAAATGAATTATCGACAAAATTATCAGATGTTTGGGGCATCGAATATTTTAAAGGCACAAAATATACAAAAATGCAATATTTTTAGCACAATTATCCGTCATGCTAATGTATGCAAATTTTATGTTTGTTATCTATAGTAAAGCCAGAGTTAAAAAACAGTTTTGCTTCAACTTTACTTTTATTGAACACACTTGTAACAGAAGTTTCAAATAGTTCATCTTTAAGTTGTGATGTATGCATCACATAATATTCGAAAAGTGAATTAACCCTAAAATAGAAATCCCGGTCCAGGTCATCCAAACTTTTTATGTGATTTTTTCAATTCAGTTCCTCATGGAGAAGATGATTTATACATGGGAAGCATTTACTTGTTTCCATTTTAATAACGGTGTAAACGAGCCAAAACCTTTATTAGTTACCCGAGATCAATTCGCTAAAAACTCGAATCGAACCAAACTCATTTAATAAATGAGTATGTGCTTTATGTATCAAGCTCAGCTAGACTCGCGAGCCTAAACAATCATTTTGTTTATATAGATATAAAAATGTATATTATATATTACATAATAAAAGTAAAATTGAAATGTAGTATAAAAAAGACCTTGAATTACATCTTTTGGATTTTTTAAAAGTTATTAGGTAACTATAAGCCAAGGCCTTAAAACTGAACAAAACTATTGCACACATGGAAGGTCGTGTTTAAATGGCTTGATGTCCCTTCTTGTTTGGATTTTTGGTCGACAAGTATTATTCTTTGGTTGGATTCGTTGAATGTTTTGAATATGAAGCGTCGTGGTGTTATTTTAGCAACATAGTGGACGCTTTGGAGATGTCGAAATGAGTCCACTTTTTCACAAGATGCCAGATCGAGAGAACATATTCTTGACACGGTTTTTAATTATTCCTTTTAGTGATATGTCAATAAGAATAAGAATACGAAGTCAAGTTTGAGTTGGGCTACATGGATTCAAAATCCACTTCTTGTTATGAAATGTTTTAGTTGTCTCCATGTAACTTTTGTTTTTTAATAAAATTTTTGCAGTTAATAAAAAAAACAAACCAAATTATACGAATGATTTGGTTTCGCTCATAAGATATATATCTTTTAGCTCTTAGACCGATGATCATACAACAATGGCTTATATTTCAATTCAAGTGTTGTAGGAAGCGTTTGTATATAATATAAATAAAATAATTTTATTCAAATTACAATACAGAAAAAGTAAAGGAAAGCAGTACATTATATATGCTTCTACAACTAAAATAAGCAAAATACAATATAAAAATGCAAAACAGAAAACCGTTTTTGGTTGAGTTTGAGTCTCCCAAAAGGAATTGTTTATTTCCCAAGGTACAACAACCTAAGCAGTTGCTACTACTGGGTAAAATCTAAACCCGAAGGTATACCATGAACAACAAAAAGTAGAGGAAACAGATTGTTGGATGCTGTGTTGTGTATGTTCCAAGTATATTTCACAACTAACAATCACTTAATATTTATAGTGAAAACTAAGTTGAAACAACACGGACAAAAATTTAACTAAAAATAAATGTCATTAAACGTCTTTAACGCATTTTATTATGTTTAAATGTTGTTGACCAAAAACGGTTTCAGTGTAGAATCATCTGCAGCAGTTGAGGATAAGTGCTTAACCATCAATGATGAGTTGTTGAACTATCAACATGAGTAGGTGTCACTACTGAACCGTAGTGTTGAAGGCTAATTCACTATTGAGCGATCAGCATGAACACATTTGAACCCTGGTGGTGTCACTACTCAACTGTAGTGCTTAAGGCTAATATCAGATGTTCCTCAGCCGACCCGACTAGCGCAGACACGTGCCACTCGAATTAGCTTTCAAAAGCATAAAGGTGGCTCTCAAGTGTGCAAAGTGCGCCCATTCACCAATGCCTCACGCATGTGCGAGTTAAGTGTGCAGCGAACCTTTCGCAAAACCACTGGTGAGTGGCTCCATAGAACAATAAGTAAGGAGTGCTCACGTATATAAGCCACTTCATTTTCTTTTCCTCCTCTGGGATAACTCCCACTTTTCCACTCATTTTACATATTCAAGTCCCAATTGCGAGCATCAATATATCATTTATCTTTGCTCTGATTTAGACATGGTGTTGTTGGTTTTAAAGCCCTTACAGTTACAACATAGAATACAAACCCACAAAATAGTACTTATACTAACCAAGGTAGGGGAATGTTCATTTGAGAAGAAATTTAATGTTAGAAGAAAAAGAAGAAAGGGCATATTAGTAAAATACTATTTCATTTATAACTCATATCATTAATTTTTAACTCTTTAATTAATTAGTCAACTAATCATTAATTATCCTACATATAATCTACAAAACCTACACATATCAAAATTTTCCTACATATACCCTACACATTATAGAATTTTATCCTACACGGTCGAAATCTATCATACACACCTCGAAATATATCCTACACAACTCGTAATTTATCCTACACGACTAGTAATTTATTCTACACTTTAAATTAAGTTGCTTTTTTAATTTGAAAAAAGTATATATTTTGAAAAGGAGTTACAAATTTAATTTAGTTAGTTATTAAAGGGGAAGAATACAAATTAATGATTTTTGTAAGTTTACCAATATACCCTTATATTAAAATTAAATGCAAATATTAAATGAAGTAAAATGAAGCATTCTTATTGGTTGAAACTTCTTTTTTTTTTTCTTCTTACAAAAAAATTCTTCTCATTTGAACCCTCCACAACCAAGGTATAATATATGTTTGTACAAAGTTTAAGAAATGTACACATAACAACTAATGAAAATACTCTCATTTTCATTCATTTTGCCAACAAGTGTTTCTCATTCAAAACGTAATGAATATAACATTACGTATTTTAGATGAGATGCGATTCTTGCATTTAAATTTCCACAATGGCCCGTAGCTTGCAAACTAGCTTATGTGAATTTTATGTTTAATTTATGTTGTGGTAAATATATGTTTTAGTTGTGTGTCTAATGTTGGAACATATTGCTGTTGAAAAAGAGCAATTAACTTAATTTTATTCCTTCTTAAAAATCACTTGTTAAGTTTCCGCTATGCCATTTTATTGAGGGGAGTAAGGAGCCGTGAGTTCGTGGATGATTCCACTTTTTGCACATACGTCAATAAAAGGTGAAACATATTCACCTCCTCGGTCGCTCCTTACGATTTTGATTTTCCGATTTATTTGATTCTCAACTTCGGCTTTGAACAAGATAAACTTGTCAATAGCCTCGTCCTTACTCTTAAGTAAGTACACATAGCAATACCTTGTACAATCATCAATGAACGTGATAAAGTACTTGTTCCTACCACGAGTAGGAATTGCTTTTAGATCACACACATCAGTGTGGATCATCTCAAGAGGTTCGGTGATTCGTTCAACCTTTTTGAATGACGATTTCGTTTGTTTTGCTTCTACGCAAGTTTCACATTTATTAATTGAGTCGATATTGAATGTTGGTATGCAATCAAGTTTAATTAAACGACGAATTGAATTATAATTAACATGACCTAGTCTACCATGCCAAAGATTAGAAGACTCAATCAAGTAAGTAGAACTAGTAGCGGTTTCTTTCATTGCATTCACATCCATTACATTGAGTTTAAACATTCCATTTAGGGCATAGCCCTTATCAACATATATACCATTTTTGGTCAACACGACCTTATCCGACTCAATCACCATTTTGAACCCAAACTTGTTCAATTGCCACCCCGACACAAAGTTCTTACGAATTTCTAGAACATACAACACGTTTGACAAAGTGAGTTCCTTTCCAGAAGTCATCTTCAGAACCACGTTCCCCTCACCTTTAATTTCGGCCGTGGCGGAGTTTCCCATAAAAACATTTTCGCCATTAGTCACCTCCTTGAAGGTGTTGAAAAGGCTTTTGTCGGAACACACATGACGGGTAGCCCGCGTATCAACCCACCAACCCTTGTTATTTTGCCCAACCAAATTAACTTCGGTCACCAAAATCGAAAGATCCGTGACCATGGCAACAAGGTTGTCGACTTCATGAACCATGTTCACTTGTCGAGCATTTTCCTTCTTAGGAAGCTTGCATTCACTGGCCTTGTGGCCTTGCTTCTGACAATTATAACAAGTTCCTTAGAACTTCTTTTTCACAACTCCCCCCTTAGGACCAAGGTTGGAGCGTTTCCCATTACTTTTCTTTCCACCCTTTCCACTGTTTTTTCCCTTTGAAGATTGGCCATGTTCAACAAGATTGGCCTTCACAGTTTCAGGGTCATCAACCTTTTTTTAGGGACACTTTGTTATCTTCTTCAATCCAAAGACGAACAACAAGATCTTCAATGGTCATCTCCTTTCGCTTATGCTTGAGATAGTTCTTGAAATCAACCCAACTTGGTGGCAGTTTTTCGATCATTGCAGCAACTTGGAATGTCTCGCTGAGCATCATTCCTTCCGCATGAATAGCATGAAGGATAACCTGCAATTCTTGGACTTGGCTCATGAGAGTTTTAGAGTCTATCATTTTAAAGTCCAAGAACTTAGCCACCACGAATTTCTTAGTGCCCGCATCTTCTGTTTTGTATTTGCGATCCAAAGACTCTCACAATTCTTTGGCAGTCTTGGTTTTGCAATACACATTATACAATGTGTCCACCAAACCATTCAAAATAAAGTTGCGGCACAGGAAATCCGAATGATTCCAAGCATGTATCGCGCTCACAGATTGAGCATCCACATCCCCTTCATCAACATGGGGTTTAGGTTCAGTCAAGAACCTTGCCAGGTTCAGCGTGGTCAAATAAAAGAACATCTTTTGCTGCCACTATTTGAAATTCACACCACTGAATTTCTCTGGTTTCTCAGCATGCGATACTGCATTAGGCAGTGGTGTCACCAGACCGGTAGTGACAGCAACAGCGGAAGTCATGACCGCAGAAACGGCACTGGTCATGACAGCAGAAACAGCAGTAGTCATCGGCTGGGATGCCATTATGAAAAGAGAAGAACGCAGAAACAATTAGTAAAATAAATCTGTTTAAGTTTGTTAGCAAACTGCTACTGATAAGAACATCAAAATAATCTGAAACAGGAAAAAGAAAACAGTGAACCGGGCTTGTGTTTGACAGAATTCCTTTAAACAGATTCGCCGTTTCGAAGCAGAAACAGCGCATTGGGAAATGTCGTTGCAGAGATTGAAAGAAGCTGTTTGTTGGTGTGTCTAATTCTCACATTAATTAGAAGCTGTTTGTTGGTGTGTCTAATTCTCACATTAATTAGAAACTGTCTCACGCAAGCCTGGGTTTTCGGAGCTGCATTTGTGTCCGCAGGACGTGCGGGCACGCACGAGTTCAACCAAATTCCAGTTCCGAAACTCAATTTTTGCAACCCCCCTACGCGCGCGCGGGTAGGACTTGTGGTAAAATACGTCATAAGAATTCAAAGGCTTGGTTAAGGTTTCACCTTATAAATAGCCTATCCTTTTGTTCCCACACCAATGTGGGACAAGGTGGTTTTACCACTTGAGACTTTCCATTCACACAAAAACTTCCAACAACCCATCCGCTACTTGGCTTAATGAAATTCGGAGTTACTTCAACAAGGACCCGAGCGATAAGAAGCTGGTGCAACAAGTTACAGCTGATCCAAGTTCATTTCCACACCATGTTTGTCAAAATGGGTTGATTTATGTTCACAGTAAAATTTTAGTTCCACCCATCGCAAATCTTCGTGACCGAGTCCAAGCAGAATTTTCTAATGTTATTTGGGTTGTCGTAGACTGCTTATCAAAATTTTCTAATGTTATTTCAATACACTACTGTTTATATTGCTTTGATTTCAGGCGGGCAATTTATTGATTACTCGGTTTACCTCATACCATTGTTTCGGATCGCGATCCAATTTTTATGAGCCAGTTTTGGAAAGAATTATTCAAAATATGGGAACCAAACTGTTGCATTCAAGCTCGTATAAACGAATGGACAAACGGAGGTCGTTGTTTAGAAGCATATTTAGGAGCATTTGTGTTTAAGGAACCAAAAGCATGGGTTGTGATCCTTTCTTTTCCTAAATTTCTTTTAGCCTCACCCGCTCTAAGGGTGTATCAATGTATTTAGATCATTATCTATGCCTTCTGATAGTATTTGTGGGCTTTAAAGAGTGCAACCATTAAAGCCTTATTTCCCTTTTTATCATTAAAACGTTTCGTAGGAAAAGTTAAGCAGGATGGCAGGTAAACGGGCAATAAGTTGTGTGTCGGAATCCTCTTTTGACGACCCTGCATTCTGTCCAAAACAAAACATTAATTCTTTTACGTCGAGAAATTACTATGGACGACCCTGCATTCTGTCCAAGAAAAATTTTGATCACTATATATTTCACTGAATAATAATTCACCAGTTAAACATATTTATTTGGATTGCATAGCCCAAGGCCCAGTTTGCCCAAGTTGAACCAGGCTCAAATCTGGAAAGTATCAACTCTTAAAATTTCAGTTGAACCTATTTATATACAGCACTTTTAGATTTTTTTGCAAATGCACCATTTTGCTACATTTTCATCCTGTATTTCTTTAAATATATTTTTAAAGAGGTTTCTTAAGATTTTGTGTTAACAGCAAGAACGTATAGGAACATCAATGTGAGTACGTGAGGTCTCACAAATGGACTTTAAGAGCCCAAAAGCTAATAACTCTCTAGAATTTATTATTTGTCCTTCCTCAGTCCCCGTCCTCATTTTGTTTTTTTGTTTTTTTAAGAGAATAAATTTTGTTATATTGGGGAATAAACCACTAAAAAGTGGATTTTGCTTAAGTAGCCTAGGAAGGATTGTAATGATGACATGTGGCACTCCTAATAAATATGAATAAAGGGCATTTTGGTCCTTATAAATAGGAGTGAAAATGACATGTGTCACCCCTTTTGTTTTTTAAAAATACAACAAAAAAAATCTAGTAAAAAAAATCTAGCACAAAAAATCTAGTACAAAAAGATATAGCACAAAAAATCTAGTACAAAAAAAATATAGCACAAAAAAATCTAGTACAAAAAATATAGCACGAAAAAATTCAGGAAAAAAATGTAGTACAAAAAAATCCAGCACAAAAAATTGAGAAAAAAAAATTAAGACAAAATTCAGCACAAAAAATTTAGTACAAAAATCCAGCACAAAAAATGTTATACAACATAGAAATACAACACATTTTAGTGGCTTTTTTAGTCTTCATATTTTATATAGCAATATGGAACTCAAATTAAAGATAAAAAGACGCTCGATTTTACGGTTAAATTTTTATGAAAAAATAATGTCGTATAAAAAAGTTATGAACGTTTAAAAAATGGGGGTGGAATATATGCATGTGCATTGCATGTGGAGAGAGAAAATCTATAAATATGATTTTCCCAAGATACTAGGGGTGTTCAAAAAAATCTGAATCCGAAACCGATTCCGAAATATCCGAAAACCCGTATCCGAAATATCCGAAATTTCGGATATCCGAATTTTCGGATATCCGAAAATCGGATAATCCGAAAATTCGGGTTCGGATTCGGATGTTAGTTTTGAAAATTTTCGGATATTCGGATTATCCGAATCCGAAATCTTATAAATAAAAAAATAGATTTTTATTAATATATTAAAGTCATTAACCTAAAATACACATGATATATCATGTTTCACTAAAACAGGCGCATTCAAATTTGAGAAAACAAGAGTTTCTTTAGATCTCATATCAGAGAGCCTTCGATCGTCCCCCTCCGATCTTCACTAAAACAGGCGTCATCGTCCCCTTCCGATCTTCAATCGCCAGCCGACGTTACCATCAGTCATCTGTCTCTTTGCGTCCTGCCATCTTCCTCTGGTCTTGGTGTCTCCGATCTAGAAAGGATCTGTTTTCCCATCAAGAACTTCTGGATGTTTGAAACTTTGATTTTTTTGTGGTGGTTTAAAACTTTAAACTGTTTAAGCTTAAACTTTATTATGAATTTGTTGAATGTTTTAGATGTTATAAACTGGGAAATTTTGATATTTTGGATATGGGTTATCACTGTAAACAAGTTTGGATTTGATCTACTTAGAAGACAAATTTTTTTTTTAAATTCGGATATCCGTTTGGATATCTGAATCCGAACCCGAATCCGAATCCGAAATTTCGGATATCCGATTTTTTTTTTAATTCGGATATCCGTTTGGATATCGGAACCCGAATCCGAAATTTCAGATGGATATCCGAAATTTCGGATTCGGGTTCGGATATCAATATTGACTATCCGAAATTTTCGGATATCCGAAAACCGGATAATCCGATCTTGAACACCCCTACAAGATACCCTTGCACTCCTCCTTTCTCCTACACTTTCATCTTAACCATTGATTTGAAAAATGAATGGTTAAGATTCATTCTCATCCTACTTAGGCAAAATAAACTTTGTATTTGATCTTACCCCACGTTTCAAGAATTTTAATTAGAGTTAAATGCTTGGTTGCTCCCTATGGTTTGCAAAAATTTCATACTTGGTCCTAGTGGTTTACTAATTACACGCGTGGTCCCAAAAGTTGTCAAAAATGAACTCGGTTGATCCCCTGACCTAACCTCTGTTAAATTTCTCAGTTAAGTTGATGTTAAATGACCAAATTGCCCTCAACAATTAAAATCATAATTCTCTCTCCACCACTTCTTCTTCTGCCCAAGACCAACACCATCACCACCAACAACACTCCTTCACCGCCGAACAACCACCGGCACTGAACACCCACCACCACTGTCTCCCCTCTAGCACCGAACACCCACCACCACCAAACACCACCATTCCCTCTCTGATCCATCTGTATCGATCTAACTTAAAAAAGGAAGCCATTGTTGTCCGGTGGTTACATCAGATTCATGGCATAGGGTCGAGCTCAAATCTGAAAAATGAAGCCGGCAAGGATTAGGTCTTTAATCATAACTGCCATATGTTCAATCGAAGCATGAGATGGTTCAGATCTGAAAAACGAAGTTGCCGGAGATGGTACACATCTGGTTTGGTAATGACCGAAGAAGAAAGTGGTGCCAAGAGGTTGCTCGCCGAAGAAGATGGTGGTACCGTCAGTGGTTTTGAGTTCAACAAAGATTTTTTTGGATTTGATGCATAAAACCATTATACATGCATATGTTTCCTACAAATTTGAATTCTTTTTGGTATTTCTAGATTTCTGTGGTGAAGAGGTTTGATATTTTTGACAAAAAATGAGTTTCTTGATCTTTCTGGTGGTGGTGGCAAGAGTGTGATGGTAGTGGTTTAGAGAGAGAAAGAGGGACAAAGAGAGGAGAAAGAAGATGAGGTGGTGGTGGTTTCGTTTTTCTCCAGCGAGTTTCTCCGGTGAAGGCGGCAATGTGGTGGTCGGCTCGTTTTCCGGCAGCAATGGCTGATGGTGGTTACTGGTGTTTTAGAGAGAGCTGGTGTTTGAGAGAGAGGGGGTGTGAAGAAGAAGATGATGGGTGGGCCCATCTCATTTTGTTTCTTATTTTTACTTTTATTCAATGTTTTTAAACCCGGACCGGGCCGGCCAGTCAGACTGGTCCGGCCGGGACCCGGAGACAAGAGCGGGCCGGTTCGCTTGTTTGAGCCGCTTCAACATTGGGCCGGTGATCGGGCCGGCAGCCGGGCGGTCGGGCCGGCGGGTCATAGCCAGTGGGCCGGGCCGGTCCATGATGAAATAACCCCTTCTTGTTCACATCTTCTTCATCAGCCGGGCGGTCTGGCCGGTAAGATTCCGACGAGCAAGCTGAGAAGAAATCAAAAGATGAACAAAACATAGAACACTAAATCATTGAGCATTACAGAAGGATCGATCTATATGTACAGCCATGAACAAGATGAAGATAGGGAGATTAGGTTATGAAGTGCTCTGTTGAGACAATGGAGGAACTAGCAGAGGAAATTGGGGTATGAAGTGCTCTGTCAATGAGCTGTACACCACAAATATTCTATCCCAATGATGAATTAACATTTTAGCCCTCCAAGCTTTCAAATAAACCAAAGAAACCCATGCACTACAATATTATATTAAAGATAAGAGAACTAGACGTTGAATTGTTAGGAACATATTTTAAAGGAACACATTTTAAATGAAGACCATCTCCTCATCTTTTCTTTTATTAAGGTAAAATTTGATGGTAAAATAGTTGGATTCTATATGTATATATATTATAAAATGGTGACACACGGTTCTTATATCCGGTCCGACCGGTCCGACCAATGAACCAGTAAGAGGACCGGTTCGATGTCCGGTCCGGTTATGAAAACATTGCTTTTATTTTTTTAATTGTTGAGGGCAATTTGGTCATTTAACATCAACTTAACTGAGAAATTTAGCAGACGTTAGGTCAGAGGACCAACCGAGTTCATTTTTGACAACTTTTGGGACCACGCGTGTAATTAGTAAACCACTAGGAACAAGTATGAAATTTTTACAAACCACAGGAACCAACCAAGCATTTAACTCTTTTAATTAATTGAACATGTATTTTAACAACTTGTGACCAATCACATAAACTGTTTTTCTTTTTCTTTTCTTTGTAAGAGCATCTACAGAGGATGTGCGTTTCTTATTCTTTTTTGTAAGAGCATCTATCTACAGAGGATGTGCTGATGGATGGATCCACGTAAGCAATACACGAATGGACCGTAAGAACACTCACAAACGCTCAGTGGCGGATGAGCGGATCCAAAAAATATTTACAGTGGTGTCATTGTTTTAAGATGCTCAAATTTCATAGAACATGACATAAAAAATTATGGGTCGCTATATTAGGTAATCAAAGCCTAATTTGGGTTAAGTTTACGTTTAAAAATTATAAATAAAAAAGGTTTGAGGGTGTAAGACAATGTTTTAGCCACCTGAACCCTTCTTCATTCTTGTATATAGGTTCGCCCATAGTTTATTTAATGCGTTCACTCTAGACTATTTATATACTATCAATTTGAAACAATTGTATGCATGTTTGGTTGTAAGTTGTGCTTAAGTGGTTGTACCTTAATCAAATATTGGTTGTAAGTTGTGCTTAAGTGATTGTACCTTAATCAAATAATGGTTTCATTACCTTACCAAATTCAGTCTGTTTTGTATGCATGTATGATTGTAAATTGTGCTTAAGTGGTTGTACCCTAATAAAATAATGGTTTCATTATCTTACCATATTCAATGGGTTTGATCCATTCAAAGTTGTGTTGTTTTATTTTTAATTATTATTTATAATAATCTAATTAATTTAACCAAAATCTTGTATAAATATAATTTGCAACATATTGATGCAATGGTTGTTGTAATGTATGCATTATGGTTTGAATAGTGGTAATGATATATATTATATATAAATTACGATGAACCTGTCAAACGGGAAAAAATAGACGCGGGTTCATCGTAACGCGCGAGTCCTAGATCAACTTAGTTATTTTATTCTATGTTTTACGTTTCGGTTTAATTTATTCGCATTAACACCGCAACTTCAGTGTCGGTGGTCGCTGGCAGTAGTGTGACATTAGTGCTCGCCCCCGCCGCAACGCAGGGGTGCTTAATACTAGTTTATATAAAATTTCGAACCTCAATGGGTTCCGGTGAACCTGTCCCGACTTATGTAGGTCCGCCCATGCGAACGCTCCCTCTCTCTTCCCTTCTCACAGAATCTGATGTCTTCATCGTCATGGACACTTCATCTCCGCCACGAATGGCTCCAAAATGTGAGATTAAATATATAAATGTAATATTTAATCTTGTAGCCTATATAATCATTTATATTATATTAGATCAAAATATATTTAATAACCTATTATAATTAGTTGGTAATTGTTGATGGACCATATTACCCTTATTAACTAATTAGGTTTCCTCTTGGGTGTATAAATAAGGGGCTTATTAGAGAGTTAAAGGGTTACACAAGTTAGACAATTACACATATCATACAACCCTCATTAACATCATAATTTTTCGTGACTCTCTCTCCCTCAACCGAAACTAACCCTAATTCGGTTTTTTCATCACCATCATCACTTTACACCCTAAGGAGGAACCGGATCAACCTGACAAAGATGTCGAACACTATGACTGGATTCTCTACTGCTTTGAATACTATAACAGGTATGTGTTTCATGTTTTCCATTTAGTTTAAACAGAACTGTTCAACATGTGGTATCAGAGCATATGTTGATAAATCAGTTCCGTTTTTCGTATCCATTATTCTGGGATCATTATAAGGAGAACAGTTTTATTTTAAAGCCTTAAGTTCATGGCTGTTTTCGTTTTTAAATGGCACCGAAATCACTGTTTTCGGAATACCATGTTTATCCTTGATTCGAAATCATAATTGGTAATACTAATATCCGAAATCTGTTAATAAAAGTATAAAATTTTAAGGTTTCGGATCCCAGATTATGATTTATTATTTTAGGGTTCATCATTTATGTTCTAAGAAACTCGAAAATTCCATAAGATTTGGAATATAATTTGGATTAATGGGTGTTTTTAATGTTTTTGATCTTAATTTTATCTATTAGAAATTTCGAAAACTGTTAATAGATTTCAGTTATTATTTTCGAAATATTTGATAAGTTTAGATCAAAATAAAATAGGAAACATTATCCCAAAAATCCCTTAAATTTCGAGTTTCAGTTACTATCACAAAACAGCTATTAACAGTGGGATCGAAATCATAAGGTTGCGACTCGCAACCACAATCATTGCGACTCGAGACCATAATCATCACAACTCGAGACTAAGATTGCGACTCGAGACTAAGATTGCGACTCGAGACCATAATCATCACAACTCGAGACTAAGGTTGCGACTCGAGACTGAGATTGCGACTGAGACCATAATCATCACAACTCGAGACTAAGATTGCGACTCGAGACTAAGATTGCGACTCGAGACCATAATCATCATAACTCGAGACCTGACTCGAGACCTCATTACCTTAAGCTGTTTAATGTGACCTAAAAATTTTTTCGGGGCTCCCACCCCGAACCCCGGGCGGGGGCGCGCTGCCCCCCGCACCCCCCAGCGGACTCACCGCGGAGTTCGATCCGCGCTAACAGTTGGTTTGCTATTAAATACTTGGTTTTGTTAACACTTACTTAATTAATCAGAATCAGATAATTTTACAAAACCAAAATAGCTTAACTTGAATGAGCTTCTGATGTATTAATTCTGGCCAAAGCTGATTTAATACATCTATTTATTGTTCAAGTATTATAAAAGCTATGTTAAGTATGCATTACAAACGTGAAATGTTTTAATTCTGGCCAAAGCTGATTTAATTCATTTATGTTTAGCA
Source organism: Helianthus tuberosus (assembly GCA_030545235.1). NCBI lineage: Eukaryota > Viridiplantae > Streptophyta > Magnoliopsida > Asterales > Asteraceae > Helianthus > Helianthus tuberosus. Next base: position 12,187,782 of record CM060452.1, read on the forward strand.
TGCTTGACAAGTGCATAACTAAAGTGATTGTCTCATTTCTGGCCAAAGCTGATTTGTCACAATTACTTTGCACACATATTTAAATGATTACACTTCTGGCCAAAGCTGATTTGTCTTCGTTTAAATAGAATTTTACTAAGTCTATTATTTTGATGTTAGTAATAGACATTATCACAGCTTCATAATTATAATGGTCATTACTTATGCCTGCCTTAGTATAACATGCCCTTAGATCACATTAAGACTTCTTTCTTAGTATCATAACTTGCTCATCTTATTTCCACTATCAGCACCCAATCAAGGGATTCCACCATTGACTGGTGATAACTTTGCTGCATGGAAGGATGCCCTCATGCTTACACTTGGAGTGCTGGACTTTGATTATGCCCTAAGAGAGGATAAGCCAGCGGACCTTACTCCACAAAGTACTGCTCCTCAGCAGTTACTTCATGATAAGTGGACTAGAAGTAACCGCATGTCTCTCATGTTCATGAAGCAGTCCATTCATCACTCAATTAGAGGAGCTATTCCTGATTCTGAAGATGCTAAAACCTATTTGGCTTCTGTGGAGGATCAATTCAAGGGAACATCAAAAGCACACGCTAGCACTCTTATCCTCAAGCTGGTGATGACTAAATATGATGGGAGGAGCGGCATTCGCGAACACATCATGATGATGCATGACATGGCCAATAAGCTAAAGGGCCTAGAGATGGAGATCAGTGATGGTTTTCTTGTTCACTTCATCATAACTTCGCTTCCTTCGTCCTATGAAGCATTCAAGATCAATTACAACACTCAGAAGGACAAATGGACGATGAGTGAGCTGATCGCTATGTGCGTGCAGGAGGAAGAGCGTATGAAGATGGATCGCCATACTGATGTTGCTAACTTCACCACCTCCAGCTCAAAGAAGAGGAAGAACAATTATCCAAGAAAGGATGCTTCTAAGGTTCAAAAGCCAAATCCAACTCCTAATACAAGTGCACCTTCCAGCTCTAAGACCTCCTTAGGCAAACCCTATTGCAAGTTCTGTAAGAAGACAGGACATAAGCAAAAGGAATGCCCTGACTTCAAGGAGTGGCTGGCTAAGAAAGGTAACGATTTTTTCATGATACTTGAGTCCTTTAATTTAAATGTTCCTGCTAACTCTTGGTGGTTTGATTCTGGTTCTATGGTTCATGTTACCAATTCACTACAGGGATTCCTTACAATCCAGAAGCTGGGAAGAAACCAAAGAACACTTAAAGTTGGAGATGATCGGGAATTAGAAGTGAAGGCCATAGGAACATTACAATTATTTTTGAAAACTGGTTTATGTATTAAACTTTATGATACCTTATATGTTCCTGAGGTAACTCGGAACCTTGTATCAGGACCAAAGTTAGACATGGACGGTTTTGTCGTTTCTCATGGTCATCGCAAACTCTCTATTCTCTATGATTCCATTGTTTATGGTACTGGCATTCTGGATGGTGGTCTCTATAGATTAGAACTAGATGATAATTTTTCCAAATCTTTGTTGTCATATAATATTAATGAATCACTCACAAAGATGGAAAAGAAACAAATTCGAGACTTAGAGACTTCATCTATGTTGTGGCATCAACGTTTAGGCCACATCTCAAGAGAACGATTAAATCGTCTCGTAAAGGATGAAGTCTTACCTCCTCTCGATTTCACCGATTTTGGAACATGTGTCAAATGTCTTAAAGGCAAAATGACATTAGCAAATAAGAAAGGTGCCACTAGGAGCTCTAATTTATTAGAACTCATTCACACTGACATTAGTGGCCCTTATCAAATTGCTGGTATAACAGGACATACTTCATTTATCACTTTCATTGATGATTATTCTCGTTACATGTACTTGTATCTTATAAAGGAAAAATCTGAATCTCTAACAACTTTTAAAGATTATAAAGCTGAAGTTGAAAAGCAATTAGATCGTCAGATTAAAGTTGTGAGATCAGATAGAGGCGGTGAATATTATGGAAGACATACTGATGTGGGTCAAGCTCCGGGTCCATTTTATGAGTTTTGTAAGGGCCAGGGGATTGTGAACCAATACACCATGCCTGGTACACCTCAGCAAAATGGTGTCGCTGAAAGAAGAAATCGTACCCTTATGAACATGGTGCGCAGTATGTTAGCCAACACTAATTTACCATTATTCCTCTGGACTGAAGCGTTAAAAGCAGCTGTTCATATACTCAATAGAGTTCCTTCTAAGTCTGTCCCTAAAACTCCTTATGAACTTTGGACAGGAAGGAAACCGAGTCTTAAATATATGAAAGTATGGGGCTGCATTGCTGAAGCAAAACTTTACAATCCTTTCCTAAGGAAACTTGACCCTAAAACAGTTACCTGCTTCTTTATTGGGTATCCTGATCATTCGAAGGGTTATCGTTTCTATTGTCCTTCCCATGTCACCCGTATTGTTGAAACCAAGCGTGTTGCGTTCTTGGAGGATTTCAAGGTCAGTGGGAGCAGTACTAACCCTTACGAAGAATTGCAAGAAGTACAAGACGCGGGGGGGAGAAACTCGTCGCTTACCATTACTCCGTTTACTCCTCTTGTACCCCATGCAACTACACCTGAAACCACTGCACAAATTCCATCTCCACAATCAGAACCCATTATACCTCATAACGAAGGCACATCAAACGCTCAAAACCAAGACAACGCTGAACCCGATAATCAACTCAGGAGGTCATCTAGGCAAAGAAGGCCTACTAATTGGGATGATTATGTTACCTACCTGACTGAAATGGATGCTGGAAAGCTCAATGATCCTATCTCTTATAATGAAGCCATTAGCAGTGATCAGTCTTCTGAATGGAACAAAGCAATGATTGATGAGCTTGAATCCATGAAGAAAAATGACGTTGGGATTTAGTCGAATTACCCAATGGTGCCAAACCTGTAGGTTGTAAATGGGTGTTCAAAACAAAACTGGATCCGAAAGGGAACGTTGAACGCTACAAAGCGAGATTGGTTGCAAAGGGCTACACTCAGAAAGAGGGAATTGATTATCAAGAGACGTTTTCACCTGTCTCTCGTAAAGATTCATTAAGGATCGTTATGGCCCTAGTAGCTCATTTTGATTTAGAGCTGCATCAGATGGACGTCAAAACTGCTTTCCTTAACGGAGACTTAGACGAAGATGTTTACATGAAACAACCTGAAGGCTTTAAACCTGAAGGTCAGGAGCATCTAGTCTGTAAGTTGAAGAAATCCATTTATGGGTTAAAACAAGCATCACGTCAATGGTACCTTAAGTTTGATGAAGTCATGAAGAGGCAAGGTTTTATGAAGAATCAAGTGGATCAATGCACCTACCTCAAGATGAGTGGGAGTAACTTTACTATACTTGTCCTTTACGTAGATGATATTCTATTGGCAAGTAATAGTTTAGACATGTTGCATGAGTCGAAGCGTTTACTCTCGCATAACTTCGACATGAAGGATCTCGGAGATGCTTCTTACGTCATTGGCATCGAAATTCACCGAGATAGACACAAAGGGATCTTAGGATTGTCTCAAAAGACTTACATAGATCGTGTCCTTACACGTTACAACATGCAACAGTGCAAACCCTCCGTCGCTCCAGTAGTTAAGGGAGATGTTTTCGGTTCATTCCAGTGTCCGACAACAGAGGTTGATAAGGAGCAAATGAGCCAGATACCTTACGCGTCAGTAGTCGGGAGCCTGATGTATGCTCAAGTCTGTACTCGCCCAGATATCGCTTACATTGCTGGAATGCTAGGTCGTTATCAGACTAATCCTGGCCTAGATCACTGGAAAGCAGCTAAGAAGGTCCTCAGATATCTGCAAGGGACGAAAGACTATAAACTGACTTATAGAAGAAGTGATCATTTAGAAGTGGTAGGTTATTCTGATTCTGACTTTGCTAAATGCAAAGATGACAAGAAATCCACTTCGGGCTACATCTTTATGTTAGCAGGCGGACCTATCTCATGGAAGAGTCATAAACAACAGTTAACTACAACTTCCACAATGATGGCAGAGTACATTGCTGTTTACAACGCAACCTGTCATGGAATGTTGCTTAGAAATCTGATCACTGGACTCAAAATCGTTAATTCCATTTCTAGACCATTGAAGCTTTACTGTGATAATTCAGCTGCCGTTAGTTTCTCGAACAGTAACAGTTCGACTGGAGCTGGTTTATATCTTGATACGAAGTATTTGTTCGTACGTGAACGAGTTGAGGAAAATAATCTTTGTATTGAGTATATTAGTACTAAAGATATGCTTGCGGATCCGATGACTAAAGGTCTCCCACCTAAAGTTTTCGAAGAACATGTATCGAATATGGGACTTACTAAAGACCTTATTTAATGGCATATTGTACTAGCTTATGTTTTAATTAATAAAATTTCCTCAGTTTGATTTTGTATGTCTCTAACATATGTTCTGCCGGTGTAATGACATATAGACAAATATAAATACAAATCAGACGCTAAAGGGCTTATACATATTTTGATCGTAACTGTTAGGTTTTAAATTGAGGCTATAGTATGACTAATGGGGGTCCTGAGTCGAATGATGATTCAACGGCTGTATTTCTCTGCTATAGTTCTTGGTTTAAGGCTAAAATGAGTGTTAACTCCTGGCCAGGCTTACCTAATACTCATGATAAATGATTACTTGGCTAAGTGGGAGAATGTGAGATTAAATATATAAATGTAATATTTAATCTTGTAGCCTATATAATCATTTATATTATATTAGATCAAAATATATTTAATAACCTATTATAATTAGTTGGTAATTGTTGATGGACCATATTACCCTTATTAACTAATTAGGTTTCCTCTTGGGTGTATAAATAAGGGGCTTATTAGAGAGTTAAAGGGTTACACAAGTTAGACAATTACACATATCATACAACCCTCATTAACATCATAATTTTTCGTGACTCTCTCTCCCTCAACCGAAACTAACCCTAATTCGGTTTTTTCATCACCATCATCACTTTACACCCTAAGGAGGAACCGGATCAACCTGACAAAGATGTCGAACACTATGACTGGATTCTCTACTGCTTTGAATACTATAACAGGTATGTGTTTCATGTTTTCCATTTAGTTTAAACAGAACTGATCAACACAAAAATGACCCATTAACGATGACGTACCATTTCTCTTATTTCAATCACATAAACTGATATATGATAAGTTAAGCCATGAGAATATGAACCACCACACACTTAAATCATGCAGATATTTAGGTTCTGAAAATAAATGAAAACCACAACATATCAGTTAAACATTTAAACATTAAAATGTTTGAACATGTGTGCAAACGTTAACAAAAGTGGACAATCAATCAACTTGGGGTCCTTAATAGTTATCATCTTGGCAAGCGTACTTGTTGGAACGATACAACCCAAAGTGGTTTTCTTTTCCTTACACTCTCTCGTTCCCTATGGTATGTATTATCAATTATGTGCATATTGGGCTCACCTGTCCCCACATCCTTCAATAATTGACACATGGGGCTGGAATATACTTGGAGATTTCTGTCCTATTGTCATTGTCATAATTGTAAGGTCATGTTTCTTTGTAAGTGAGATTATTCATCCAAAATGTTTAAAGCAAAAAAGAAATGTAGTATATAACAAGATTATTTGTTTTATGTAATGAGATGAATTTTAATTATTATTTTATAATGAAAAATAAGAGAGTAAACAAGAGATCAAGGAGTGGGAGTGATAGATAGAGTAGTTGGACAATGTGTTATCGAGTTTCATTAAGGAGACAAAAGAAATGGAAACTGAGAAAAAAAATATCGAGTTTCTTTATATATATATATATACACACACGTAAGCTAAATTGGTGCCCAACGATTCCAATCAAAAACTTGATAGTCTACACTCTAGATTGTTGAGTTCTTAGATTTTTTTTTTTTAAAATAAACTTCATTAAGACAACCTTCGACCCAAACGGGCAAAAGGCCAAACAAACAAACACACCCCCAACCCAAACGGGCAAAGGGCAAACAGATTACAACATATACAAAGGATATTTACACCAGCCCTCCCATATAATAAACTTACAAGGAGATCTGTTTTTAACCCACTCATAACCCATAGATTTTAACTCCCCAATGATGCCACTCGAGCTACATTTCCTTTGATTAAAAACCGTATCGTTTCTGCATTTCCATATACACCAACAAGCTATAATTCCCAACTCGTATATGATTTTCTTCGCCATTTTGCCTCTCTTTATCAGCTTGTGACTTTCTAAAATGTCTTTGAACTCAAAAAAGAAAAGCGGCGGAATATTGCACCAATCACTCACTGAAAACCGACCACACCCGTTAAGCCAACGAGCACGCAGTGAATAGATGATCCACCGTCTCCTCATAGTCGCCGCATAACGGACACAAGACCGAGGGGATATCCACATTACTTCTTCTTAAATTGACTCTTGTAGGAAGTCTGTCTAAGTTGCCTCTCCAAGCCATAGTATTACATTTGATGGGCACCCATTTACACCATATAAAGTTAGGAGGGTGGCTTGTGTCTCTTTCCGCTATCAAAGACTTTTTGACCGACTTCACCGAGAAACCAAACTGTCTATCATCAAACCAAAACCACTTGTCCTTTTTGCTGGAAAGACTAACATTGCTAAAAACCTTCATGCAATCCTGCCATTCCTTTAGCTCCTCTTCGATAAGTAATTATAAATATCAAACGTGGGGCTAGTACTCTTCTTAAAAGCACGTCCCTTAAATTGCAAAGGAGAATTTGGAATAATTAATGTGGATAAAGTAAAGGTAGCATTTGTTGTTCAAAAAGAGTTAGAAATATATGGGTGTGTTCAAATAAAAAGTTGGTTTTGTTTAACTAGGCTAAGGGGGGGACGGTATGGATTGTTTGAGTTACTTCGGTGACTCTTTTCACCGATCAGTGAACCACCCCCACTTGTTTGAGTCACCGATTGTTTGAATGTTTTCGGTGTATAGTCACCGATGCGGGAAGATGAGGGAAGGAGGGAGAGGGGTTTAATGGTGGGTCCCAACCTCTTTCAACCAATCACAATTTTTTTTTTTTAATTCTTTACCATTCACTAGGTGTTTGAACCATACCCTCTGATTGAGTGCAAAATGGGGACTTGACATAGCATGCTATTATTGGGTAGAGAATAACTCAAACACTCTAGAGTGATTGAACCATACCCTTCACCCTAAGAAAAAATCTCAACCTTACATTTCATTCTTAAACTGATGGCTAAGATAAAAATATAGAAAAAAGGGGTGTAGCTACTTATGCTAACTTTTTCTTAATTCCTACTCATTTATTTTAAAGTTCACAATTATTTATACGACATTATTTTTTTTAAATGCATCATAAAATCGAGCATTTTTTATCTTTAATTTAAATTGTTAATAAAAATGACAACTAAAAATCCCAAAATTGGTGTTGTCTTTTTATGTTGTATAATATTTTTTTGGAATAATGGAATTTAATAATCCCAACTTTCACCAGTTGGCCGACAACGGACCCAACTTCAAAAATAGCCACTGGCGGTCCCAACTTTTGACATTTTGTAAAACAATGGACCCTTGCTGGGAGAGGAGGAGAGGGTTGTCCCAACTTCAAACATTGGACCACTGGCGGTCACCACTAACATCCCTTGGACGGTGTTAGCAAGGGTCCAATGTTTTACAAAATGTCAAAAGTTGGGACTGCCAGTGGCTATTTTTGAAGCTGGGTCCGTTGCCGGCCAACTGGTGAAAGTTGGGATTATTAAATTCCATTATTCCTATTTTTTTGCTGATTTTTTTTGTACTGGATTTTTGTTCAACTTTTTTTTGTGTTGAATTTATTGTACTGTATCTTTTCTGTTACAGTTTTTTATATCAGAATTTTTTGTTGTATTTTGAAAAAAGAAAAAGGTGAGAGGTTGTGTTTTAAGATAAAAATGTCCTCTAATCATAGTTATCAGAAGTGCCGCACACCATATCTACAATCTTCTTAGGCTACATAAGCAAGACAACTTTTGAAAGGATCTTTCCCACACAAATATATAACCAGTCCCTAAAAATTTGGTTCCTAAAAATGTGGTTCCTAAAAATGACCAAATAACATCTTTTCTTAATCAAGTTACCAATTTCTACAACCTATCCCTAATTTTGGTAGGTATCCCCAAATCCACAATATTCTCTCTAGTTGAGATATACATAACTTCCTCTTATTTGGAACATACATAAGCAAATATCCAAGATCCAGCATCTAGTCAGAATTTATAACATATGTAGACTCTTTATCTTTAAGTCTCTTTATCTTTAAGTTTTTGTGACCCATCTGCCTCTTATTTGGAACATACTTTAAGAGCTTTAAATCCTTTAATCATTTTTAAGGAATCTAACATGAACTCCCATGATTAATCGCTAAGATAAGTTAAAAAGGAACCATTTGAATAAGATCATAGATTTTTTTAGAACAACTACTTTAGTTAACCACAAGCAAAACAAGCTAGCAAGCAACTAGCAAGGCTGCTTAAAAACTAGTTACAAACAAAGAAGATATATAGATGAATTACTAATTTTAAGAGAACCAATGCAATCTTATAGGTGTGGTTATCACCTTTTGGCCGTGCTTAAGGTGTGAGAAGGTTTTCGGTTTTTACCACAAGATTATATCTTAACTAACAGGGTCAATCCTAAGAATTCAGATGCATTTAAGCCGAAAGAAACGTGCCCCTTAGGACTTAACGAAACAGATAATGTAAACTATTTATTTTGCCGCTCATTGTTGTTGTTGTTATTATTATTATTATTATTATTTTGAAATTAAAATGTGTATTGGTCTAATACATGGTGGGCTTAAGTTATAAATTTTTAGATTGAAAGTTTTCAATGGTCTAAGATATAAGTTTTGTGTTTTATATGATTTTTCGATATATATATAGGGTCAGGATTTAGGGAAAACGGTGAAAAGTGTGAGAACGGTGAGAACGATTTTGGTGTTAACATGTGACATTGATGCTAAATTAAACTAAGGGGTAATGTTATAAAAAAAAAACCCACTCACATGAACTGGGTGTTCATATAAAACGTCATAAAACACACAATTTAGAAAAAACGCCATTAAAATACTCAGTTCAGAAAAACGTCATGAAAATACCTAGTTAAAACGCCATAAAAACACCTAGTTCATAAAAACGCCATGAAAATACCTAGTCTAAAACGCCATAAAAACACCTAGTTCAGAAAAACGCCATGAAAATACCTTGTATAAAACGCCATAAAACACCCAGTTCAAAAAAACGCCATAAAAACCCAGTTCATTTTTTTCGAAAAGTATATCATTTTTTTCGAAAAGTATATCAATAATATATCAATCTCAGCCACAAACCACTAAGATCTTGTGGCTGAGAATTCTTCTCACCGTTCTCACACTTTGAGGCGTTTTCTCCTGATCATGTTCCTATATATATATATATATATATATATATATAGAAAAAGTATATCATACATTACGGCTTAACGTACTTCACGTACGACAACGTGCGTGATTTGTTCTATAACATGCGTGATTAATGCTTTCAATATGCGTGATTATTGTGTTTCAACATGCGTGATTTTGGATTTTTGAGTTATAACGTGCGTGATTTTAAAATGAACGTGCGTAATTACCTGTCGTATGTGATGTACGTTAAGCCGTAATGTACGTTAACCTTCCTCTATATATATATATATACTAGGCTATCACCCGGGAACATCCCGGGTTTGGAGAAGTTAGATTTCGATTATAAAAGGTATACAAACAACATATTGAAAGTCGTTAGTATCTTCTTTCATTCTGACAATAATTTTTTTTTTTCGTTTCATCAGTATCCTAAGTTTGTTTACATGTGTATTCATAGATTTCGTGTAAAACTTATTACCTTTTAATTCTTATTGACATCTGAATTAAAAGTTGTTTCGTAAACCGATATAAAATCTTAGGGTAAATTACACTTTTCGTCCTTTATGTTTGTACCGGATTGCAACGGATAGCCTTTAACTTTAATAATTACAGTCACAATCCTTTATTTGGAAAACTCATTACACTTTAGGTCCTTTAACACTAACCAGGTTAAAATTTTCAGTTAACTTTTGTCACATAAGGGTAATTTAGTCTTTTAACTTTAAAAGTAATTTTCATAAGTAAGACAAAAATACATATAACTGAATATATATAATCACCCCATATTTTTACACAAACCACCTGCATCAACACACCAACACCTGCAAAACCCACATTATCCCAACTATCTGCCATTACCAAGCCACACCAACACCTACCCCTTTCACACAAAATCAGTTATTACAACACATTTTGAGATCAAATCAAACCCTAAACAAAAAGATTACCTATTTTTGTCATGTGTTCCTAAGCTGCGGACCACTGAGATCTCTCTATCTCTCTAACTTCCGGCCACCTCCGATTGCGATATTGTGGTCGGACTTCAAATCTGGAAGAAAACAGCGACGGAGGTTCTTCCCGATGGGATTTAAAGTCAGCGACGATGGTGGCGTCTAGATGGGTGACATGTATGTCGGAGTTGGGCTACCGACGATTAGTCGAGGAAGGTGTTGTACTGAACGACGGTGTCTAGTGACAGTGAACTGTAGTTACTGGGAAGAACCATCGTCGCTGTACAACATCGTCGCCGGTGTGTGAATTTATATACCTATACAACACCGTCGCTGTACAAATTGGGTGAAATATATTTGTGGGTTTGTTTGAATTGAGTGAAATGTTTGTGGGTTTTGTTGAATACTCATAAAAAAGATCCAATTTTTGCTAACTATTGTTGAAACTTTTGTGGGTATTGTCGAACTGGGGGGGGGGAGGGGAATGAGCATGTTAAAGGTCAAATTGTTTGAAACTCAGTTGTGGAATCACTTGCGTTTGGAGGACTAGATGAAGAAGTGAAAACAGAGGTGAGGGGTTTGTTATCTTTATACCAGCTGATGATGAGTTTGTACGAGATGATGATGTGAAGTGATGGAGTTTGTGGTGGATTAGATCTGAATGAAACTTCTTCATTGGTTCATGATGTGGGTTTTTGGCTATGTAAATTGTAGACAGTTCCACCATTGTTGTCTCATTAATAGATATTTGGAGAAGATGATGTTTCTCAGATTTATATACGCAGGTTAGGGTTTATAGATGTAACTAGTTAAATTACCAATATACCCTCATGTACAAGGAAGATGCCATATTTAACTGAAAATTTTAACATAGTTAGTGGTAAAGGACGTAGGGTGTAATACATTTTACAAATAAAGGACTGTGATTGTATTTATTGAAGTTAAAGGGCATCTATTGCAATCCGATACAAACATAAAGGACGAAAAGTGTAATTTTTCCAAAATCTTATTTTGTTTGTTTTTTAATTATGTTATATTACTGTTTAAGTTGACTTTTAAACTAATAATATTGATAAAAACACTATAAACGTGTGTTAGGAATTTAGATGTATTTTTTTATTTTATTAATAATCATCAAATAATTTTAAACTTAGTAATTTAATAATTGTGACGTCATCCGTTCACGGCAGAAAATAAAGTTGATTAATTTGAAAGGAAAAAAATGATTAAAAAGCATAGATTTATTCATAGATTAAAAAAAAACATATAAACTGTAACCGTTATTATAATTATGTTTTAAGAATATCAAATTTAGAAATGAACTAATGAACCATCGATTGTATAATATTGAAAGTATCTTTTCATATTTTATAGAAATTTAAAACCTATATTATATTAATTAACAAACTGTAATTCAACATTTTTATATACTTAAAAAATTTTAACTCCGATTTAATAACTTCCTAATATATTAAAAATCCGAAATTTACATTTTATATTAACTATATAAACGTCCGAATTTACATTTTATATTATTGGTAAATTGTTAATTTAAAATATTTAATCAGTTGCCTTTATTTTTTTTTTTTTCAATAACCACATCAAACATACTCAAAAATTCAAAATACCATTGTTAAAAACGTAAAAATCATAACAACTGATTTAAATTAATAGAAATATGAGCTAAGTTTATTTCTTGCTAACTTTCTCCAAATCCTTGAAACTACTTGGAGTTGAAGACTTGTAGACGTCAGCCAATCTACGTTTGTTGATTTTATTGGTATCACAACTGGTGTTAGCGTCATCATCCTTAACACTTGGAATGTGACTTTTCTTTTTGATAAATTCTTTATCGTTTACCTAAAACAAATGTCAAAATTAATTAAATAATAATAGAATTAAATATGATGTAAATATTTGTATTAATATGAATCATGTATTGAAATAAAAAATACCTCAGTTATCTTCATCTTTTCTTTGAGCTCATTAATAATTGACTCATCATCAGTCATGTTTGTGACAAAATACATCTCATCAAAGTTAGTCAGATTATAAGTTGTTATCTCAATTTTAAAAGCAAACATCTTTCCAATCAACTTGTTAAAATTCATGGGAAACATTACTTCTTCAACATCCTATGAATCAAAATATTTTATGATAAAATTAATATAATTTTTTTAGAAATATAATGAAAAAAATATAGGAGAAGTAAAAATTATTTATACATACAGGTGTTGTGTTTTCTTGAAACAATTGTTCAGCCGACTTGAGAACAACTTTTTCGATGCTTTCATCAACCAGAGGATTAAATAATATTAGTGGAACATCATCACTATTGTCTTCCACTTGAACTTTTATTTTGAATCTAGTTAAGTTAAATATAAAAATACATATATAAAAATCGATTATTTTACAAAACATATAAATATTATAATAGATAAAAAAGGCACATATTACCTTGGAACTGGATATATAACACTTTCATCACAATCAGGGTTCTTGCACACATGAAAAAAATGTTCCTCCAAACTCACGCAGTCTATAAAATCTGTACCCGCCTCCATTAAACATTTAGGACACTCCATATAGTGCCAACGATAATGCTTATCTATAGCCTTAATAGTACCAAGTATGATAACAAATTGAGGCTGTATAAATTTAAAATTACGAAAATCATTAATTTAAACAAAAAAAAAATTTGTACTTTTGGCATTATACAAATTTATACAAAATTACAAACCTTCATAATTTTCCAAAGGTCATATATGTTTCTCAAATGAGTCTTTATGATAAATTCATGAGTTGACATCTATAAAATATAAACGAAAAGTTATTTTTATATGAACAAAAGAAACTAAAAATTGGAATTAATAAATTAATAGAGTTCTTGTAGATTAGAGTAAAAAAAATATAAATTCATACCATCTCAAATTCAACCTCAAATACAAATTTTTCTCTTCTAATGTATGAATTTCTAACAACTTTGAACATGTATTTATAATAAAGTTTTTATTTAGGAAGTTGTTTAATTTAAATTGATATATTAGGATATAATACATAAAATAAATACTAAGATGATTGAATTTATGTTTGGATTTCGAAAATTTATATTAAATATATATATTTTTTTTAGAAATAGTTTGACAATTCTGTTAACATACGTATTCATACACTTAATTTATAAATTTAAAAAAAAAATTAGTTTTTGGAATTAATCCAAGCCTCGAAAATTCATATTAATTATGTATTTAAGAATATCAAATTTAAAATTGAAGTAATGAACCATGGATTTTATAAGTATTGAAAGTATCTTTTCGTATTTTTTAGAAATTTAAAACCTATATTCTAATAATTAACAAACTGTAACTCAATATTTTTATATACTTAATAATTTTTAACTTAAATTTAATAACTTCCTTGTATATTTAAAAAACCGAAATTTACATTTTATATTAACTAAATTTACGGCCGGAATTTACTTTTATGTTATCGGTAAAATATATATGCATATATTTAAATAATTATAATAAAGTTTTAATTTTGGAAGTTGTTTAATTTAAATTGATATATTAGGATATATTACATAAAATAAATACTAAAATGATTGTATTTATGTTTGGATTTCGAAAATTTATATTAAATATATATATATTTTTTTAGAAATAGTTTGACAATTCTGGTAACATACGTATTCATACACTTAATTTATAAATTTAAAAAAAATTAGTTTTTGGAATTAATCCAAGCATCGAAAATTCATATTAATTATGTATTTAAGAATATCAAATTTAAAATTGAAGTAATGAACCATGGATTTTATAAGTATTGAAAGTATCTTTTCGTATTTTTTAGAAATTTAAAACCTATATTATAATAATTAACAAACTGTAACTCAATATTTTTATATAATTAATAATTTTTAACTTAAATTTAATAACTTCCTTATATATTTAAAAAACCAAAATTTACATTTTATATTAACTAAATTTATGGCCGGAATTTACTTTTATGTTATCGGTAAAATATATATGCATATATTTAAATAATAATAATGGGATGCTGTAATTAATTGGATTTTTTTTCTTTCTAAATATAGTGCACGTTTATTCTTATGCTCAATAGGTTGTTTGACCTTCATTGTATAACTGATTTAAAATATTTAATCGGTTGACTTATTATTTTTTCAATGATTCCTTGAAAGCATATTACAAATGTTTGTGTTGAATACAAAAAACATAAAAACTAAAATTGTTATTCAAAGAAAAGAAACACTTATTATTCCAAACAAATAACCCATAACTCAAATGTTCGAAAATACTAATTGTCTTTAATTTCAGGAGGAAAATCTTCTTCATAAACTAGATTATCCAATGACGGGCTATCCTCCAATAGTTTTTCCTGCGTTCATAAAAGATAAATAATTTTGAATTAATAAGAACAATGTTTGATCTACACACGTGTATGGCTAGGATCTCATCATCAAATCGTAAAATTCACTAGTGTATTTCAACATCAAATCCTGGCCATTGATCTACACACGTGTATGGCCAGGATTAGTTCACTCAGTTCGCAAGCTACACTAGTGTTCACTCTTGAACCTAATCCTATTTAGGGGAGGGTTATCTTGAGAACGCTAAATATCGCGAGAACCGTGAGAACGAATGAAAAAACCAATCAAAACCGAATTTTTTTAATACAAACCTCATTGTAATTAAAATACAACATCAAATAATTCATTTCTCCACTCAAAATCACTATTACTACATTTTTTACGCATGTGTAAATATAACAAGTTTACACATGTGTAAATGACAAATTTACACATATGTAAATTTTCTTTATTTACGAATTCACGTAAATTTAAACGTGTATGTATGTATATATATATAATGTGCCACCAGGTAAAATCTTCTCTGGCCGGAAGTCCTCCCTGCCCACCCCAGGGTCGGCTTTGCTAACTGTCTTGGAACTTCGAGGCTTTCCGGTTTTTAGTCATGTCAATTGTTTCACATAAGTTGAATTCTAAAACATTTGTTTCGCTATCATGTTACACATTTTATTACCAAGGAGTTAATTCATGAGATTTTTATGAACTAGTTCATGGTTATCATCCTTAGAGGGATAGGGCACTAGCGGGTAGATGCATCTAGGGTACTTACTTATGCCAGAATACCGCCGCCACCCCCAAAGGCAGGCAAGTCGGGTTCAGTTAGCCAGGAGAGGTACCCGCATGAGAAAGGTGTTTTTTTCAAGGTGGATGTTGACTACGAAATTTGTTGGTGGCTTGTGATTGATTAGGGTATTTTATTTTATTAATATTAAAAGAATATACATAGTTTATGGCATGGGTAGAGTGCCCCCACTACATACTAGCTAAAGGGTATTTTGTATGAAATTTGACATGACTAAAGGGTGTTGATTGGTTGAGGCTAGAGTAAATACCCATGACTCCATGAGTGCCCCTTCCTCCCTTAGGGCTTTGAGCTCACATGCTAGATAGTCAAAAGATATCTACTAACCATCTTGTGTGTTCATATCTCATCTTTAAATTCATCTAACCATGTTAGCTATTTCACAAAGAAGGTATTCAGTCATCTTGAAACTCTCGCTTTTAAATCGTACCTTATATCTGAAGTCTGAACCCATCCCCATTAGTACATGATTACTTATTAGATAACCATATTCACGAGTTTTCCCACACATATCAAGGATTTATAGGTTTCTTCGCACGTATCTAGGATCCATGTTTATGATCTTAACCGGTTAGAACTTACACATTAATAAGTTTTAACAACTTCAATAAAATTCGACATCCTTGTGTTTGGATGGGAAGGGGGGAAACACGCTTGTGTAGATCTAACTGGAGTCTCCCCCCTTGTCGGGCTCAAGGACAAGGGCTTTGTCGTAGGGCAAGCGGTGCTCAAGGCAGATGCGAGCAAAGTGGCAAAACATGAGAAAGCCTGCCGGGAGAATCAACATGTGTTTGTCCCGTTTGCGTTTGATACCTTTGGTGGTCTCGCTCCTGACGCTGTGCGACTCTTGAATCGGGTTCAAAAAGTCGTTAATAGTAATTCTTCGTCGCTAAAGGTTTCAAACTTTGTATTTAGTAGAGTTGGTTTTTCTATTCAAAAGGGGGTGGCGGCGCAACTTGTTGCCCGACTACCTGCCATTGCTTTGTAGTTGTCCTTTTTCGTGTGGAATGATATAGCAGGACTATATTGAGTTTAAATATATATATATATATATATATATATATATATATATATCTTTCAATGTAAAACGACTATAGATTTCTTTTACATGTTCGTACCGCCCCACAACTCTTTAGAAATGGCTAGATAGTTCAAAATTGGTGGTCAAAGGCATATTCTCAACGACATGGTGGGTGATATGGAACTCAAAGAACGAAGCGGTATTTCAAGCTATTGATCCACGGAAAAATCTTGTTTTGAAAACGATTGTGCACTGTTCTTTTCTTTGGATTCGTAATAGGAATAGCAAGGTTAATATTGGTCGGGTCGAGTGGATGAAAATCTACACTTACACATGTAACTCCTTTTATTCGAATCTGGTAAGGCTTTTCCTAACCATTTCGGGTTATTTATAATGTAATGCTGTTTAAAAAAATAGTTAATGTGATGTATAAATCCATGTATTCAAAAACTTTATTTATACGAATAGACAATTATGTCTTTTAACTTTATCTTTAAAAAGCTAATAAAAACAGCACCACTAGTTGAAGAAATCTGTTGATGAAAACATCTGAACATGTAATGGGCCCATGAAAAGAAACCATAATTCACTGACATCCACCACCATTCCTTTTCAGCTTTTTGTCTCCCAAACCCATGTGTACATCTTTTTTAATACATACCCTATGTTTCATTTTGGACCATCCGGTCTATTCGGGTCTAAACACTTGCTGACATGATCAACCCTTCGTATTATGGGTACCATTTCAAGTCAGTTCTAACCCATCACCATCACAACCTTACATAATAATCAATTATTGTTAAAAAAATGTCTAGTTATACATTATACAATAACTCAATAAGGGTGTGTATAGAGTAAAAAAATGTTTGCGGGTCATAGTATGGAGACATAACCAATGTTAGTAGAACCAGACCGATTATTGAATCTACCACTTTACTGGTAAGATCTGCCTTATGAACTAGATAACGTAATAAATAATTCAATAACTAAAAATCATTAAAAAAAGTTATACTATAACTGAAGATATGGAGGTTTTGATTATAAAGGCAACTATATTATAAGAGCTATCTCAAAACACTTGTAAAACGTGTGTAGTTAGATTCCATAACTGAAAAATACTAATTTTTCAAAATCATCAAAACCCACCCAATAAAGAGAAAAAAAAATAAATAAAAATTCATACTTAAACACCACCTTTTACATTTATTTTTAATTTCCAGTCTTTTTTTATAATCTATAAAATTTACATAAGTTACGAATTCAAATTTAAAATGTTTAATATTTATATTTTTAAAAGTTATAAATTCTAAATTAGAGATTATAAAACTTAAAGTATAATTAATTAATATGTAATATTATAATATTCAACACCTATAAATTTTTAAATAAATTGTTTTTACAACCATTTTTATGTCGAGAACCGCATAACTCATTTGGTTTTAAATGAACATCCCCAACCCTACCATTCCTCCGTTTTTGTCGTTCATATATGAAGGAACATGATGCCCAAAACCGAACCCCACCCAGCGTGAGAAATGTGGCAAGGACAACCACATGACCCCTTTTGATTGCCAAAACCGAATTATTGGACAAGCTATAGTTTGTATCATAAGTCTTTTTTTAACAGCGAATATTTATTACCTTTCCCTTACTGTTAAATTACGCCAAATAATCTACTATATGTCTATGCTTAAATCTATGATCTCTACCATTTAAGCTAGTCCAATAACTTTATCATATGTCCTAAGCTCTAAACTTTTGACTAAAATTTGTATATCTTGTACTTTGATTTTACTCTTAACTCTCATATGTTGTCCCATATCCACCGGTGGAACCAACTTACTCGGTTCATATCGAACTATATGGACTATTACCCGACCCGCTCATTTTACCCGATCCAATAATAACTTTGGTTTCCAATAACCAAGTCAAAGAATATAAAATAAAACAGAAGTATGCAGTTTGCAACATGGGTTTCTGGCAAACATTCTCCATCCACTCCACTTAACTTACTTCACTTGTAGTAAACTCTCTTCCATTAAACAAACTCTGTATCTGAATTTATAGTACACCCAAATCCCAACAACCCATTTGAAGATCTTTTAAACTACTCAAACTTGCAGCAGTTTCTTAAATCACTCATACTTTGAGGGTATCTAGATCCAGTCATCAAAAATTTGATTTTTTTTTACAAGTAAATGGCAAGAAGAAGATGGTTGAGTCTAATCAAGAGGTTCTTCATCTCAGAAACATGTGAAAAGAGAGCAAAGGTATGGTTAAAACTAGTTTACATTCATGTTTGTTTACTTGTACATTTATGATAAGATTGTTGTATGGTTTTACTTTTAGGAAAAGAGGACAAGATGGGTGTTTGGGAGGCATAAACTGAAGAGGTTAACTTCACAATCTGCACTAATAGAGAGGCCTCAATCAGCAGAAACAAAGGTGAAACCTGATGGTGGTGTTGTGGGTCAAGAAACTGATGAATCGAAACTCGTATCGAGTCGGAAGATTGGTGTTAAGGAAAGGGAAAATGGTGCAGCCATCAAGATTCAAACGGCTTTTCGGGGATTTCTTGTATGTGTTTTCTCTCAAAATTTGTAGTTTTTGTAAGAATTGAAGTGTTTCTATTATCTTCAAATAAGCTTCTTCAAATTAGCTTATATAAGCTAATAAGCATAAGCTTAAAAAGCTAAACCAAACACCAAGTTAAGCTTATTTTGTAAAAAAAAGCTAAAAAAGCTAGGCCAAACACCCCCTAAGCACTCTTTTGACTTTTATGGTCAAACCATTAACTTTCAAGATCTAAGATAATATGATATTATTCAAGTTTATACAAATGTTAAAAGCAAATTACCGTAGCTGCTTGGCAACTTCTAAATGGGTAAGAGGTCTGAACCATTAAGAGCCAGTATAATGCTTAACCGATCAGCGGTAAATGTCTGACCAATTCAGATAAGAGGTCTTAACCATTCAGACTCAGTATAATGCTTAACCATTCAGAGGCAAATGTCTGAAGCATTCAGACATCTGCTCGCGAAACAAACAGTCTGAACCATTAAGTGCTGAACCAGTAAGAGGTCTGAACCATTAAGAGCTGAAACAAAACAATTGATACTACTTTGGAAACAAGTGTGTCAAATATCTAGAGGAAATGTATTATAGGATTTAACTTTAAAGTTTTAGAATTTGACCTGAAAGTCAAAACATGTAGTAATGGTTGTTGTCTGATGTTGTAGGCAAGAAAAGCTTTAAGGGCATTAAAGGGACTAGTGAAGCTACAAGCTATAATTCGTGGGCATTTAGTTCGACGTCAGGCGGTCACAACTCTAATGCGGTTGCAATCGGTTGTAAATATTCACTCACAAGCATGTGCAAAGAGAGTACATGTAGCAGACTGCAATTTCCATAATAACTATCAAGAAAGTAGAGGAAAGGATATAAAGGTTTGTTGGTTTCATTTTAAACAAATATTTTTATTAACATATTTTGGTTGTTAACATTTAAGAATTCGTACAGATGGATATGAACAGTCAGAGGCGGTGGGACGGCAGTATTTTAACAAAGGAAGAGGAGGAAGCTATGTGGTGCAGTAAAAGAGAAGCAGCTCTGAAGAGAGAAAGGATCAAAGAGTATGCATTTAACCACAGAGTAAGTTTATCCTTCATGTTTATAATTAAATGTTTTGACTTTTGAGTTAAAAAATATTATTTCAAATTTAAAGGACTGGTTTTATTTGATGAAAACCGTCTTATAAATGAATCAATTCGACGCATAGATTTGATCTCAAAAATCAAAGCTAAAACATTGTTCTAATTTCCCTTGAAATTGTGCTATAGTGGTTTATGGATGCATAAAACTAAACAAAAGATTGCTAGTATTAAAAAGACTTTTGTTAGAAAATCTGACTAGTCAATTTGACCATCAAAAGTCAAACTTTAAAGATTGTTATGGCTTCCTTTGAAATTGTATTACCAAGGTCCATGAATACACAAACTTATGTTTAAAAATGTACTTGTAAAAATACATTTGATAAAATTAGGGTGGGAATCCGTTTTATATTTGAATCAGTCTGACCTTAAAAGTCAAATTTCTAAACGTTACTAATTAGTTTGACCTCAAAAGTCAAATTTTAAATATTAGTAGTGTTGTAAAGGTCTATCTATATCAAACTTAACAAAAGAATGTGCATATTGAAAATGGTTCTGTTAATCATTTGACTAATCAATTTGACCTCAAAAGTCAAACATAACATCTCAACTAGTAACATAGGGAGGTAAAGAATTCAACTTTTCCTTTCTAATCCTCATCTCTCTTGCAGATGTCATCAGAATCCGAACAAAGCAAAGTAAATATGAAATGGAGGTACTGGTTAGAACATTGGGTGGATACCCAACTAGCCAAAAGAGAAGATCTTCAAAATCTAGGAAAAAAAGAAGATTTCGAAATTCAAAAAGTCAAACTAAGAAATCTCAAGCTAACAGATGGCTCAAACTATCCCCCAAAAACAACCCGTCACAGAAAACAACGTTCCATCGGAGAAGAACATTTGGGTTCAACTTCACCCATGTTCCCTACTTACATGGCTGCAACCGAATCCGCACGAGCCAAAGCTAGATCATTGAGCTCACCAAGGCTAAGACCATTAAGTGTTGATACTTGGTCTGCAAGTAATTCTCCATATAAGCATAAGCTGTTGTCGCCTATATCTTCTATCAATAGTGATGCTGGCAGTAGTCGGATTTGGAACACTAATGCGCGTGCAGGGTTTTCGCAAAGATCACCGAGCCTAAAAGGGAGCCCGGGTCATGTGAAACCAAACCGGAGTTCGAAAAATCTCAGTTTTAATTCAGAATCTGCAGTACCAAATTGGGATCAAAATGACCATTTGAGATGATTGATGATACCAGGTAATCCGTAAATCGTAAATCTTTCCTGCACTTGTTAGTGTGCAAGTAGACCAAGTGAAACTTCATACTAGTAACGGTTTTCTTGATTTGTTTTGTTGTATTCGTTATAATTTTCAGTGAAATTATTTATCATGATTATGTTGATAATATTTTCTTACCCATATAAATCTTGAAGTTAAAAGGCAATGTGAATATAGTGGAGGTGATGTTTTTGACCCATTTACGAGTAGGTCGATTTAGCTTATGTTTTATCTCAAACAGGTCAAATTAAAAAAGTTTACCATTTGGGTTAAACATGTTGAAGGTAGCACAGAGTTGATTTCTAATGCATACAAACTCCTAAATCATATTCGTAACTGATACATTCATTTCTTACTATTTTTTAAGAAATGGAAAAAAAGTGTTTGTCGGTCAGCTAATCTGTATGTGGTCTCTTTCGACTCGTTCTAGTAAATGACTTGATTTAAGTTTAGAAAATTATTAAACATACTTTCATCTTAGAAACAAGCAGCATAAAAGAATCTCAAGCTTCACAACTGGATCAAACATAGATGATCAAGGAGAATAATAATCATAACAAAGAGTTACTCAATAACTCAAAAAACAAGACAATAACTTTCAAATCAATTAAACAAAAATGGAAATAATATTGTGAAATTATTTTTACATACATGCACCAATGGCCAGTGTTTTATATCCATATTAAGACTTGAGTATCCATGGATCAGTCACTACGGATGCAACCGTCAGAGCTACCATTGCAGCTCTGCTTGTAAACTCTAGAAACCCCCAGCTCGTTACCAATCCGAGATTTCAAATCCATCAACAACCTTCTAAGCCTCACAGCTTCTGCTCCAAGAGCAACCTGCAGCTGCAGTTTTCGAATCAATGCTCGATTCACAAGCCGCAGTTTCTTAACCTCTTGCTCTAAGTAAGCGTTTTGTGCTTTCTTCTTCTCTCGGTACTTTCTAACCGCCACTCGGTTTCCTGATGGTCTCTGGAGTTTCACTGAAGCATGAGCAGTCTTGTGAGTGTGTGGGCACGTTCTTCGGTTCTTAACTGAATCATCTATAACCAAATCTTCAAGCTTTGATGGTGCCCCTCCATCATCCATGTTCATTGGCACACTACTCAAACTGAAGCTTCAATTTTTACAGTTCCTGATGAACAGGGAACATGTTCAGCAGGAATCATCACTTTTTGAAGAGCATAAATTCTTGAAGAAAGATTCAATGGGTATATGAACCAGAGTCACTAAGTATGATTATTTGTCATGATTGGAAACTCAATTAAAAAAGCATTGCCACTAGAAAACTAAAAAGCAGTGGATTTAGGGAGGATATGCTTAATGCCCCCACCAGTAAGAGAATATAGAGACAAAAGGTGGTTAATGTCTGGAAGAATGTCAAACCTCATTATTCTGTAGTTCTACAAATTCAGTATTTAATTTGATTTAAAGAAAACGTCCTGCTTGCGGTATGCGCAATATGCTTAAATTCAATATTTAATTTGATTTAAAGAAAAACAAATAATTGGATTGTACGAATAGACAAGTTCTTTCCAAACGTTTGAGAAGGGTGAGGCTAAATGTGTTGGAAGTTATAGTGTGAATGGAAAGTCACAAGTGGTAAAACCTCTTTGTCCCACATCGGAGTGGGAACAAAAAGATAGGCTATTTATAAGGTGAAACCTTAATGAAGCCTTTGAAGTCTTATAACATGTTTTACCATAAGTCCTACCCGCGCGTGCGCAGGGGGGGTTGCAAAAAATGGAACCGGAATTTAGTTGAACTCGTGTACGTCCTGCGGACACGAATGCAGCTCCGAAAAACCGGGCTCGCGGGAGACAGTTTTTGCACTCGAGACTGACTAATTATTTTTTTAATTAGTCTTTAAAACTGTAACGGTTGGGCTAGTTAATGAGTTTTAAACTGAAATGATTATTCACTATTATGATGATCATTATTGTGTTAAATGGTTTTTATTATCAGTTTTAAAACTGTACTAATGACCATTATCAGTTTTAAAACGGTTCTCTATTCATTGCAATAATGTCCAGAATTCGGTTATGAATTCCGTGACTATAAAACTAGACCAGACCAACATAGTTTGATACACCGAAAACAATCTCTTCTCTCGATCTCTCTGCAGCAATCTCCGGTTTACTTTTCAGGCAAGTGTTCGAGTCCGGCAGTGCGCGGTGCTGCTTCGAACCGGCGTACCCTGGGAACAGACGACGAATCTGTTTAAGGGAATTGTGTCAAACACAAGCCCGGTTCAATCGTTTACTGTTTCTTCGGTTTTCTTATTTTCTGTCCAGATTATGTTCGGTTATTTTATACAGATTACTAACAAACTTAAACAGATTATATTACTGATTTGTTCCTGCATTATGTTACTTTTCAGAATGGAATCCCAGCCGATGACTACTGCTGTTTCTGCTGTCATGACCAGTGTTGTTTCTGCGGTCATGACTTCCGTTGTTTCTGTCACTACCGGTCTGGTTGCACCGCTGCCTAATGCAGTTTCGCATGCTGAAAAACCAGAGAAGTTCAATGGTGTGAATTTCAAACAGTGGCAGCAAAAGATGTTCTTTTATCTGACCACGCTGAATCTGGCAAGGTTCTTGACTGAACCTAAACCCCATGTTGATGAAGGGGAAATGGATGCTCAAACTGTGAGCGCGATGCATGCTTGGAATCATTCGGATTTCCTGTGCCGCAACTTTATCTTGAATGGTTTGGTGGACACATTGTATAATGTGTATTGCAAAGCCAAGACTGCCAAAGAATTATGGGAGTCGTTGGATCGCAAATACAAAACAGAAGATGCGGGCACTAAGAAATTCGTGGTGGCTAAGTTCTTGGACTTTAAAATGATAGATGCTAAAACTGTCATGAGCCAAGTCCAAGAATTACAAGTTATTCTTCATGATATTCATGCGGAAGGAATGGTCCTCAGCGAGACATTCCAAGTTGCGGCAATGATTGAAAAACTGCCACCAAGTTGGGTTGATTTCAAGAACTATCTCAAGCATAAGCGAAAGGAGATGACCATTGAAGATCTCGTTGTTCGTCTTCGTATTGAAGAAGATAACAAATTGGCTTTGAAACGGATTGATGGTCCTGAAACAGTGAAGGCCAATCTTGTTGAACATGGCCAATCTTCAAAGGGAAAAAACAGTGGAAAAGGTGGAAAGAAAGGTCATGGGAAACGCTCCAACCTTGGTCCTAAAGGAGGAGTTGGGAAAAAGAAGTTCCAGGGAACTTGTTATAATTGTCAAAAACAAGGCCACAAGGCTAGCGAATGCAAGCTTCCCAAGAAGAAGAAAAATGCTCAACAAGTGAACATGGTAGATGAAGTCGATAAGCTCGTTGCCATGGTCACGGACCTCTCGATTTTGGTCACGGAAGTGAATATAGTTGGGCAAAATAACAAGGATTGGTGGGTCGATACGGGGGCTACCCGACATGTGTGCTTTGACAAAAGCCTTTTCAACACCTTCAAGGAGGTGACTAATGGAGAAAAGGTTTTCATGGGAAATTCTGCCACGGCAAAAATAAAAGGCGAGGGTAACGTGGTTTTGAAGATGACTTCTGGAAAAGAACTCACATTGTCCAATGTGTTGTATGTTCCAGAAATTCGTAAGAACCTTGTTTCGAGGTGGCAATTGAACAAGTTTGGGTTCAAAATGGTGATTGAGTCGGATAAGGTCGTGTTGACCAAAAATGGTGTGTATGTTGGTAAGGGCTATGCCCTAAATGGAATGTTTAAACTCAATGTAATTGTCGTGAATGCCATGAAAGAAAACGCTACTAGTTCTACTTACTTGATTGAGTCTTCTAATCTTTGGCATGGTAGACTAGGTCACATAAATTATAATTTCATTCGTCGTTTAATCAAACTTGATTGCATACCAACATTCGATATCGACTCAATTAATAAATGTGAAACTTGAGTAGAAGCAAAACAAAAAAAATCGCATTCAAAAAGGTTGAACGAATCACCGAACCCCTCGAGATGATCCACGCTGATGTGTGTGATCTAAAAGCAATTCCTACTCGTGGTGGGAACAAGTACTTCATCACGTTTATTGATGATAGTACAAGGTATTGCTATATGTACTTACTTAAGAGTAAGGACGAGGCTGTTGACAAGTTTATCTTGTTCAAAGCCGAACTTGAGAATCAACTAAATCGGAAAATCAAAATCGTAAGGAGCGATCGAGGAGGTGAATATGTTTCACCTTTTATTGACATATGTGCAAAAAGTGGAATCATCCACGAACTCACAGCTCCTTACTCCCCTCAATCAAATGGCATAGCGGAACGAAAAAATCGTACCTTGAAAGAAATGATGAATGCCATGATGATAAGTTCTGGTGTAAACCAAAACATGTGGGGGGGAGCAATCTTATCGGCAAATTATGTGTTGAACATGATACCCAATAAGAAAAAGAATGTAACGCCTTACGAATTATGGACTGGAAAGAAAGCACCATATAAATCCTTGAAAGTGTGGGGGTGTCTAGCTAAGGTGGTGGTCACACCACCTAAGCGCCTACTAATAGGTCCCAAAACGGTGGATTGTGTACTTATAGGATACACCCGTCCTTATGGTCCTTAACATTTACCATAATCGAATCTAAGGATGCAACGTGGTTTGAACATGTGTTCCCATGCTTAGATAGAAGTGAACCGAGTTCTTCTAGACCGGTTGAGGAAATTGTTCCCGAGGGTGTAGTTGAAAACGATGAACCTCGAGAACAATCTAAGAATGAGGAAGTTGAAATCGGGAAAAGTAAACGGCAAAGGACTGAAAAATCTTTTGGTCCTGAGTTTCTTACCTATATGGTAGAAGATGAACCTCAAACGTACCAACAAGCGGTACATTCCTCAGAAGGACCTCAGTGGAGGGAGGCAATCAAAAGTGAGATAGACTCTATCTTACAGAACCATACTTGGGAACTAGTGGATCTTCCTCAAGGATGTAAACCACTAGGATATCGATGGATCTTCAAGAAGAAGATGAAACTAGATGGAACCATCGATAAGTACAAAGCAAGGTTGGTGATCAAAGGATATAAACAGCGAGAAGGTTTAGATTACTTTGATACATATTCGCCAGTTACGCGAATAACATCCATCAGGTTGGTGCTTGCCATTGCCGCCATTAGAAATTTGGAAGTTCACCAAATGGATGTGAAAACAGCTTTCTTGAATGGAATTCTAGAGGAAGAAATCTACATGGAGCAACCCGAAGGCTTCACAGCTATTGGGCAAGAAAAGAAAGTGTGTAAACTTGTGAAATCCTTGTATGGATTGAAACAAGCTCCAAAACAATGGCATCAAAAGTTTGATCATGTCATGCTTGATGCTGGGTTCAAAATCAATGAATGTGACAAGTGTGTGTATGTGAAGGACACATCTGATGGATATGTCATTTTGTGTCTATATGTAGATGATATGCTCATTGCTGGAAGCGATGACAAAATCATAAAATCTACAAAGAACATGCTAAAAGCAAGATTTGACATGAAAGACATGGGTCTTGCGGATGTGATTTTGGGGGTCAAAATCACGCGAACCCAAAGTGGACTCGTTTTAAGTCAATCCCACTATGTGGACAAAATTCTTGAGAAGTTCAATGCAAATGACTCTAATGAAGCTAGAAATCCATTTGACACAAGTCAACATCTAGCCAAGAATAGAGGTGAACCCGTAAACCAGTTGGAATACTCAAGAATTATTGGTAGCTTGATGTATCTTATGAGTTGTACTAGGCCAGACATAGCATTTGTTGTGAGCAAGCTAAGTAGATACACAAGCAACCCAAGTTCAATGCATTGGAATTGTATCACTCGGTTGCTTTGCTACTTAAGATACACTCGGGAATACGGGTTGCATTATAACAGATATCCAGCAGTTATAGAAGGACACTGCGATGCAAATTGGATATCTGAAACGAATGATTCCAGAGCAACAAGTGGGTATGTATTCACACTTGGAGGTGCAGCGATATCGTGGAAATCATCAAAACAAACGGTTATTGCTAGATCCACGATGGAATCTGAGTTCATCGCTTTAGACAAAGCAGGTGAAGAGGCAGAATGACTACGTCAATTTGTTGAGGATATACCAAGATGGCCTAAGCCGGCAACGGCCATTTGTATACATTGTGATAGCCAATCGGCACTTGGCAGAGCTCGTAGCACAATGTATAATGGTAGGAACAGACATATCAGACGTAGACATAATACGATACGACAACTAATCTCTACAGGAATTATCACTGTTGACTACGTGAGGTCAAAGGATAATATTGCGGATCCGCTGACAAAAGGCCTAAGTAGAGAGTTAGTACAAACGTCGTCCATGGGAATGGGACTGAAGCCCTTGAAAAATGAAGTTCATATGATGGAAACCTAACTCAATAGACTGGAGATCCCAAGAATTGAGTTCAATAGGAAAACCTAATTGTATGAATAAGCAAGGTCACTGTGGGGGGATAACCCTACGCATTTAATAAGGTAGTTTATTATAAAGATTTATAAACTTCCTAGTCCATTCCTAAAAGTGACAAGTGTGAGGCTAAGCCTATGGCTTTTAATGATTCGACTAAAGTAAACATACATAGTGAATCACCTATGCGAGAGAGAAGTGGGGTCGCTTCGAAGGGTATTGTTAGGGCACAATACCTAATGGCTCTCGCAGAACCAGACATCATGTTCATGACCATAACGAACATAACTATGAGGACTTGACTTTGTCAGGGAGAGTCTTGTGTGAAGTGCATTGTCGTCTACACAAACGGCAGACGAGTTCGAAGACATCGAGTTCTACTCAGAGCTAGTGGGCTAAGTGCATTTCATGAGCGAAGGTTCAAAGGGTAACACCTACCTATCATATGCAAAACTCAACTGCTGAAATGTAATAAGGAATTATGTTGTTTCTGAGATCGACCTCCATTCATGTGGGGGATTGTTGGAAGTTATAGTGTGAATGGAAAGTCACAAGTGGTAAAACCTCTTTGTCCCACATCGGAGTAGGAACAAAAAGATAGGCTATTTATAAGGTGAAACCTTAATGAAGCTTTTGAAGTCTTATGACATGTTTTACCACAAGTCCTACCCCCGCGCGCGCAGGGGGGGTGCAAAAAATGGAACCGGATTTAGTTGAACTCGTGTACGCCCGCACGTCCTGCGGACACGAATGCAGCTCCGAAAACCCGGGCTCGCGGGAGACAGTTTTTGCACTCGAGATTGACTAATTATTTTTTTGATTAGTCTTTAAAACTGTAACGGTTGGGCTAGTTAATGAGTTTTAAACTGAAATGATTATTCAGTATTATGATGATCATTATTGTGTTAAATGGTTTTTATTATCAGTTTTAAAACTGTACTAATGACCATTATCAGTTTTAAAACGGTTCTCTATTCATTGCAATAATGTCCAGAATTCGGTTATGAATTCTGTGACTATAAAACTAGACCAGACCAACACAGTTTGATACACCGAAAACAATCTCTTCTCTAAATCTCTCTGCAGCAATCTCCGGTTTACTTTTCAGGCAAGTGTTCGAGTCCGGCAGTGCGCGGTGCTGCTTCGAACCGGCGTACCCTGGGAACAGACGACGAATCTGTTTAAGGGAATTGTGTCAAACACAAGCCCGGTTCAATTGTTTACTGTTTCTTCAGTTTTCTTATTTTCTGTCCAGATTATGTTCGGTTATTTTATACAGATTACTAACAAATCTGCCGTTTGTGTAGACGACAATACACTTCACATAAGACTCTCCCTAGCCGGGTCATCTCCTCATAGTCGTGTCCAATAATGGTTGTGGAACACTTTCCTGGTTCTGCGAGAGCTCTATGAATTGTGCCCCCAATTCCATTCGAAGCGACCCCACTTCTCTCTAACATAGGTGATTCTCCTTAGATCATTAAAAGCATTGTGGTTATCGTGATTTAGCGAAATCATTTACCACATATTATGCTTAGCCTCACTCTTTGTCACTGAATATCATAGGAATAGACTAAGACGTATTTAAACACCCTTTTATACTTTGGGGGTATATATAACCATATATACTAGCATATGCATATCATTTATGCCCCCACAGTGACCACCTTTAGGCATATGAGTTAGTTGTCCTATTGAACTTAGATCTTGGGATCTCCAGTCAACTAAGTTAGGTGTCCTTCACATACCTTTTTTCCATGGGCTTCAGTCTCATTCCACAACTTGATCTCTAATAAACTCTCAGGATGTTGGATCCATAACATTAACAAATAACTTTGCGTATTTGAGATCAGTTGTCATGATGTGTTCTTAACTCGTAAGTTAATTTTGCCTATTGTCAACTTCAAAGACTATAACCTCAGTGGCCATCTGAATCTGGTTATAATATATGTCTTTGTAAGATACGCTTATCAATTAATGTAAACACGTCTCCATTATACATTGCGACCTTTGTGTCCTCCACATAGTCGTCAGTTTGCAATGTTAGACTAGATTACAAAATCCTTATTGCCAAACTTTTATGATACAAATGCAAGACACCCCCACATTTAGGTGTTATAGGATATCATCCAGATGGGGTAATGAAAACCATTTCTACATACCCTTATAGGGTTGTTTCTAACTAAATAAAATATAATTACAAAATATATAATAATGAGACTCTCGTTATTCGTAGGAAATATCATAGTACAATACCGGTTGCAATAACTAAATAAAAAGAATATAAAATGTAATTATATATATCAATCTTGATTCAAGCCGCATCTCTGGTGGGTCCTTCACGCGCACTTGATAGCATCCTAGACTCGAGTATCCATCATCTTGAGTCTTGAAAATACTCCTTGACTGCAACAAAGAGCACACTAAAACGTTGACGATTTTGGTTGAGGCACGTGTTCAACACGCTTCCCTTAAAATAGATTTCGCGCCTCTACTAAAGACAACGCGTCTGTCTCCCAGGGTACCACAGCCGAAGCAGTCTGTACTGCCGGAGATGGCTCACGGGCCCAAGGTTACATCTGGTAATTGTAGTGTTTGAACTCATGTGGTGGAAAACAAGTAGAGAGTACTCATCTCTCTAGTTGGTCTTCAAGTGTTCATCCTCCTTCTAGTATTTTTCATGTATGAAGCAATACCATATTCTTGTTGTAACAAAAGAAAGCACATAGCCTACTATTTGTACAAGACTTAAGGATTAGTGAAAGGTTTCACTTAATTAGTCACTTAATTATTCACTTAATTAGAGACTTAAAAACTCTAATAAAACTAATTAAATGTCATTAAGAAGCTCTACTCAAGAGTTTCTCTTTTATTTACCCATGAATATTCTAATTAATATTTATAATTTCATTAAATTATAAATATATTAAATATCCATTCACCAAATTTCCAACAATCCCCCACATGAATGGAGATCGTTCAAAACACTTAAAATTTCTAATGTAACCTCGACAGTTGAGTTTTGCATACGATAGGTAGGTGTTACCCTTTGAACCTTCGCTCATGAAATGCACTTAGCCCACTAGCTCTGAGTAGATCTCGATGTCTTTGAACTCGTCTGCCGTTTGTGTAGACGACAATACACTTCACACAAGACTCTCCCTAGCCGGGTCATCTCCTCATAGTCGTGTCCAATAATGGTCGTGGAACACTTTCCTGGTTCTGCGAGAGCTCTAGGAATTGTGCCCCCAATTCCATTCGAAGCGACCCCACTTCTCTCTAACATAGGTGATTCTCCTTAGATCATTAAAAGCATTGTGGTTATCGTGATTTAGCGAAATCATTTACCACATATTATGCTTAGCCTCACTCTTTGTCACTGAATATCATAGGAATAGACTAGGACGTATTTAAACACCCTTTTATACTTTAGGGGTATGTATAACCATATATACTAGCATATGCATATCATTTATGCCCCCACAGTGACCACCTTTAGGCATATGAGTTAGTTGTCCTATTGAACTTAGATCTTGGGATCTCCAGTCAACTAAGTTAGGTGTCCTTCACATACCCTTTTTCCATGGGCTTCAGTCTCATTCCACAACTTGATCTCTAATAAACCCTCAGGTTGTTGGATCCATAACATTAACAAATAACTTTGCGTATTTGAGATCAGTTGTCATGATGTGTTCTTAACTCGTAAGTTAATTTTGCTTATTGTCAACTTCAAAGACTATAACCTCAGTGGCCATCTGAATCTAGTTATAATATATGTCTTTGTAAGATACGCTTATCAATTAATGCAAACACATCTCCATTATACACTGCGACCTTTGTGTCCTCCACATAGTCATCTGTTTGCAATGTTAAACTGGATTACAAAATCCTTATTGCCAAACTTTTATGATACAAATGCAAGACACCCCCACAGTTAAGTGTTATAGGATATCATCCAGATGGGGTAATGAAAACCATTTCTACATACCCTTATAGGGTTGTTTCTAAATGGACCCCCCCCCCACATTTCTTGCCATTTGATCAACATTTCTGTAACTTCACTTATGATGACATTTATACACATATGATTGAACAAGATCAACCTCATTGTGTGAATTCAACTCATATTGCATTCCGAGTTGACCAAAGCAACACATGCCATTGTCATAAGTTTGTCACCAACTTAGAATAATTCTAATTTAACATCTAGAATAAGCTTAGACAATGAGTTCTCCTCATTAGCTTTTTGAACAAACTCTTCAAAAGTTACATGTCTTTTCCTTATAATGAATGAAAAATTCTCCCTTAATTTTGTCTGTACACAAATTCCTTTTGTGTTCATACACATTTGAATGTTTAGAGTTAATTAGTCTCCTTCAAGACCCATAATTAACCAAGTACTAGTCTAGCATGCTTTAGACTACAATACTTTAGCATGTGAACAGAAGATGCATCATTCTGATTCTTCACAGCCATAAGGATATCATAATATCACTTTGCAACATTCATCCCTTGTTAAGACAAGATAATGAGACTTAATCATAATCCTAAAACATCAATATTTAGGAAGGTCTCACAAATTTCATCATTCATTTAAGGAACATAACTTGTTTACCTTTGATCTCTAACAATCTACCATTGACTCATAACTACTTAAACATAAGTCTTAATCCAAGTCACTTGGTGAACACATTCATCACCAACAAGATGAATGTTTCTCGTCTACAATCACTATTATGTGTGAGATAGATTCAACTAGATCGACACACAACAACATGGCATTCATAATTTTGCCATAAGTGATTTGCACACATCTATTGTTATTCATTAGGAGATATGTATATTTAGGATGCTCTCCCAAATGAAGGAAAAATCTCCATATAGATCTAACAATAATCAAGTAGTAGACGCATCTACTTATAAATCTCGTTAGATTTACTAAAGGTATACAATAACATATAGTACTTTTACTTTCATATGTTAGAATTCACACTTGTGAATTTTTCAATGACTTCTAATGAAGTATGCGACATGAATGTCGTTAGTGTATTTCATCTCAATACACTCACTACGTTCTTTCATTACTCATTCATGTTGTGGTTATACATTTGATGTTTCGTCTTTGACTTTTAGTCAATGTAACAACTCTCAAGTTGTTTATGTCCAAGTATTTTCATGTACTATCCGTTTAAAACCATATTCTTTTAAACAATGTATAATCGACGTTATAATTATTTTCCACAAAAATAATTTATACATCACAACCATTAGTGATTTATTTCTTTGTAAAAAATTGAATGTGTTATCCGAAGATATTGAACAAAAAACAATAAAATACATTGGAAACTAAATCATAAGTGCTAATCACGTTTGAAATTTAAACGAAAGCATAGACAATATGTAGACATCAAATAGCAAAGTGCTTTTATCTTCAACACTTTATAATCTGACCGAAATCTTCTCAACGATATTGTCCCATGGCATGTCTTGAGGTACTCCCTCATAAGACTCCATGCACTTGTAAGTACAAGTTCCCCATTTCATCTTGAAACTTTAAACTTGGACAATTATGCTCAAAACAACACCAAGTTGTCTTTCACCAAATAACATCCACCAGGATGTTACTTTGTTCACCATATGCTACTTCTAGTAAGAGTAGCGAACCATTTGAATTATTAATGTTATGCAAAACTTTGTTTTAAAAATAATTCAAAACAGTTTCTTAGTTTTGCAATATACAATATTAATAATATCAATTAGGGTTATGAAAACATAGATCAAACACAAAATATCAAATGGTTTTTTATTGTTTAGTCTTACTACACATGTACTAAACATTTTCTAACACGCATGTTAGAAAAAAATGTTATAACAAGCACATTATAGAATCGAACGTTTACATAAAACGTTTTCCAAATATATAGTTTATAAAATAAACCATTTCTCATCATTTTTAAGGCACACAGAGGCAATTAAATGTTTACATAAAACATTTCTGTTCATTATGAACAATCTCTAACCTCGTATTCGTGATACACATTTTCTAACACACGTGTTAGAAAATTTAAGTCATTTTATATATACAAAACATGACCAAATTAAAACATTAATGTCATCATTAAAACTCATCAAATGTCATCAATAAAACTCTACTCAAGAGTATCACTATATGAAGAGTTAAGAGTCTCAATAATTATAGACTTAAACTCTAATAAAACTCATCAAATATCATCATTAAAACTCTACTCAAGAGTTTCACCATATGAAGAGTTAAGAGTCTCAATAATTATAGACTTAAATTCTAATAAAACTCATCAAATGTCATCATTAAAACTCTACTCAAGAGTTTCACCATATGAAGAGTTAAGAGTCTCAAGAGTTTCCCCATATGAAGAGTTTAATTAGTAATTAAAATTTCACTCAAATGGATTTAGAAATCACAAATTAAAGTTGGTGATAAATCCCACACAATTACACCATCACTTTTTGGTGATTTAATTGTTGAATCCAATCAAACATCAACTTCAATGTATGACCTTTTATTTCTAAATCATACAAAACATTAAAATCAATGCTACAACAAATTACTTGTATAAAATGTTTACATAAAACATTTCAAAGCATTTGTATTTTAACCATTTTTAACAATCATGTTAAAATGAAAGAAATTCTAACGTGCACGTTAAAAATATTAACATTTTCACAAAATGTTAATTCGACTTGCTAAAAGCACATATATGGTTCAAATAAATAAGTCATTTCTAATACACATGTTAGAAACTAAACAATTAAAAATTGCTTCCAAACTAACGCGTTTCATGAACGTTTCTAACACACATGTTAGAAGACAAATGATTACAAAAATCATTATAAGACTTCTTTGTTTATATCAATCCATGGGTGAATGAAAAGTCTACTTTAAATAGAGACTTAATTAGATACATAAAACTCTAATCAAGTAACATAAAACTCTTATTTAAAGACATAAAAAACTCTACTTAAGATAATTTAACGTTTACAAAAAACGTATGGTTTACACCAATAATTCCGGTCTAACACACATGTTAGAGAATTTAACGTAACGTATGGTTTATACTAATAAACCCGATCTAACACAAAAGTTAGAAAAATTAACGATTCCCAAAATCGTTTTAAAACCAAACGTTGGAACCAAAACTATTCGTTTTGTACCACGGTATAGGATTTAAGATTGTATCTCAATCTCAAAAAATCCAAACACAACAAGTTGTACTACATACATATTTCCAAAAAAAAAAATTATAAAATCATAACCTTTAACAATATTTTTTTTAATTCTATTATAAATCCTTTCGTAAACCCAAAATCCTTATAAATAAGGTTTTTAAGATTGTACCAACAATCTCACGAAATCTGTTTTAAGTTTGTAGGAATTAGGTTCACCTTTTGTAAAATATAATTACAAAATATATAATAACGAGACTCTCGTTATTCGTAGGAAATATCATAATACAATACCGGTTGCAATAACTAAATAAAAAGAATATAAAATGTAATTATATATACCAATCTTGATTCAAGCCGCATCTCTGGTGGGTCCTTCACGCGCACTTGATAGCATCCTAGACTCGAGTAGCATATGAGTTAGTTGTCCTATTGAACTTAGATCTTGGGATCTCCAATCAACTAAGTTAGGTGTCCTTCACACAGTGGCGGATGTAGCATGTACCGGGGGGCAACCCCCGCTACGGCTTGGCGCGGAAAAATTTGACGTTTTTAGTGTAAATTTTGGAAAAAATTGATGTTTTTTCGATTTCGTTACGGCTTATTTATAAAACGTTACGGCTTGGCGTGAATCCTAGATCCGCCACTGCCTTCACATGCCCTTTTTTCCATGGGCTTCAGTCTCATTCCACAACTTGATCTCTAATAAACCCTCAGGTTGTTGGATCTATAACATTAACAAATAACTTTGCGTATTTGAGATCAGTTGTCATGATATGTTCTTAACTCGTAAGTTAATTTTGCCTATTGTCAACTTCTAAGACTATAACCTCAGTGGCCATCTGAATCTGGTTATAATATATGTCTTTGTAAGATACGCTTATCATTTAAGGCAAACACATCTCCATTATGCACTACGACCTTTGTGTCCTCCACATAGTCGTCTGTTTGCAATGTTAGATTGGATTACAAAATCCTTATTGCCAAACTTTTATGATACAAATGCAAGACACCCCCACATTTAAGTGTTATAGGATATCATCTAGATGGGTAATGAAAACCATTTCTACATACCCTTATAGGGTTGTTTCTAAATGCCCCTTAGGCCACTTGCTATGGGCTAACGCCCTATGTCATGTGGCATCCGGCAGGCGTGGAGGGCCGGGGAACACCGGCAGATGAGGTTTCACGGCGTGAGGAGGAATCTTTTTATGGGGCTGTCACACCCCGGTTTCCACGTGTCACCGGTGGGCCCGGTGGGGAGTATCGTGACGTGGTTGGCAACATAATAGTCAAACAACACAATATATAAATGCACAGGGGAAGCAAATGAAAAATATAATTCAACTTTAATAATATTGTAATATCGTGTATCACAACAGTTGAAGGTTTGTCCACAGAAGGATCAAAAATAAATAATAGTTCAACAGACGTTAGGCATCTTAAACTTGCGAGACTTCTAGTGATGCTAAGGAGAAATCCCAGCCAATTACGCTTAGTACCTGCATTTAATCTTTTTGGGAAAATACGTCAGTTTACACTGGTAAATACAATCAACTGACTCATTTTGGAAAATGATTAAAAATTGGTTTGGATGCACGTGGCATAAACATTTTGTAACTTGGGAGAATTATTTAAATATATAATCTTGTGAACGAATTACATGTTCCTTATGCGTTCAGTAGCCCGGACGTACCGGGTTAAAGATCAATAGAAACACCACATCAACTATTTATGCACTGACGAGTGTACGCCTACACTCCGCGCTTAGGTCGTGGCCATTTCGTAAAATGATGCCGAGGATATCCGGGACATGGTCATTAACCCCCCAAAGGCTTTAAGTAAACAAAATTGTTTAAACGAGCCGATCAAATTATTCAATTAACCACCCAACGATGGAAGATTTGATGCCCGATCAAGCGGTATTCTATATACTGTAACCCAAGCCCGTATAGGGAAAATAAGTTAAAAGTATTTACTTGAGCAAAGTAATAATCACAATAAGAAAATGCAAGTAGCTTTTACTGGTACTCCTAATCTGGAACGAAGGTTTATACTAACCTATTAGAATCCTAACGGGTCTTTAATTAAGCTTAAGCTTAGACCGGTTAGTTTCAAAGATACGGTTTGTACGCATGATTAAGCGAAGACCGGATAGAATGTGATTTAGACCCGACAAGTTTAAAGACTTGCTTAATATGGGTATTTCATACACATTCTGGATTTTGAGATAAAACCGATAAGGTTTGACCCGTTTCGGCTAATTTATGTAAACTAGTTACATAAACCGAACGCGTAATAAGCGTAACGGGTAATAATGAGAGCCATTTACAGGTTTCCTAAGTTAATATGCTTCAAATATGTTGTGACATCAGTAAGTTGTCTTTTATTATGCCCGAAACGAATTTAAACACAAACTATGCCCCGTAGGGGTAGTTTGGTCATTTACCAGGTTATAAAAGGGTTTAAGTATTTACCTGAGTTACAGGTCTGATGTAATCAGAAAAAATACTTATTTTAATATGTTATAACAGTAGGGTAAAGTATATATGTGAAATTTATCAATTATAACCAAACTATGCACCGTAGGGGCATTTTCCGTAAAGCTCAAAACTGAAGTCTGAGTTAAACAACTTTTGTTTACTGTTAAAATATTATAATTTACCTAAAATATCAGTAGGTATCAACCCTTGTATGTTTAAAATAGTTTTAGTACATACTATGCGTTAAAAACGCTTAATAAGGCGATTAAAAGCCATTTCCGGGTTTGATACATAAAGCTGATATTTTTATTATTCCAGAAGGCTTAAAATAATTTATTTATCATATCTAATCAGTAGCAAAAGGTTTGGAGTCATTTAGATATGTAAAACTCATTTTATAGCCCGTAAGGGCAAAACCGACAATTACCGGGTTAAGCCTACGACTATAAGTTATGCTCAGCCTAAAATTAATTAAAAATCTTCAAAAATCCCAAAATAATATATTACATCAGTGGGTAAGAAGTTTGATATCAAAAAGTGAGTTTAAATAGGCTATATGCTAATTACGCCGTTTAATCGCTAAAGAAGCTTCTAATTACGCTAATGAGCATAACTCTCAATCTACACCTCAAACTGATGTCAAATTTTGGGTGCACGTTTATAAATCAGTAACTAAGGTTTCTCCTCTTTTATATTTTGCAAAAATCACGTTTTTAAGGTGAAAAGGGCATAATGGTCAACATATGAGCAATTAACGGAATCATGCATATTAATTGGTTAACTAATGAACCATGGTGTATAATCACAGAGGGTTATACTAGCATGTAACATGGTCCAAATGAAGCTCTATGGCATTTCTAAATCATACCTAAACGGGTCAGAACTGAAGTCAAAGCAAAAGTGCCTCTTATTATGGGTCTTGAACAGTTATTTACCCTACCACTTTGCCATGTTTCTTTGAATTCATAAGAAGGTGCCGTTAAAGAAGGTTTACCGTGCTTTTTCTTCGTATGAGTCCACCATTCCAATTATGAATCAGTTTTTGCTATAAATCACCGAATTTGAATATATATACCAGATGTTTATTAGTCTTGGGATTCATAATGATGTCGTTCAGAGGTGTAAAATTAACATGACAACACTTTTAAATCCCGACATACATCTTTAATTATATCCGGGTTTATATCACTTTTGTCTTATATGACACGTGTCGTTATTTCATTGAACACGAATTTTCAAGGTGGTGTAATTCTTTTCATGCACTTTTAACTGTCATGATACATAGGCAATAACCTTGCCTTTCTGCATAAGCACACACCCCATGCCAGTGTGCGATGCATCGCAGTAAACCACAAAATCTTCTATTCCATCTGGCAATGTCATAACTGGGGCGTTGCTCAACTTTTGTTTTAGGATATCAAATGACTCTTGCTGGTTAGGGCCCCAAACGAACTTTACTTTCTTCTTAGTCAAGGAAGTTAGGGGTGCAGCAATCCTTGAAAAATTTTCAATGAAACGCCTGTAATATCCTGCCAATCCCGGGAAGCTACGAATCTTTGTAGGCGTCTTTGGCTCTTCCCAGTTCATAACTGCTTCAACCTTAGCGGGATCCACTTGGATACCATGCTCACTAACCACATCTCCAAGGAATTGGACCTCTCGAAGCCAGAATTCACACTTAGAGAATTTGGCATAGAGTTTCTCCCGATGCAGGAGTTTGAGAATACAGCGAAGGTGTTTCTCATGGTCAGCTTGGTTCTTCGAATAGATAAGAATGTCGTCGATGAAAAGGATGACGAATTTATCTAAGTAAGGCTTGCATACGCGATTCATGAGATCCATGAACGCGGCAGGTGCATTAGTGAGCCCAAAAGGCATCACTAGGAACTCGTAATGACCATAACGAGTCCTAAATGTTGTTTTGTGCACGTCTTCATCTCTAACCTTCAGTTGATGGTAGCCTGACCTCAAGTCAATCTTTGAGAAGTAACTTGCCCCTTGCAATTGATCGAACAAATCGTCGATCCTGGGCAAAGGATACCTATTCTTTATAGTGACTTTGTTAAGTTCACGGTAATCGATGCACAGACGCATCGATCCGTCCTTCTTCTTGACAAACAGGACTGGTGCTCCCCAAGGAGACGAACTAGGTTTTATGAAACCTTTAGCTAGCAATTCATCCAGTTGTGTTCTTAATTCCTTCATTTCTATTGGTGCCAACCTATAGGGTGCTCTAGCAACTGGTGCTGCTCCGGGGATGATATCAATCCTGAATTCCACTTGCCTATCTGGTGGCAAACCAGGTAGTTCTTCCGGAAAAACTTCTGGGTATTCAGAAATGACGGGGATGTCTTCTATCTTCGGTTTAGGCTCATCAATAATCACTTGTGCCATGTAGATGACACAACCCTTCTTTAAACATTTTGAAGCCTTGAGCATAGTCACTTGCTCAAGCAGTCCATACTGGGTATCTCCCCGAATGGTAAGTGATTCACCAGACGGAGTCTTTATTACTACTTTCTTTCTATTGCAGACAATCTGGGCCTGGTTATGAGATAACCAGTCCATACCCAAAACTATGTCAAAACCGGCCAACTTAAAGGGAAGTAGAGACAGAGGAAAAGAGTGGTTCTTAATGGATATAACACATCCATCTAACACAGTTGAGACGGTTTCTAAGGTGCCATCTGCTAACTCTACCTCATAATTTATACTCAAGGTTTTGACAGGTAAATTCAGCAATTTGCAAAACTTATGATCTACGAAAGACTTATCAGCGCCTGAATCAAAAAGTACTCTTGCATAGACATCATTTACAAGGAAAGTACCTGTAATCACATTGTCGTCTAGAACCGCTTCTTTGGTATCCATTCTGAAGACTCTAGCATTTGTCTTCTTGGCCTCTTCAGGCTTCTTGGCGTATTTAGGGCAGTTGGTTTTAATGTGCCCCTTCTTATTACAGCTGTAGCAAGTTGCATCTTTCAGCTTTTTGCAATCCAAGGTCTTGTGATCCTTGGACTTGCATATCCCGCAAGCAAAAGTTCTTTGCGAGTTCGATTCAAGTCTGCACTTTCCAAAGTGCTGTTTCTTGCAAATCTTGCATTTGGGCTTCTCACCAGACTGATGCCCATCTTTCCTTGACTCAGACCCCCTCTTGTTGTCACCGTTTCCACGGTGCTTCTTGTTCGACCTCCGTGAATTATCATCTTCATGTTTTCTCTTCTCAGCATCTTTGTTCCTCAGCGATCTTTGCCTGACCGCATCCAGAGTGAGGGACAAAGATATGTCAGCTACAGATCTGAAAGTAGCTGGCCGGGAAGCCTTTACGCTTGCCTTAATTTCCGGGGCTAAACCACCGATAAAACGAGCTATTCTTTTTGGTTCCGGGTTTACCAGATACGGAACCAACCGGGACATCATGTTGAAGCTCGTGAGGTAAGCTTGACAGTCAAGGTTTGTCATAATCAATGATAGAAAATCAGCCTCTATCTTCTCAACCTCATGCTGGGGGCAGTAATTTTCCCTGATGAGGGCAACGAATTGTTCCCAAGACATGTTGTACAGTGGGATTTTCCCGGTGGCTTGAATCAGAGATCTCCACCAGGCTAAAGCTTCACCCTTAAATGATTGCGACACAAACTTGACCACATCCCTCTCAGCGCATCCGCTGATATCCACAACCGTGTCCATCTCGTCTAACCACGTCATGCAGTTAATGGCTCCTTTTTCCCCAGTAAAATCCCTGGGTTTGCAAGACACAAAGTATTTATAGGAGCATCCCTTATTACTGGGTCCTTGGTTTAATACAACCTGTTGAGATGGAGCACTGTGGTGGTTTGAGGAGAGTCTATCATCATCTTTCTTGGGTTCATCCTTCTTGGAAGGTGGCTTCGAATGCGGCGTAGATAGGGTCCTACTTCGAGTCCCACTATACTCTTCGTACTGCCGCTCCAATGCCTTTGTAACTGCGTCGTCTACCAACGCTTTCAATTCAGCACCCGTTAAATGAACTCGGGCGTTATCAATATTCTCCACTGGATGGCTATTAATTTCGTCTGAGTTAGCCATTTTAATTGAACTGTTACAGAAAACAAGGACAATAGTTTATTTGGGAGTTTATTATGGAATTGCCCCTTAGGGTAATTCATTAACCATGGTAAACAGAGACCATATTTGGTTAATTTATTAATCATATTTATTTAGGATTTCTATTATAATTTATCCTAATTATAAAACAATAACAGTTTTATTTGTGGCACAAAAGGCCTAGTCACAAGGACATTTTAAATTATAAGCTATGATTTCAGAGAATCAAAACATGAAGGTATACTGGCACAATAGGCCTAGTCACAAGGACATTTATAAATTATAAGCTATGATTTCAGAGAATCAAAGCATGAAGGTTTGAACCTAGTTCATTACCTTTATCTGACAGGGAGTCATCGCTACCACTGTCTTTTGGCTCATATGGAAATGAGCAGGGCCCATAGGCACCATATTACCACGTATGGTAAAAATATGATCATCTTAATTGATGATCTAACCCATGATTCAGAGATCATTAAGTTGGGTTAGGAATCCGTGGAAAGATCCTTATATAAAAATGACGTGTGTGATTTTAACGAATCACGTCTGCCAGGAGTGTTAATATGTTTTCAGATGTTAACTAGGATTTGAATCTTTTTAACAGGCCTTACCATCTTGGCCCGGTCTTTTAATTGACCCGAAGGCTAGGTTTCACCTTTAAGATCCTTAATTAATGTGACAACCCGCACTAAACCAGGTATCCGTACGACTTAACTAATGATTAATTACTGCTTAATTACTGTGCTCGTTTGAACTAGCTGATGAACTGCTACTTGATATCTGATACATGTACTTACTTGCATCATACTTTACTTATCGTCACTACATTATTTACATGTTGAACCCTAGTGACAACCATGATGCACAAAAAGCACAGTAGCACAATAGCGGATAACCTATTGAACATGTTGATATAACCAGCATCAGGCAAACACTGCCTCTAAGGCCTGTATGAGCCAGAAATATTTTGCTACACCAGTGGTG
Organism: Helianthus tuberosus; assembly: GCA_030545235.1. NCBI lineage: Eukaryota > Viridiplantae > Streptophyta > Magnoliopsida > Asterales > Asteraceae > Helianthus > Helianthus tuberosus. The sequence continues at coordinate 12,230,519 of CM060452.1, forward strand.
AGTGTAGGGATATAAGGGTTGTAGAACTGCGTCTCTAGGGATAAGTCACAGTGACTGGATGTGCCTAAAACGTACTCAAAGTACAAAACTCAGCACTTTACAAAAATAATTCAGCTTTTAGCTAACTAATAAAGTGCCAAAACATGAGAAAAATATTACTAGACACTTCCCAAAGTGTCAGAAATAAGTTGTGTCACTAAAAAGAGTAATAACGACACTTTAAAGCTTTAGTAACGCTTAACAGATTACTATCCAACCGAACAACCGGACTATACCCGGAACATAAAAATATTGCCATAAATATTATTGATCTTTTTCTGAGCCAGTTAGGGTCCCTGAACACCCTAACACCCGCTTTAAAACACAACACACCACTAACCGAGTTAATCACTCAACTTAACTAGATTAACCTAACTAAACATCAACTAATCTAGTTGAGATCGAACCAAGACCCCCCCCCCCCCTTGGGCCGATCGGTCACCATGGGACTAAGCTTGTACCATTTTTGATTATAATATTGCCTCTTGTCCCATATCTAAATAACATATAATCCATTGGATTAAAACTTCTAAATTGTCTATAAGTATGATGGATGGCACTAGAGATCATTCACTCCACACAACACACAAAAATTACTCTCTCTCCCTCTTGCTCTACTCACGGCCGAACACCCCTTGGGGCACCCCATCCATTTTCGATTTTGATCTTCAAGTTCCAAGCATATACAAGTGTTACGGGTCACATACGAGGAGCCTTGGAGCAAACGGAAGACGAAGGACCTCTCTACCTAGCTTTTATCCACCTCTTTTGCGCATAGATTCTTCCCTAGCCTCGAGCTAGAGGTATAATGCTTAAAACACTCTCTTGAACTAATCTAAAGTGGTTAATACGATGTGTAACGATTAAAACTCGGAATCTTGCAATTTGAAGCATTAAAGTCTACTAAAAACATGGAAAATGATGGTTAAAAACTCACTAGTTGTGTAAATGTTGTAGTATTTGAAATTGGTGATTATCTAGACCCGATCTATGTTGTGGTAGCTCGGATCATCGTTTAACCCGGTTTGGTCATGATCACGAATCATGACATAAGGTTGTTTTGAATAGAACAAGGGTTAAAAGGTGAAACTCTACCACACGCGAATCATGAACTTGTGTAAAAATGTTTTACTTGTGGAATAGTGTTTAAAACTAGCAGATCTGCGTATCTGCAAGTGGTATTTTCAAAGGACCAAGCGTCAAAGAAATCATGTTTTCTAAAAGATGGATCTTACACTAACAAGTATGATTTTTATAAACCACAAGTGTGTAAACACTTGTGAAATGAAAAGTTTCGACAAAATAACAAACTTTGTAAAAGATGACGAGAAGTTGTAAAGACGGATTTCTCTAAAAACGAGGTTTTTACGAGATCAAAATTACTTTATATAAAGATCCACAAAATATAATGGGATTTACACTATAGTTTCGGAAAAACTACAAGTTCATGCGATTATGCGATCTACATACTTGTCGACTAGTTTGATGTGTCGGAAATTGTTTGATTGAATAAGGAAGTTGTTGAAATTGATTTTGTAAAAGAAAATGATACGCTTGAAAGCGTGGCCACCTCCAGTTACAGAGGAAACTCTGGCGAAATTTTTCTAAAAACCTAACACTTAGAATTATTTACACAACAAGTGTTAGAATTATTTTTGACATGTTTTCGAAATATAAATTTCGCCATGACTTTATTTACTAAATAATCGGAGGTGGGATTCTCACAAAATTAAACGTGATAAATATATATTCAGTAAATATATTTTTCACCACACTGTTTATGATTATTTTGTGAAAATACATAAATATTATTTTTAGAGTAAAAATAATATTTTCGAACGATAACAGATCCAAAATAATACGAACGCTTTCACCATAAATATATAAGTTACACCGGTGATTATATTACCACTCGATTGTTAAACGTAACTTACGCACTTACGGAAATATTTATGAACGCGTATTTTAACAACGTATTATTGGAGAAAAATTATGTGAAGTGAAAATATAATATTTTTGAGAAAAATACTTATATTTTGAAATTGGAAATAAATATATATATTAAGTGAGACTTAATGATTTAATCCAAACGCACATGTATTAAATCCCCCATCCTTGGGAAGGAGACTAACTACCAAGTACATACGAAAAGTAAACCCGAAATAGTTGTCTAACTATTTCCCAAAAACTTAAACTATAAAGCTAAGGCACGGCCGTTCGTCTAATAGAATTAGCACTTGTAGGTCGTCGCACAGCTGCCTGATTTGGAGTACTTGGTAGAGACGCACCGACTGTGAGTTCATGTCCCCCTTTTCTCTAACTGTTTTCAGTTTTCTTAACTGCGGGGGTGAAATACATGTTACTATAATTACGAGTACTTTATACACGGTATGGTTAGCGTAAGGAGGTTTATTACTCAGATCATGTGAGTGGGTAGGAGCAATATGAGGCCATTAGTCCTCATGTCGGGACCGAGGGACAGGAGCGGTAGATCTATCTGGGTGTAGCGAGCCCAGCCCCAGGCCAAACTAGAAACGGACCTCGGGGTGACTTTGTCCACATACTAATGCCGTGGCGAAATCTGCTAGGTTTGAGTCTCCCTATTTGCACTTCACATATATCAGTGGCCTTGCAAACCATTGGTAATCTCAATTCCCTTATTTGCTACATACCAAGACTATTTTTATACTCACAAAGGTTTACTTACTCACTTACACATGAACTCGCTCAACATTATTGTTGATTTTTCAACTTACATGTATTTCAGGAAACTAAAGATCTGGCGCGGTATGTTATGTTTTCCCGCTGCATAAGGGTTCCAAGGTCATCCCAGTTTAGGAAATGTGACTCTTTCCTGGACAAGTCACAAATCTTAAACTGCGTTTATCTCATGTTGATGTTTATGGTTTTCAAGACAATGTTTTATGTTATAAGGTTGTAAGTCCCTAAGACAATGTTATGTTACTCTGGTTTTAAAACTAAATCAAATGGATGATCTTGCATGATTTTATTTCATATAGCTTTGTTATGGTTAAGCTATGGTATTAAGAAGTCACACCAAAATTAACCACGCTTCCGCAAAGCCAGGGTGTGACAGCTTGGTATCAGAGCTCTGATCATAGCGAACTAGGATTCTTTCTCGAGTCTAGACTATGATCACTAGGGCTCTCACGAAAACATTTTTCTGCATACCACTTAAGTCCAGATCCAAAACTTTTTACAAACAAATGTTGAGCACATTTTATTATTTATAGGCTCAGCTTGGAGGGCTGAGGCTCGGTCTGGAGGATCGAGGCTCGGTCTAGGTGACCGAGGTAGTTGAGTACATTGATTTATTATAGGCTCAGCTTGGAGGGCTGAGGCTCGGTCTGGAGGATCGAGGCTCGGTCTAGGTGACCGAGGTAGATGGCTAGTGGGACTAGGAAGAGTAGGCTCAGTTTGGAGACTGAGGCTCGGTATTGGAGACCGAGGCTCGATCTGAGAGGTCGAGGTAGTTGATAGAGCAGTCTAGGAGACTGGGAGGCTAGTGAGACTAGGAGAATTATGTGATATCTTACTTGGTGACTTATGTGATTATCTGATTGTATGACTGATTTTTTTAGCATATGTGTGTTTATGTTACAGACTCATGGATTCAGCCGGTACTGGCGATTCGGACACCACTGGACCCATACCTATCGTATCTGATGACCTCACATCCTCCGAGCACGAGGTGCACACATCTGACTATACCAGTACTGACGAGGATGATTTCCAGCCTTTCGCACTACCCGATGGTGCTGATGAGCCTGCAGATGACCCTCCCGCTGAGTACCTACCTCTAGTAGAGATTCCGGCCCCTATACCCTTAGCCGTTTATCCAGCATATGATTTTCTTCTTGACGCCGAGGCTGATGGCGATATTGACCTGTTTGAGGATGAGCCCTTTGAGGATGAGATCCAGGGCGAGGCCCTTCTTCCTGCGGACGATCTTCTGATGATCGCTGACGTTCCCGCTGAGGATTCGCCAGCACATTCTCCTGTCCCAGACTCCTTCGAGTCTGTGGCATCCGCACCTTCTCACACATTGAGCACACAGCACTTTGCGCATGATTCTGATCCTGACCAGGCATCCTCTGTTGCACCTATTCCCAGCTTTGCGTTTGACCATGATGACATAGAGGATTCTGATCCTATCTTTTCCCCGGTATACGACCCAGACGAGGATATCGAGTTTATACCTATGGATCAGCCCATGGAGGATCCAGCTGACCCAGTAGATCCTATCGACCCCGAGTTTGACTTCGAGATGGCTTTTGATGATCCCGAGCCTGTCATCGCTCCTGAGCAGGCAGCCGCTCTAGACCCCATACTTGAGCATGACCCCGTACATGCTGGCATCCCTATTGAGCCTGTTATAGCAGACCCACCTGTTGGTGATCTCCCCATGGATGTTCCTTTGTTAGAGGGCGATCATGTTGTTGTTGACCCTGTTGTTCCTCTACCTGTTGTTGATATACCTGTTGACCATCCTGTTGAGCACATTGCACCTGTTCACCCTTTTATTGCTCCCCCACCTGATCCCATTCCACTAGAGCCCGGGCATGCACTGTTCGCGGCACACATGGATCCACCAGATGAGCATGCACAGCACGGTTGGATACCTGCTGATGAGGATGTTCCACCTTTTCCCCCTCAGATCCCTGATACACGTCACATTGATACTTCCTTTTCAGTTCCTCAGTTTACACCTCCAGCACGAGCTGGAGAAGGTTCTTCGGCACACCCTTTTGGGCATGTACCAATGTCTATCCCCTTCATGCCCCAGATGTCATCTGTTCCACCCTCTGTTGCTCCATTTCATGTGGCACCTTTTGACCCCACCAGTGAGCCGTTCCTTTGGGCACCAGACTCTGCTATGCCACCTACTGACCCCTACCATTCTTTCCACATGGGGTATACTATCGAGGACGTTTTGATGTATTTTGTCGCCCAGCACGAGTCGCACACGCAGCGCATCCAGGAGCTTGAGAGAGCTCAGCTGCCACCATGCCAGTGCCATGGTCAGACACACTCTCCTCTGCAGACATTTCGACCCTTACCTCCAGGTCATGCTGCCCGTCTCTTTACACTAGAGCAGCAGGTTGCTTCTATCATTCGTACTCAGCGAGCCCTGGAGGAGGACTGGCTCCAGTTACGTCGTTTGCTTTACACCCACTTTCCCCCTCCTCCACCACCATCTGTATAGAGCTCATCAGTGCTGTTTGGGTAGACGAGGATGAGAAGACGGCGATTGTTGGACTGCACAGCATTTTTGGAGACTACATTTGATTCTGACTTTTGTTGACTTGTATTTGACATTGACATGTTGTAGTTTTTGGACAGGGGTGATGTAGCCCCTAGTTGATTGATGATTGTATGACACAGGGATGTACTGATACACTTACTATGTGGTCTCGATATATGGCAATCGCAGTATTCTTATCATATTTGATTCGCTTGATTGCTTATTTATATTTTATGACATGGGATGTTGTGTGATTGGTATTTGTGATGTATTGATAACATGAGATGTTATGTGCTTTTACTATTACTATCGTTATATACGTACGCTACATTATGACCTGACTTACGTACTATAACATCGGAGCTTTACTATGGCCTGACCAAGTTAAACCATCTTTTAGAAGATGCCGCCAAGACGTGAGACACGCATGCCTACTAATGAGGCAGAACTACAACAAGTCATTGCTGCTGCCATAGCACAGTATGCAGCATCCCAGCCCGGAACGAGCGGAAGTATTAACCAAGGCAATAACAATCCACCTCACGGTAATACTAAGTCATCAAGACATACCGTGACCTAATTGGATATCTCTAGCAAGGATGCTAATGCCATTCATATGTTATAACGTATGTGCAGGGTGCACCTACAAGCAGTTTCTAGACTGCAAACCAGTCAACTTTGATGGCACTGGAGGTGCTGTCGCCTTTGTTCGTTGGGCTGAGAAAACCGAATCTGTTCTTCGCATGAGCAAGTGCGCGCTGGATCAGCAAGTCACCTATATCTCAGGGCTATTCTTGGATGGAGCCCTCTCTTGGTGGAATCTGCAAGTACAGACACTTGGCGAAGCTGCTGCCTACGCGCTGACCTGGACCGAACTGAAAGAACTTATGCGCAAAAAGTACTGTTCCCGCGCAGAAATCCAGCGATTGGAGACCGAGTTCTGGCACTTGAAAATGGACGGTCCAAAGATAGCAGAATACGTTCAAAGGTTCCATGACTTATCGCATGTGGTACCCTACATGGTCACTCCTGAGTTCAAGAGAATTGAACGCTTCATTTGGGGATTAGCTCCTCAAATCATAAGCATGGTAACCTCATCCAAGCCTGCAACCATTACTGAGGCGATTGATTTGAGCGTAGCTCTCACCGAGGAGGCGATCCGCCTAAACAAGTTTGATGATGCTGAGCATAAGAAGAAAGAGACTCACGTCGAGTCGTCAGGAGGTAACAAACGGAAGTTCTCAAACTTCAAGCAGGGCGCCAGTGTGGCGGTTAAGAAAGGAGGATCAGCTGGCAATGGAAAGAAAGGAAAAGGATATCAGGGCACCCAGCCCAAGTGTAATATCTGTCAACGCCATCATACTGGCCATTGTAATGTGAAAATATGTGAAGCATGTGGAAAGCCGAGCCACTTAAAGGAGTCTTGTTGGGCTAGTGCTGGCCGGGGAGGCCAGGGAGGATTTGGGAATAGAAATAATAACCGTGGTGGTATTGGAAATCGCCCACAGGGGAACAATGGAGGAGACGGAAATCGAGGAAACAATGCTAACCAAGCGGGCGCTGTGAATCGTAATCAGAGGAATGATCAAGCTGGAGGAAACGGGCAAAGACTTGGGTGCTTTAACTGCGGTGATATCGGGCATTTTAAGAAGAACTGCCCAGAGTTAAACCAAGCCCGTGGAAGAGTGTTCCAAATCGAAGCTAGGGAAGCGCGCCAGGACCCCAATGTTGTTACTGGTACGTTCCCTGTAAATCAACGCTATGCATCCGTTTTATTTGATACTGGTGCCGATTATAGCTTCGTGTCGTTAGAATTTAAGAATATGCTTGGGTTAGCCGCTAATAAGTTAGATATACCCTACTCGATCGAATTAGCTAATGGAAAGTTAGTAGAAGCCAACGAAGTTATCAGAGGTTGTGTGATTGAATTGGGAGAACGTGAGTTCGCTCTAGATCTACTACCAGTCCAGTTGGGAAGCTTCGACGTGGTAGTAGGAATGGATTGGTTATCAGGCAACAAGGCAGAGATAGTTTGTCATGAGAAGACCGTTCGTATCCCAACCGAAGATGGCGAAACAATTGTGGTTCACGGAGAGAAGCGTGATACGCCGTTAAGAATTATCAGCTGCCTGAAAGCGCGAAAGTGTTTGCAAAAGGGATGTGTTGCCTTCCTGGCACACATTGTGGATAAGAAGGCTGCTGAACCGAGAATCGAAGACATCCCTGTCGTGAGGGAATATCCAGAGGTCTTCCCCGAGGACTTGCCTGGACTGCCACCTCAGAGGCAAGTGGAGTTCCGCATTGACTTAGTTCCAGGCGCCGCGCCTGTGGCTAAGGCACCTTATAGACTTGCTCCGTCTGAGATGCAGGAACTGTCGACACAGCTTCAAGAGTTGTTAGACAAGGGTTTTATCCGACCAAGCTTCTCGCCTTGGGGAGCTCTGGTCCTGTTTGTCAAAAAGAAGGACGGTAGTTTTCGAATGTGCATCGACTACCGGGAGCTGAACAAGCTGACGATCAAGAATAGATACCCTCTGCCAAGAATCGATGATCTGTTTGATCAACTGCAAGGCTCAAGCTTTTATTCAAAGATCGATCTTCGATCTGGATACCATCAGTTAAGGATACAAGAGGAAAGCATTCCGAAGACAGCCTTCAGAACTCGTTATGGGCACTACGAGTTCCTAGTTATGCCGTTTGGTTTGACAAACGCACCTGCGGTGTTCATGGACCTAATGAATAGAGTTTGCAAGCCGTACTTGGATAAGTTCGTGATTGTATTCATCGATGACATTTTAATTTATTCAAAGACGAAGGCTGAACACGAGCAGCATCTTAGAACCATTTTGGAGCTGCTAAAGAAGGAACAGCTGTATGCCAAATTCTCCAAGTGCGAATTTTGGCTACGTGAAGTTCAATTCCTTGGGCACGTGGTAAATGGAGATGGAATCCACGTGGATCCAACCAAGATCGAGGCGATCAAGAATTGGGAAACGCCAAAGACGCCAACCGAGATTCGACAATTCTTGGGTTTGGCTGGCTACTATCGAAGGTTCATCGAGGATTTTTCGAAAATCGCTCAACCGTTGACGCTCCTCACACAGAAAGATAAGAAGTTTGATTGGGGAATCAAACAGGAAGAAGCGTTCCAAATACTGAAGGATAAGCTCTGCAATGCGCCAATCTTAGCACTACCGGAAGGTACTGACGATTTTGTGGTATACTGCGACGCATCGCGTCAAGGATTAGGTTGTGTGTTGATGCAACGCCAAAAGGTTATTGCTTACGCATCGCGTCAACTGAAAGTGCACGAAAAGAACTATACCACACATGATTTGGAACTTGGCGCAGTGGTATTTGCACTAAAGATCTGGAGACACTACCTTTATGGTACAAAGTGTACAATCTTTACAGATCACAAGAGCCTACAACACATATTCAACCAGAAGGAGTTGAACATGAGGCAAAGGCGATGGGTCGAATTGTTGAACGATTACGACTGCGAGATAAAGTATCATCCAGGGAAGGCGAATGTGGTCGCCGATGCCCTAAGTCGTAAAGAGAGAATCAAGCCCATAAGGGTTAGAGCTCTGGAAATGATTATACGAACCGATCTTTCCTTGCGCATTCGTGCCGCGCAGAAGGAAGCTCTCAAGGAAGGAAACCTTGAAGAAGAATATCTCCGTGGGATGGAGAAGCTACTGGTACCAAACGAGGAAGGAACGTTATGCTTCGAGAAAAGGATTTGGGTTCCTCTGTTTGGTGATTTAAGGAAAGTTATTTTCGATGAAGCTCACAAGTCGCGGTACTCTATCCATCCTGGAGCGGATAAGATGTACCAAGATCTCAAAGATTATTATTGGTGGCCTAGGATGAAAGGCGATGTTGTTGTGTATGTGAGCAAATGTTTAACATGCGCTAAGGTTAAAGCGGAATACCAGAAACCTTCAGGACTTCTGCAACAACCTGAGATTCCCAAGTGGAAATGGGAACAAATCTCCATGGATTTTGTTACAAAATTGCCAAGAACGCCAAAAGGCCATGACACTATCTGGGTGATAGTGGATCGATTAACAAAGTCAGCACACTTCTTACCCATCAGGGAGAAGGATAACACTAGCAAATTGGCTGAAATTTACATGAGAGAGATCGTCGCGCGCCATGGAGTACCTCTCTCAATTATCTCTGATAGAGACGGAAGGTTTGTGTCAAGAATATGGCAATCCTTCCAAGAAGCCTTTGGCTCACAATTGAATCTGAGCACTGCGTTTCATCCGCAAACTGACGGCCAGAGCGAGCGAACGATACAGACTTTGGAAGACATGCTGAGGGCGTGTGTTATGGATTTGGGCGGTAGCTGGGATAAACATTTACCTTTGGTCGAATTTTCATACAACAACAGCTACCACACCAGTATTGGTGTCGCGCCATTTAAAGCCCTTTACGGACGCAAGTGCCGATCACCCTTATGTTGGGCTGACGCAGGTGATAGGCAGCTTGCTGGTCCCGAAATCGTCCAAGAGACGACAGACAAGATCGCGCAGATTCTTAAACGCATCGAAGCAGCTCGCCACAGACAGAAGGCCTATGCGGATCCAAACCGGAAACATGTGGAATTCCAAGTTGGAGAGATGGTGTTATTGAAAGTTTCACCCTGGAAGGGGGTGGCACGCTTTGGAAAGCGTGGGAAGTTAAATCCGCGCTACATTGGTCCTTTCAAAATTTTGGAAAGAATAGGACTAGTAGCATACAAGTTGGACCTACCTGCTGAACTGAATGGCGTTCACGATACATTTCACGTATCCAATCTAAAGAAAAGTCCAACTCAAGTCACCGTTGCCATTCCCACCGACGAGATTCATGTTGACGACACGCTCCACTTCGTTGAAGAACCTGTTGAGGTCACGGATTGGAAAGTTAACAAGACCCGCCGGAGCAGTGTCAAGCTCGTCAAGGTTCGTTGGAATGCCAGACATGGTCCTGAGTTCACCTGGGAACGTGAGGACCGGATGAAAGAGAAATACCCCCACCTTTTTCCTAAGAACCCTGCATCTACAAGCAGAACTTAAATTTCGGGACGAAATTTATTTAACGGGGGGAGAATGTGACAACCCGCACTAAACCAGGTATCCGTACGACTTAACTAATGATTAATTACTGCTTAATTACTGTGCTCATTTGAACTAGCTGATGAACTGCTACTTGATATCTGATACATGTACTTACTTGCATCATACTTTACTTATCGTCACTACATTATTTACATGTTGAACCCTAGTGACAACCATGATGCACAAAAAGCACAGTAGCACAATAGCGGATAACCTATTGAACATGCTGATATAACCAGCATCAGGCAAACACTGCCTCTAAGGCCTGTATGAGCCAGAAATATTTTGCTACACCAGTGGTGAGTGTAGGGATATAAGGGTTGTAGAACTGCGTCTCTAGGGATAAGTCACAGTGACTGGATGTGCCTAAAACGTACTCAAAGTACAAAACTCAGCACTTTACAAAAATAATTCAGCTTTTAGCTAACTAATAAAGTGCCAAAACATGAGAAAAATATTACTAGACACTTCCCAAAGTGTCAGAAATAAGTTGTGTCACTAAAAAGAGTAATAACGACACTTTAAAGCTTTAGTAACGCTTTAACGGATTACTATCCAACCGACCAACCGGACTATACCCGGAACATAAAAATATTGCCATAAATATTATTGATCTTTTTCTGAGCCAGTTAGGGTCCCTGAACACCCTAACACCCGCTTTAAAACACAACACACCACTAACCGAGTTAATCACTCAACTTAACTAGATTAACCTAACTAAACATCAACTAATCTAGTTGAGATCGAACCAAGACCCCCCCCCCCCTTGGGCCGATCGGTCACCATGGGACTAAGCTTGTACCATTTTTGATTATAATATTGCCTCTTGTCCCATATCTAAATAACATATAATCCATTGGATTAAAACTTCTAAATTGTCTATAAGTATGATGGATGGCACTAGAGATCATTCACTCCACACAACACACAAAAATTACTCTCTCTCCCTCTTGCTCTACTCACGGCCGAACACCCCTTGGGGCACCCCATCCATTTTCGATTTTGATCTTCAAGTTCCAAGCATATACAAGTGTTACGGGTCACATACGAGGAGCCTTGGAGCAAACGGAAGACGAAGGACCTCTCTACCTAGCTTTTATCCACCTCTTTTGCGCATAGATTCTTCCCTAGCCTCGAGCTAGAGGTATAATGCTTAAAACACTCTCTTGAACTAATCTAAAGTGGTTAATACGATGTGTAACGATTAAAACTCGGAATCTTGCAATTTGAAGCATTAAAGTCTACTAAAAACATGGAAAATGATGGTTAAAAACTCACTAGTTGTGTAAATGTTGTAGTATTTGAAATTGGTGATTATCTAGACCCGATCTATGTTGTGGTAGCTCGGATCATCGTTTAACCCGGTTTGGTCATGATCACGAATCATGACATAAGGTTGTTTTGAATAGAACAAGGGTTAAAAGGTGAAACTCTACCACACGCGAATCATGAACTTGTGTAAAAATGTTTTACTTGTGGAATAGTGTTTAAAACTAGCAGATCTGCGTATCTGCAAGTGGTATTTTCAAAGGACCAAGCGTCAAAGAAATCATGTTTTCTAAAAGACGGATCTTACACTAACAAGTATGATTTTTATAAACCACAAGTGTGTAAACACTTGTGAAATGAAAAGTTTCGACAAAATAACAAACTTTGTAAAAGATGACGAGAAGTTGTAAAGACGGATTTCTCTAAAAACGAGGTTTTTACGAGATCAAAATTACTTTATATAAAGATCCACAAAATATAATGGGATTTACACTATAGTTTCGGAAAAACTACAAGTTCATGCGATTATGCGATCTACATACTTGTCGACTAGTTTGATGTGTCGGAAATTGTTTGATTGAATAAGGAAGTTGTTGAAATTGATTTTGTAAAAGAAAATGATACGCTTGAAAGCGTGGCCACCTCCAGTTACAGAGGAAACTCTGGCGAAATTTTTCTAAAAACCTAACACTTAGAATTATTTACACAACAAGTGTTAGAATTATTTTTGACATGTTTTCGAAATATAAATTTCGCCATGACTTTATTTACTAAATAATCGGAGGTGGGATTCTCACAAAATTAAACGTGATAAATATATATTCAGTAAATATATTTTTCACCACACTGTTTATGATTATTTTGTGAAAATACATAAATATTATTTTTAGAGTAAAAATAATATTTTCGAACGATAACAGATCCAAAATAATACGAACGCTTTCACCATAAATATATAAGTTACACCGGTGATTATATTACCACTCGATTGTTAAACGTAACTTACGCACTTACGGAAATATTTATGAACGCGTATTTTAACAACGTATTATTGGAGAAAAATTATGTGAAGTGAAAATATAATATTTTTGAGAAAAATACTTATATTTTGGAATTGGAAATAAATATATATATTAAGTGAGACTTAATGATTTAATCCAAACGCACATGTATTAAATCCCCCATCCTTGGGAAGGAGACTAACTACCAAGTACATACGAAAAGTAAACCCGAAATAGTTGTCTAACTATTTCCCAAAAACTTAAACTATAAAGCTAAGGCACGGCCGTTCGTCTAATAGAATTAGCACTTGTAGGTCGTCGCACAGCTGCCTGATTTGGAGTACTTGGTAGAGACGCACCGACTGTGAGTTCATGTCCCCCTTTTCTCTAACTGTTTTCAGTTTTCTTAACTGCGGGGGTGAAATACATGTTACTATAATTACGAGTACTTTATACACGGTATGGTTAGCGTAAGGAGGTTTATTACTCAGATCATGTGAGTGGGTAGGAGCAATATGAGGCCATTAGTCCTCATGTCGGGACCGAGGGACAGGAGCGGTAGATCTATCTGGGTGTAGCGAGCCCAGCCCCAGGCCAAACTAGAAACGGACCTCGGGGTGACTTTGTCCACATACTAATGCCGTGGCGAAATCTGCTAGGTTTGAGTCTCCCTATTTGCACTTCACATATATCAGTGGCCTTGCAAACCATTGGTGATCTCAATTCCCTTATTTGCTACATACCAAGACTATTTTTATACTCACAAAGGTTTACTTACTCACTTACACATGAACTCGCTCAACATTATTGTTGATTTTTCAACTTACATGTATTTCAGGAAACTAAAGATCTGGCGCGGTATGTTATGTTTTCCCGCTGCATAAGGGTTCCAAGGTCATCCCAGTTTAGGAAATGTGACTCTTTCCTGGACAAGTCACAAATCTTAAACTGCGTTTATCTCATGTTGATGTTTATGGTTTTCAAGACAATGTTTTATGTTATAAGGTTGTAAGTCCCTAAGACAATGTTATGTTACTCTGGTTTTAAAACTAAATCAAATGGATGATCTTGCATGATTTTATTTCATATAGCTTTGTTATGGTTAAGCTATGGTATTAAGAAGTCACACCAAAATTAACCACGCTTCCGCAAAGCCAGGGTGTGACAATTAATATTTAAAGTAGGCAGATTATTTAAAAGGAATGATTTTAATTTATTTATTTCATATATATTTTATTTATGCATAATATGGCAAAATGAAATTTATAAACTTACATTCCATTAATTTATTAAAAGGTTACACGTCGCCCTAAACGGGACTTTTTAAATAAACAAACTTACCCACGCAGGGGTTTAAACAAGGACTTACCCACGCAGGGGCTCAATAACTTACATACCCATGTAGGGGCTTAATAACAAACATACCCACGTAGGGGCTTAATATCATAATAGTCCACGCAAGGACTAACACAAATAACATACCCTCGCAGGGGTTAACAGAAAGATAGACCCACGCAGGGGTCAAAACAAACAAGCATACCCACGCAGGGGTTTATACAGCAAGACTGGCCCACGCAGGGGCTCAACAACAAATGGAAGGATTCAATGGTCCTTCTTGCTCTTCCATTTTATCAGGCTTGTCAATCCTTGGAAGAAAGTTTGTCGCTCCCTTCGGTCTCTGTGAAAGTCTCGTTCCACTTGATCCAACCTTTGAAGAATTTCTTCTCTTTCAGGTGGGGAAAACCGTGGCGGTTGCGATTGTTGCCGGATGATAGGTCTTGCAGGTATCTGGTACCCATGAGTTGGGTACCCTACTCCCCATGGGTCTCCATACGGTCCTTGGGTGTTATAGTTAGCCGCTACCAAGTATGGGTCGGCTTCGGCGTAGTTGTAGTTGGTGTGCACCGGCTGCTCAAATGGGTTATACGCCATGGAACCCGTGTATGCCGGAATTGGGTTATCAAAACCCATCGGTGGTGGTTGCGGTGCAACTGGGTGCGAAGGTCCACCCATCTGTGGGTCTTCCTGAAGTGGCGGGTAATGGCTGCCACTTGATTGGCGTGGGGAGCTAAAATGGAAATCACCCGCTCGCGCAGATATACGTGCGCCTGTCCTCCTACGCCTCGGCGGTTGTGGAGGTGCCGGTTGAACTAGTGGCGGTGGAGGTGGTGGCGTGACTGCCACAAATCGTGAATCCACAGAGGGATCCTGCTGCTGCTGTTGCTGCTGAGGCGGTGAATGGCGAGGAGGTGTATAATACCATTCGTGCCTGGTAAACATAGCTTGAAAGCTGTCTGGACCACCATAGGGTGATCCGTGGAAAGAAGATCCATCCGAGATCTCGATGGGATGGTTCGGCGTACCGCTCGCAGGTTCGACGGGATCTGTGTCCTCGTCCATATCTTCCGCATGATCTCCGGAGAAATGATCATCTGGCCCCAGTGGGTTAAAACCCACTGGTTCTGGTATGTAATTGGCCGGGTTAAACCGGCCCCTGAAGACAGGTGTAGGGTCTCCAAAAGAGTTGTGCGATAAGGATCGCTGTAAAGGTATGTAGGAGGGTTGAGGGTTATTGGGCTCGTATTCCGGCTGTGGCCCATAAGGGTTATGAACAGGAGGTGTCGAACTGTGCGATATAGATCGTCTAGCCGGCTCAAAGAGGTTCCTCTGGTTCTGTCGAGGATCGTCACTCTCGGTGGTAGAAGGAGCTCGCACATGCGAAGGTCCTGCCTCGTTGTCATTGGGGGCGGTGATTGGCTCCTTTCCTCGTCCTCTTCTTCGGAAGAATCTTGGCGGCATTTTTTTTAATCCTGTCAATACAACATGAGATAACGACAAGAATATATATAAAATAAAGGACAAAACAAAACAAAGTGGAATTTGTCCTATGTTATTTGTCTAGACTCGAAAGTTTAGAAATGTGCAATTGTGTCATTGAGATTAAACACAAAAGGCTAGTGTTTAATTCACTCAATGTTGGCTCTGATACCAACCTATCACACCCCGGTTTCCACGTGTCACCGGTGGGCCCGGTGGGGAGTATCGTGACGTGGTTGGCAACATAATAGTCAAACAACACAATATATAAATGCACAGCGGAAGCAAATGAAAAATATAATTCAACTTTAATAATATTGTAATATCGTGTATCACAACAGTTGAAGGTTTGTCCA
Source organism: Helianthus tuberosus (assembly GCA_030545235.1). Taxonomy (NCBI): domain Eukaryota; kingdom Viridiplantae; phylum Streptophyta; class Magnoliopsida; order Asterales; family Asteraceae; genus Helianthus; species Helianthus tuberosus. The sequence goes on from CM060452.1 coordinate 12,246,378, forward strand.
CAGAAGGATCAAAAATAAATAATAGTTCAACAGACGTTAGGCATCTTAAGCTTGCGAGACTTCTAGTGATGCTAAGGAGAAATCCCAGCCAATTACGCCTAGTACCTGCATTTAATCTTTTTGGGAAAATACGTCAGTTTACACTGGTAAATACAATCAACTGACTCATTTTGGAAAATGATTAAAAATTGGTTTGGATGCATGTGGCATAAACATTTTGTAACTTGGGAGAATTATTTAAATATATAATCTTGTGAACGAGTTACATGTTCCTTATGCATTCAGTAGCCCGGACGTACCGGGTTAAAGATCAATAGACACACCACATCAACTATTTATGCACTGACGAGTGTACGCCTACACTCCGCGCTTAGGTCGTGGCCATTTCGTAAAATGATGCCGAGGATATCCGGGACATGGTCATTAACCCCCCAAAGGCTTTAAGTAAACAAAACTGTTTAAACGAGCTGATCAAATTATTCAATTAACCACCCAACGATGGAAGATTTGATGCCCGATCAAGCGGTATTCTATATACCGTAACCCAAGCCCGTATAGGGAAAATAAGTCAAAAGTATTTACCTGAGCAAAGTAATAATCACAATAAGCAAATGCAAGTAGCTTTTACTGGTACTCCTAATCTGGAACGAAGGTTTATAATAACCTATTAGAATCCTAACGGGTCTTTAATTAAGCTTAAGCTTAGACCGGTTAGTTTCAAAGATACGGTTTGTACGTATGATTAAGCGAAGACCGGATAGAATGTGATTTAGACCCAACAAGTTTAAAGACTTGCTTAATATGGGTATTTCATACACATTCTGGATTTTGAGATAAAACCGATAAGGTTTGACCCGTTTCGGCTAATTTATGTAAACTAGTTACATAAACCGAACCGAACGCGTAATAAGCGTAACGGGTAATAATGAGAGCCATTTACAGGTTTCCTAAGTTAATATGCTTCAAATATGTTGTGACATCAGTAAGTTGTCTTTTATTATGCCCGAAACGAATTTAAACACAAACTATGCCCCGTAGGGGTAGTTTGGTCATTTACCAGGTTATAAAAGGGTTTAAGTATTTACCTGAGTTACAGGTCTGATGTAATCAGAAAAAATACTTAGTTTAATATGTTATAACAGTAGGGTAAAGTATATATGTGAAATTTATCAATTATAACCAAACTATGCACCGTAGGGGCATTTTGGTAATTTCACATAAGCCGTAAAGCTCAAAACTGAAGTCTGAGTTAAACAACTTTTGTTTACTGTTAAAATATTATAATTTACCTAAAATATCAGTAGGTATCAACCCTTGTATGTTTAAAATAGTTTTAGTACATACTATGCGTTAAAAACGCTTAATAAGGCGATTAAAAGCCATTTCCGGGTTTGATACATAAAGCTGATATTTTTATTATTCCAGAAGGCTTAAAATAATTTATTTATCATATCTAATCAGTAGCAAAAGGTTTGGAGTCATTTAGATATGTAAAACTCATTTTATAGCCCGTAAGGGCAAAACCGACAATTACCGGGTTAAGCCTACGACTATAAGTTATGCTCAGCCTAAAATTAATTAAAAATCTTCAAAAATCCCAAAATAATATATTACATCAGTGGGTAAGAAGTTTGATATCAAAAAGTGAGTTTAAATAGGCTATATGCTAATTACGCCGTTTAATCGCTAAAGAAGCTTCTAATTACGCTAATGAGCATAACTCTCAATCTACACCTCAAACTGATGTCAAATTTTGGGTGCACGTTTATAAATCAGTAACTAAGGTTTCTCCTCTTTTACATTTGCAAAAATCACGTTTTTAAGGTGAAAAGGGCATAATGGTCAACATATGAGCAATTAACGGAATCATGCATATTAATTGGTTAACTAATGAACCATGGTGTATAATCACAGAGGGTTATACTAGCATGTAACATGGTCCAAATGAAGCTCTATGGCATTTCTAAATCATACCTAAACGGGTCAGAACTGAAGTCAAAGCAAAAGTCAAAGCTTTGCGACTTTCGGTTCCGAACCGGGTCTAAACAGGAAATTGTCGGGTTGAACATGTTTAGACATGTTCTTACACTAATTACCAAGTTATATTAATGATCAAACAGGTTGTATGTGTTCTACATTGCTAATTATGCATAAATTAGAAATTAAGTATCCTGTTGACTTTTTAAATTACAAGTTTGACCCGACATTAGACCTAGTTAGAGTGGGAATCAGGGGGAACCCTTTTAAGGGTTTATTACCCACATAATTACCTACTTAAAGGTACTTTTAATTCGAGATTTGACTGAGCCATTATTAATTAATCTCGAAGTCAAACCGTAATTACGACGATTTGACTTTTAGCTAAATAACTAAGCTAAACTCAATTAAAGAAGGTTAAGCAAACTTACAAGTGTCTAATGATCGATTAGGAAGGCCTGGAAGGTGCTCTTGTGCTCCACAATTGATCAGAAGTTGCTTGAGGAATGAATGATCAAAGTGTTTGCACTTAGGAGCTTTATATTGTGACCAAGACTCCACAAAGTGTTGACATCTAAGACTACAACTGACCATAACTTGCCCACAAGTGTCCCTAAGTGTCTAGGGGTTGTTTAGAGGTCAAGCAAGATGAGGAAAATCGTTTAAAGGTCAAGTATTGCGTTTAAACAGCAAACAGGAGTGTTTTCTGTCGCTGGCAACACCTTGCGCACCGTAAGGCATGTGCTTGCGGTGCGCAAGCCTTTATCAGAAATCAAAACTGCTTGTTCTTTCAGGATTTCGAAAGGGCAACCACTTATTTCGAATTTGGGACATTATTTAACAGTATGGGGCCTCTTATTATGGGTCTTGAACAGTTATTTACCCTACCCACTTTGCCATGTTTCTTTGAATTCATAAGAAAGTGCCGTTAAAGAAGGTTTACCGTGCTTTTTCTTCGTAGGAGTCCACCATTCCAATTATGAATCAATTTTTGCTATAAATCACCGAATTTGAATATATATACCAGATGTTTATTAGTCTTGGGATTCATAATGAGGTCGTTCAGAGGTGTAAAATTAACATGACAACACTTTTAAATCCCGACAAACATCTTTAATTATATCCGGGTTTATATCACTTTTGTCTTATATGACACGTGTCGTTATTTCATTGAACACGAATTTTTGAGGTGTTACAGGGGCCCTGCTTTAATCAACCAATCAGCATTTTCCTTTGTTAGATTTTAATATTATTTTAATAGGGCGTGAAAGGGGGTGAAATCCTAGTAGGTGTTAGTGAAAGAAAGTAAAGGAAAGTGGGGTGGTGATGTGTCAGTTACTTTATGATGTGAAGTGAAACGATAGCATATAGCCTTATATGTTTAACGTGCCCCTATAAATTAAAGTAGAAAGATAATGTGATTGATTTAGTACGTGGTAGATTCTGTAAAAACCATAGATATTGGGTTGGTTTAACACAGCCTGTTGGAGAATTATGAGAAGCAAAATTAGCCTACTCGTGGACCTAGGTCGATGACACCGTTGGATTACACCATGTTCATATTTTTTATAGGTACTTTCTTTCTTTGATTGTCTTTTCACTTACTAAAACATATGTCATGCTTCCGTCCAATGTCATTTTTTCATCAAGGAACTTTAACTTTCATCTTTTGTTTCAAAACGTTGTTGTTTACGCATAGAAACTCAATTCACATGTTTGAGCATAGAAATATTGAACTCTACGACACTCGGTAACAATTCCAGTTTCCTTGGTTATTAAAAAATGATCATTATTGTATCATTTAAAACCTAATCGAGTTACAGTTAACTTGTCATGAAATTTTGAGTTGAAACATATATATATATATATATATATATATATATATATATATATATATATGATATTCACTTTGAAACATAAATCTACTAAGATGTACTAAAAAGTGATTTGGGTTGGTACCCAAGATCTACTATGATTTACTTAAAAGCAATTTAGTTTGTTAGTTTGTTTCCCTTACTCCATTCCAACCTGTATTCAAGCTTTCAAGGTTAAGGTATGAAGTTTAAAACTTTCACCAACTAAAATCTATTGAAAACAACTTGGATTTATTTTTCGAAAGTACTTTACACTTAAGACTCCATCATCCTAACTAGTAACCACACACGTTGCATAAACTAAAGTTGAAGGCCATCATGACCCGATCACCATTTGCGCCTATCTTCATACCTTACTGATTGTGACACCTTCGATGAATGCCAACATACCTCTTTTATGGCTTAATCACAACCATAGAAGGCAACATTAGTGCAACTTGGCATCATTTATAACACACTTTCCAATAATGAAAAAAGTATCATACTTCAAAACATAGAAAAAAACAAATCTTGAGTAATTTAAAATAAAACAACTTTAAATCAAACAAATAGGGTAGGAGAATTCACCAATGATATTCGAAAAATAACAAATGACAGGAACATAAGGAAGAGGGTGACTTCACAAGGTGGATGGTAACGTGAAGAGAGTAGATGAGTTGGACAACGTGAGAGGAAAGGTGACATTCATCAATGGTTAAAGATAGAAGTGTAGGGAGTGAAGACCTTCATGCAAGTAGTGGTAGTGGTAGTGGTCTAGTGGATGCAATTGCTAAGGCAAGATCAATGGTAATACCAGGTCACGTCACCATCTAATGCTTCATATCGTCATAAACCGATGTCACATTATTATTTTACAAGTTTTAAAAGGTGTGCTACATACAATAGCAAGTAAAGTATCCGCATATGGTAAGAATTGTTGTAAGTTCAAATAAACTTTTGCATACTTTATCCCTATTTAAACTACTTATCTTTTCATAACAAGGTTCAGAATCTACACTCATCAAATTAACATGAACAATTTTTACCATGAACCACCTCAAATCTTCATGTACTCAAGTAAACTCAACCCAAACCATAAGTCAAAAGTTAACTTGTCTAACCCACTATCCCTCTATAAACCAACCAAGTAAAAAGGGTCGTTTGGCAACTTCTGAATGGTTAAGTGCTGAACCAGTAAGAGGTCTGAACCATTAAGTGCTGAACCAGTAAGAGGTCTGAACCATTAAGAGCCAGTATAATGCTTAACCATTCAGAGGCAAATGTCTAACCAATTCAAATTAGAGGTCTTAACAATTCAGACTTAGTATAATGCTTAACCATTCAGATGGAAATGTCTGAATCATTCATGAAACAAACAGTCTGAACCGTTAAGTGCTGAACTAGTAAGAGGTCTGAACCATTAAGAGACTAATTGAGATGTAAACAAATAGCCCCCGATAAAAAAAAAAGTTACTAATAGTGTTCTGATCCACATTTCATCACCATGTCCGTATAAACCGGTAACGGGCCAACATTTCATACCCGATTTTATCCCAAATCGATATTGTATCCTGTAACCCTCAATCTTGTTTTCCCCAAATTAAACCCGGTGTAATTCTTCTTAATCAAGATCTGTACTGCTGCATTGAAATTAGGGTTCTTAAATCCCAGGTAATCTCCCCTTTCTCTTCAATTCCATTTTATATTACTGTGATTATTATTTTAAATCACACAGGAAAGACTCAAAGATTGGTTCTTGATTAGGTTCCAATACAATTTATGATTTTTTTCGTGGATTTTGATTGATATGTTTCGTACCCAGAAGGAGTCTTTGACTTCTGTTTAAATTAATATTATTGACATGAATTTCAAACTGATTGCTCATGATAATCAACTTTTAGAATAATTATGGAAACTATCATCTACAGTATGTTATATGCAACAAATTATCGATATTAAATTATTAATAATTCTTTCCTTTTTTAAGTTAATTTTTTTTAATAGTGTTATTAGTTGTATAACCTTGTGATTCTAATTAATAGTTATTATTTAATCTTGTCATAGTGGCAGCCGGTGAGCCGGGCATTGCTTGAAAACGGGTTCGTGCTCTAGACAGATTGGCTTTAAATGACTAATGATCAGTTGGAACTTTAGATACTAATATCATAGTGGTGAGGATAAGAATCCGAGTTTGATCATTACATGGATTTTAAGTTAAGATTGGTGCTGATCTTGATGTTGACTTCGACAACGTTTGCTATTAGAAAGGATATCAGTTTTCAAGAAACGCAAATCTGCAGAACGACGGTTCAAGGAAGATATTTAATAACCGATTATACTGGTTACGTATGTGATGCCTTATCACTTGATCCTAAATCACACTGCTGCCGTGTGAAAAGAGATCAGTACAGCTGTCAAGGCTGCAATCTCGTCTCACAATGCTGCAATTCGTATGAGTATTGTGTTTCATGCTGCTTGAATCCGGAAAGAACGCATGTAAATCAAGCGTTAAAAGTGAAGATAGCTAAACCAGTGACTTCAGGGACTTATTCAAGTTTATTTGATTACTGTGCTGGAAGATGTCGGCATAATTCCGATAGTGTAATTCATGAAAACGCTTATTTGAGTGAATTTCATCATTGTTTTGCACCGCCATCCAATAATTCGGTTGGAATTAGTGATACGCAAATAGAGGTTCGGTTAATTGGGATTAATGTTATGGTTGGTAAACAAGGGGAATCATGTGATTCTGTTTGTAAGTCGGTTGGGCAGTCGTGTGTGGCGAGTAAATTTGTGTTTATTAATGAATGTGGAGTTATGCAAAAGTATATGAAATGTAAAGGATCGTGTCTTGCGAGCATTGGTGCTGACCAACCTGCTGAGGTGGCTGAGGATGCACCTAGAAATTTGAACCCAGGTGCATGTTTATACACGCGAAGACCGTCAATGCTTTCTTGTGATGGGTCACATCAGCATACAAAGAGGCTTTGCCCTTGTGCTTAAAAGTTTATCGGGTTAGCAACTTTACGGTAACATGTTCTTTTAGAATCATTATCGTTATCACTGTCTTTTATTGTTGTTTGTGGTATGGTTATTGCTAGTGTTATTTCTATTCTGGGTTTGGGGGTGCTTGGATTTGTGATATGAAACTAATTATCTGAATATTGTGACTTGAAGTCGTATTAATCGGTTTTACTGTTTGGATAAACTATAAGCTTGTTTTGTATCCATTTCTTACCTGCTGCAATTTAAAAAAAAAAAAAAACAGGAAGTTATATTCACTCTTGTTTTTTTACCTTATTTTAAAGCAGGGAAGTACATCCACACACTGTCACCTGCATCGTGTTCAATTGTTTGATTTTGATTATTTAGTGTCACATAACCGGTTTCAAAACACACATCCAAACACTCCCTTGGAAGAAGATTAATCTGTATCAAATTGTCTCACCAGTAACTTGTTTTGTATTTTAATTCAGATCTGCTGGACGGGTTATTAGAGATCCTTGATTTTTGCTGCATTTAATTGTGAAGGTGCTTGCTTTATCCAGAAGAACATAACAGATGAATACGCTGTGCATCAGGCATGTGGACTTACCAAGATCAGGTTAGGTAAATTGATTATCAAACTGGAAGTTTAAGTGAAGTTTTGTGTTTGTTGAAAACTTTGTTTATCAAGAAATGGAAATTCATTCGTTTACTTGGGAATTTATATTTTGGCCGATACACAAAGTAACCATTTAAGCCAAAACATTCGCCGATTTCTATAGTAGTTCTTCAACCGTTTCGTATCTGCACCCACAGTGCTTGAGATGTTGCTGTTTACGTTGATCCCCAATTTAGTAAAAAGTCTTTATCTTGAGTTACACATACCATTCGCCGATCTCTTAACCGGAAACGATGCTACTACCCTTGCATTGTGATGAAGGGAGTTTATTACTTTTACCCATAATTGATCTGGCTCCAATACTCCATATCTAGTTATTGATTTATACAACAATATGCACTTTCTAAAGTGTTTAAAATAATATTTACCTAAACTGTTATATAGTAAATAGTTTTATATTGGAAGAGATAAATAGTTTTAGTTGCAAGTTGTCTGTTGTTATGTTCTAGATTATAGAGCATGAACAAGCAACAAGTCTCAGGTCGTTGCAATTGTCTGTTTAGGCCATGAGGTATACTTTCATGCCCCTTAACTACACGTAGGCGTCACATCACCTACTTGACCCTCTTTCACTTCACCTTACAACAAGGAAATGATTTAACCCCCATTAACGCCCCTTAAATTAATTAAAATACACATATATATAGCATGTTGTGTGTGTGTAAATTTTGCAATGCTTGATTCCCTCCCTCTCTCTCTCCAAGTTAACTTCTTAACATGTGAAGCTTTTAATGCCTCTTAACACCCTTCAGGAGTGGTATAACAAATGTTAACGGATGCCAACTAGGATTAACATCTATGGATGTTAGAGTATACCAAGTGGCCTTAGAGAAATGTTATATTGACCAAAAGCAGTATCTAAAGGTTTTTTGTGGATACATGAGTAAAAGTTAGAACGTGGACTTATTGTCGATTGTCACGCAATTTGATGGCGCTATGTTGTGAATTTCTATTGACATAGAGCCATAGAGGGCAGTTTGGTTCATAGAATTTTTTTGGAATGAATTAGAATTTTGAAAGGAATTGGAATTAATTCCAATCAAAATTTGTATTGTGTTTGGTTGGTAAATTAATATATGTAATTAGATAAATTAAAGAATGAAAATGATGAAATGTATGTTATTTTTGGTAGTTTGTTAACATTCCATTGGAAAGTTGAAATTCCATTGGAGTAGTGAAGGATTCTCACATTCCAATACATGTTGGAATATATTCAAATTACACTTCCACCATGTGTTAACCGAACACTAAATTTTAATGGAATTAATTCCAATTCCATCCTAATTCCATAGTATTCTGTGAACCAAACGACCCCAGAGATGTAAAATTTAGTGGTGTAGGTTGGACACGTGTCAACATCATCACACATTTAACTCATTCATCTAATCTGTCAAATTGGTTGACATGTAGTAATTGAGTTGTAAACATCCACTTGTTTAGGTTGGTCGATATGTTTGGTTAAATGGATTAAAATGTTAACCCAAACACGACACATTTAATCATACGGGTCAACTTGAACATGATGCGTTTAATAAACAAGCTACCATAGTATTTCAGTGTTACTGATTAAATAGACCGGTTTTTTGTGATAAATTCAAGTTGGTCGTGCTGTCATATGGTAATAAAAATACATCAGCTATAAGAAACCTTTTTACAGATTATATAATTATATCGTTTCTATTGTACAACCACGTGTAATACACGTATTGTAACCCCCCGATTTCCGGTGGGCCCTGTTGGTGGGTTTATACGTGACGATTGATAAAGGTTTCACAATATGCAGCGGAAGATAGATTTATAAAGGAATAATCAAAAAAGATTTGAAATTTATTAAATAAGATTCATACGTCGTTCGATACAAGTCCCACAAGGTAGGATCCGAAATAAAAGCGAGCTTAGGAAATCATAGACCATTTCGACCACCCGATGTCGCGTTTACGCAAATGACTAGTTTATTATATATATTATATAAACTAGTCTAATTGGATTTAAATCTTTCAAAATCTTTCAAAATCTTTCCAAATCAGAATGTTTGGTTAAATAACTCATATTTAACGAGGTCTTGCACTCGGAAAGGGTATAAACCACATTCTATCCGGTCAACGCTTAATCTAGCGAAACCAAATAATATTCTAAGTAGCGAGTCAAGTAATATAACTTACAAAAAGACTCATGAACATTCTAACGGATATTTATATATGTTTTACTCTAGACTATAGAGTCTTCCAGATAATCATGCCTATGATAAACAACCTGAAATATAGATTTGCTTCAGAGAATTTATTTGAACAGAATATTTGCTAAGCAAAGGTAAATACTCTTAGCCTATTTTTATTTGAAAACTTGGGATACGGCATTAGCCGCTTGGAGCGGGTATTATATAAATGGGCAAATGCTTTCAAAAATATAAGAATCCAATTTAATCTGTATTGCTTGAATAACATTAAACATTGCGGGTAATGGTATCGTGTTCGGGCGTCTCGACTCGTCAACAAGGAATGGCCATATAAAATACGCGCAGTGTAGTAGGCATTCTCCCAGAAGACGTTGTATTAAAGGTGGTGTGTACCATCATCACATACCAGCATAGATTTCTGGTACCCAGCTGTATCGACAAGCATGTAAAACTGGTGACTAGAAATCTATCCCAAAAGATTACGGGTAATCATAATATGTATCAAATGATTTATGAAAATGATTTTTAAACGAGTCGGTTAATTTTATTTACCATTGAAAGCTGACATATTTTCAAAAGATTAAACTGCAGCTATGATTTGATCCAAAATTTTCGGGGTGTTACACCTGTCTATAACCTAATAGAATTATAAGAACATTCACAATAGAATCTTTATAAATATCCATATAATTACACTAAAAACCACTACGTTTTCTATCTCATTTTCAATTAAATAATATTATTTTATACCTTTATCATTACATTTTATTTCTTCTCCACTCACAACCACTTTAAAAAATATTAAAAAATTATAAACAGTGAACAATGTTTTCCATATATTTACAGATAAACAATTAACAATTTTCTCTCCTCCACTCACAACTATTCCTTATAATATAACTAACACACTCACAAATATATAAGGGGTCGATTGTAAATGCTCTAAATACCCGCAAATGTGATGCATCATACGTAACGATGGGTGATATGATTTTTCAATAACTCTGTGCCAATAACTGGTTTAAAGAAAAGCATAACAATCTCTAATAATAAGCATTTGTGAATAGCTAATTAAAAGAAAAGCTTATGTCTTCGAAACTTAGAACACAAATAAAGTAAACCGAAACCAATAATAAAATAATTAAATGAAGTTATTTGTACTATCATTTTCGTCCCTCTAATTTGATCAGTTTCGTCCCTATCATCTAAAAGGTTTTTTTCTAACATTACCTTCATCGAGCTTTCCAAATTTTGCGAAATTCATCCACTTCTTTAATCTCATTATTTTTTAACATTTAATTAGGGGCATTATTAACTTGTTATACATTTGTATAATTTATTTATTGAGTTGACTGTCATTTTCGTTCCTGTGTTTTGTTCACTTTTGTCATTTTAGACCAATTTTAAAAAATGCACCAGTGTCCCCCTGACATACTAAAAACGTGCCACTGCAGTTCAAAAATTAAAACTCAGTTAAGTCAAATAGGTTAAATGAGGGGTATTATTGTCAATTCATAAAATAAGGTGAAAATAAAATATATATGAATTGATAATAATATCCTTCATTTAACCCTTCTGACTTAACTGAGTTTTAATTTCTGGACTGAAATGACACGTTTCCAGTATGTCAGAGAGGAAACTCGTGTATTTTTTAAAATTGACTTGAAATGACAAAAGTAAACAAACCACATAAACGGAAAAGAGAGTTAACTCTTATTCATTTTTCTTCACCAAGTTTATTCACCCCTTTGAACGCATACTCCAAGATCCGCAAGTCTGAAACCAGGTTGGTCGAAGCCGGTTTGGACCCAACCCACAGGTTGAAACTTGAAACCATCTTGTAACCCCCTCAGATCATGAAACCGGCTTGAATCCGGTCAAAAACGACCCGAACCAGTCAAAACGGTTTGAAACTCAAACCCGATTCAAATGACCCGATAACCATTTCCAGTTCTATACTCGGTTTCTCTCTTGAAACCGATTTCATATCCAACCCTAAAACCTGCTTCTCGGAGTCTTAGGGGGTGTTTGGCCTAGCTTTTTTAACAAAGCTTATAGTTTTTTTAGCTTTTTTTTACAAAATAAGCTTAACTTGGTGTTTGTTTTAGTTTTTTAAGTTTATGCTTATTAGCTTATATAAGCTAATTTGAATAAGCTTATTTGAGGATGGTTTTCTAGCTTATTGAAGAATGATAGGAAAAAAGCTATAAGCTAATCCAAACACTTAAAAATAGCTTATCAAATGATAGAAAATAAGCTATAAGCTATTTTAAAATATAAGCATAAGCCAAAAAATAAAAGCTAGGCCAAACACCCCCTTATATGGAGGAGGATTCCGATCATCAACCAACTCAGTCTGGAGCTTTGATTGGTTCCAACGATGATCTTTTAACCGAGATCCTTCTCCGCCTCCCTGTTACCTCCATCCTTCGCTTCAAATCTGTTTCCAAACACTTGCGTTTGCTCTTGCGTCACAGATATTTCACCCTCCGGTATGATACCCTTTCAAAATCTCCTGGTTTTTTTACTACTGACAATATATATGTTCCGTATGATGTTGAAAACCCAACCACTCCCCTTTTTCGTAGTCTCGATTTCTACCCCGATCCTCGCGGTATCAGAATTGTTCAATCTTGTAATGGATTACTCCTTTGCTGTACCTATCGAGGGAGCATAGATGCTCGTAAGTATTATGTGTTTAATCCCACCACTAAACAATTTGCAATCGTCCCGTGTCTCCCCGGAGGTTATGAAGTCTGTAAAACAATCCGTTTCATGGGTCTGGCATTTCATCGAACAGATTGTGTTCACTACAAACTTGTTTGTATTCGTTCTTTAGAGTCTGATGATGATGTGGAGTTGTTTCAGATTCAAATCTACTCGTCTGATACCAGGGAATGGAGGATTTGTCCTGTAACTTTCCGTACGGATTGCCCCGTTTTCGATATGGGAGTTTACTGGAATGGAGCTATTCACTGGGTCCCTCTTATCGCAATAACTTGTACTTTAAAATCGATGCCGAACAGTTGCAAACGTTGCCGTTGCCAGTGGAGATGACTATACTTCAAACGGTGACAATGTACTTTGGGGAATCTAGTGGTCATTTACATTTAACAGTGCTTGTTGATTCTGATGAAACCGGTTTACACCTGAACGTGTATGAGATGTTGGGCGATCATTCAGGGTGGTTTGTCAAGTATCAACTACAGCTCCATGAAATTTGGGGTGCTTTTCCGGAGATGACTCATTCGTCTTATGATTTTGATGTCGTTGATGTGGTTAGAGGTGTAAAAGAAGAAGATACATTCATCGTGCTGAGAATTCACGGGAAATTGACAAGGTATAATGTTCATGGCAAGAGTTTTAAGCAGATGTGTTATTTCACGGATCAAGCCTCTAGAAAGTATGCGATCGCCCATCGTTATACCGAATCTTTATCTTCTTTCTAAAAGACTATTCTATATATCTGTATATTTTTCTTCATTAAAGTGTGGCTGAATTGGATCCTGAATGTAGCTCCTGTTAGTTTGTCTGTTGTGCATGTATGTTTTGCAAAGAAATTATGGATTGAATATTAGAACTGGTTGTCTGATTATTGATCTTTATACAGCAATATGCACTATCTAGTTTTCTTTATACTTTTTTTTTATCTAAACTGTTAAGTGTTACTTGATAATTTACAAGTAAGGGGCTGTTTGGCAACCCTCTTAATGAATCATTAAGAGGTTCCCCTCTTATTCGGACAGAGGTGCATTTGTTTGGTTGGCAAAATACTAGCCTCTTAATGGCATCATTCAGTCTGTATCATACAGATATAAGAACTTGCTGAATGAAAAAAAAAAAAAAAGACTATTGTTACCCTTTCCCCTATCTTCTCCTTCTCTTCTCTGTATAAACAAGAAACCCTACTTCATCAGCCAAGACCTCCACCCCACCCCTGTCCTCACCACCGAAGCCTCCCGCCGCCCTCCTCCTCCCTCTCCTCACCACCTCCCGCCTCCCGCCGCCTCCTCCCCCTCCTCACCACCTCCCGCCGCATCCTCCCTCTCCTCACCGCCTCCCTCCTCCCGCCGCCTCCTCCCTCTCCTCACCGCCGAACAGCACCCAGGCCACCTCCACTCCACACCTCCGGCCACCTCCACTCCACACCTCCACGTCACTGTCCTCCACACCGGACCTCCACAGCCGCCGCCCTCCCCCTCAATCGGAGCTCCATTGTCGTTTTTATTACACCTGCTGCTGTTCTCAACCAAGACAACCGGAATCGCATGATCCTATAAGAAGCAGCCACAATATTGAGAATCAATCACCAACTTGTATCTCATTTCAATTTCAGCAGAAGTATACTTATAGACACAGGAATGATAAATTTGAGAGAGAGTAGAGCTTTTTAGAGAGAGAGAGAAGCTGAGAGTTCGATGGAGAAAGTTCTGGATGATGAACATGTCTATATATATATAATAATAAAATGGTTTTTTTAATTAAAAGGGGTAAAAATGTCATTTTACACTGTCATTCAGATGTGCAACCAAACAGCACTTTACTGGTTCAGCACTTACTGGTTTAGAGCCTCTTACCCATTCAGACCTCTTATTCATTCAGCACTTATTGATTCAGATGTTGCCAAACAGCCCCTAAAATAGATAGTAAAGGCTGCAATCTTGTCTCACAATGCTACAATTCATATGGATATTGTATTTCATGTGGGAAGATGCCGGCATAATTCCGAGAGTGTAGTTCATGAAAACGCTTATTTGAGTGAATTCCATCATTATATTGTACCGCCATCCAACATTTTGGTTGGAATTAATAATACACAAATAGTGGTTCGGTTAATTGATATTAATGTTGTTGTTGGTAAACAAGGGGGATCGTGTGATTCTGTTTGTAAATCAGTTGGGCAGTCATGTGTGGCGAGTAAATTTGGATTTATTAAAGAATGTGGAGTTATGCAAAAGTATACGAAATGTAAAGGATCGTGTCTTGCAAGCATTGGTGCTGACCAACCAGCTGTGGTGGCTGAGGATGCATCTAGAAATTTGAATCCGGGTGCATGTTTATATACGCGAAGACTGTCGATGCTTTCTTGTGATGGGTCCCATCAGCATATGAGGAGGCTTTGCCGCTGTGCTTAGAAGTTTATCTGGCTAGCAACTTTATGGTAACATGTTATTTTAGAATCATTATCATATGTGTGTGTGTGTTTATAATAACAAAACTTAAATGTTACAAATTTGGTATTGTTGTATTAATTTTTAGTAAAAATATACCAGGACCACTAAGAAGTCGTGCTGCCAAGGCGTTCGGGTTTATTGATATGATTATTGATTATTCATTAGAGAATGCACCACTGCAAAAGGAATTATCAGCAGGTCAGTGTGAATCTCATTAAGCAACTCAAATATAATGAATGTCAGCTGATCACTTTATCCAATTGTTTTGTTTTTAAAATGATGGAAATTAATTTATTGAAACAGAGGAAGCGGGAAATGCTGCTGCTTTTCTGGCATCGCCATTGGCTTCAGCCATTACAGGGGCGGTGTTGTATGTAGATAACGGGCTGAATGCAATGGGAGTTGGAGTCGACAGCCCCTTACGTTTCTTGAATCTCATTAAGGATCTTGACATTCCAAGAGACGCCAAACATTAAGGTAGTGAACAAGCGCAACGTATGTTTCTTCGGTTTTTCAAGTAACTTGTTTTGAGTTACTTAATTTGGGTTCACAATTTTACGTTGAATTGAGAAGGTTGGTGGTTAATTTTGACATTGTTGATTGTAATGGTCATAAATTGTTGACATTTCTAGAGCTTGGTGGAAACAAAAAACAAAAGAAATTCAATGGTTGTGATCCATTTTCATTTCTAATGCCGTGAGCTCATATGGTATATTATGGATGAGAATTATAAAGATCTTTTCTGCATCATCCCCAAAGGGTTTGAAATAAAAAGTGGGCAAACCTGAGGGGTGTTTGGGATTCCTATTTAAAGGTTTTTTTTTTAGTTTTTGTTTGTTAAACTAAATACTACAATAAATCATCATCATCGTTATACTCAGTAAATTCCACCAATAGCAAAGCTAAGGTAAGGTCTAAGGAGGTTTAGATGTAGACAGTCTTACCTCAACCTCGTAGGAATAGAGAGGCTGCTTCCAGTGAGACCCTCAGTTTGATGGTAGTTTTGCATCAAACCTTGCCCTTGAACATAAGGCACATAACACTCGGAATTTAAGACAAAGGCCAATTAGTGCATGCACTCCCTTGTCTTTCGGCTATCAACGCCACCACATGATGCATGATTAATCATCCCCCTTTTTTAACATTATTTTCAGAAATTAGTAAAATAACGTTAAAATTAGTGCACTTTCACTTTGGTCCCCCGACCGTTCACACATATATACATTATATGCGCATATCGCAAGCGGAGCGTAATGTTCTTCAATACATATTATGATAAATGAAGGGAATAGTTAAAAAGAAATGGAACTAGTTTTATACTCATCCTACTACAGTACATGTAGCACAATGAAATAATACAAAAACTTGTGAACGGTATATTTCTTACTTTTGGTCTACTACCTTTACAATTCAAAACAACATTTCTATATAAAAAATATATACAACAATCATCTCTGGTCAGTGAGGGACCAAAAATCTTTTTTTAAGGGGCAATCGTTTGATATAACCGAACTTTTAAGGGGGCAATAGGGATTTATTTACAAAAGAGTAAATTACGTTTTTGGCCCCTGTGATATATCACTTTTACTATATTAGCCCAAAATAAGAATTTTTAACATATTTGCCTCCATGGTTTCTATAACTAACCATTTTGGCCCCTGAGGCTAACTCCATCCCAAACCCTGGTTAATTATTAGACACATGACATGCACATGATGGGTAAATTGGTAATTTTCCCGCCCATCATCATCTAACCCAGATTTTTCAAGAACATCATCATCTTCAACCCAGATTTTTCAAGAACATCATCTTCAACCATCATCATCCCCAGATCTTCATTTAAATCTAACCCAGATATCATCATCTTCAATCATCATCATCATCCCCATATCTTCAATTAAATCTAACCCAGATCTTTAACGAACATCATCATCTTCAACCATCATCATCATCCCCACATAAACTTCAAACACAGATCAAAACCCTTCATAAAATTCAAAAGATAAACAGAAGAAATAGAGCAGTACAGTCAACAAGCACGAGCATCAGAAGCAGTACAGTCAACAAGCACAAGCAATCGGAGCATATTAGGCAACTAAACCAAATCAGTCGATTCGCTCTTATAACAGAAGAAACAGAGCAGTACGGTCAACAAGAACGAGCATCAGAAGCAGTACAGTCAACAATCACAAGCAATCGGAGCATATTAGGAAACTAAACCAAATCATAGATGACTGACTTGTGATTTCTAATCGAGAATATTAGGCAACTAAACCAAATCAGTCGATTCACTCATATAACAGAAGAAACAGAGCAGTACAGTCAACAAGCACAAGCAATCGGAAGATCAGATGATATGAGTTCAATCCCAGATGTAAGGGCTATTGAATATTGGGGGAAATCGAAGATCATGGGTTGCGGATGAGGTGGGATGCGGATGAGGGGATGATGATGATGATGATGATGGTTCTTCATCTGGATTTGCAGTGCAAAAAGTGGAGGATGAGGGGATGATGATGATGGTTGAAGATGATGAGATCTGGGTAAAAAGTGGAGAAGGTTTATGGGAATTTAGGGCTTTTGTATATATATATATATATGTGGGGGAGTTTGACCCACAGTCATCACCAACGTTGCTAGTAAATTAAATAATGCCTAAACAAAAGATAAACACAGATCTTCATTTAATTTGTTTTTAATATGTGGGGGAGGGGAAATTACCATATTACCCATCATGTGCCTAATAATTAACCAGAGTTTGGGATTTGGTTAGTCTCAGGGGCCAAAATAGTTAGATATAGAGACCATGGGGGGCAAATATGTTAAAAATTCTTATTTTGGGCTAATATAGTAAAAGTGATATAACCACAGGGGCCAAAAACGTAATTTACTCTTTACAAAATTAAAAAGATAAAATTATTTTAAGCAAGGAATATTTAACAGTTGTTTACTGAAGGACTCGTAGTGTAAGAAATTGTAAACCACAAAGACCTAGGAGGCAAAAAAAAGTATTTAAGAGATCAATGCGCTGATTCATGTAAACCAAAGGGACTTAAGTTGCAGTTTACTCTTGTTGAATACTAAAGTTAACCTTTATGTAAAACCAAAGTAACTAAACATGGCGCTCTTCATAAATACGAGCAGGGTGGCTTCAATTTGTGATTTCATACTGAAGGGCTGGTAGCCTACAATATAAAAAAGTGAGTGAAAATATCTTTTGGAAGCGGTATATAGTTCGTAGAAAACAATAACATTGCTGAAGGGGGATGGTCCCAAATCATGTGCCGATCAAATGAGTTAGTCTCATGTCGCGCGCGAGACCCTACCCAATTTAAACCAAAGCCTTGACTCCATCGACCTTGCGCTGACTACAAGGGTGTGCCCCCAATCGCGCGCGAGGTCAGGAACAAGATAGAACCATTTCTGACACTTAGTTCCTTTGGCAAAAGACCTAGCTTCCTTGAACTTGTGTCGGCTACACGGGCTTACCCTGAGCCGTGCGCAAGGACAAGAAGCGCAAGGCAACATCGGACATTACAGAAAGTACGAGTGGCAGGACAGTGGGCCAATAGGCGCTCAACAGGCTTGTAACGACTTGCACCAAAACGTCCTAAAACGTTCCTTAAGTGTAAACCCGAACCCTTCAAACCTTACTTTTTATGAAAAACCAAGAAAAACAAGAAATATTACTCGGTCGTGGGCGGCGAAGGAGTTAAGGTGGGTCTTCGCGGGGCGCGACAGCTATGAAGTTCCGGATAATGATCAAGGCCACGTGTCGCACACGTGGCAGGCCCATAGGATGACACGGCAGCCCTAGCCGTAGCTAGGGTGGCCCTCGCGGGGCGCGAAGGATCTCTCTTTGGTCTTTCGCGGGCCGCGAGAAACAAAAAATTCAGCTATAAATAGAACATTGCATGGGCAGTCTTCTGTGCTCGCAAATTTCCTTCAAAAATCACCATAATCTGCTCAAAATAACAATTTAGAGTATCGAGACGCTGCTACGATAACAGGGTAATAACTCGATCACTGCTACGATACAATGTTCGATCGATTAAAACCGATCCGATGGATGTTTAAGTGTTGCCCGAATCATGGGCTATACTTTGTCATTCGTCGTGAGGGTTTCGATCTCGTGAGCTATCGTGAAAGTTGTATTAAGTTACTAACCTAGTTTCGTTTGCATTTTTATTTAACTAGGTTTACCGGCTTAATCAGTAGGCTACCTGTGATCGTTTAAATCTGCAATGTGAGTCATTCTCTTTTTATCAAACTGTTTTCTAAAACTTTGAAATTATTTTCCAGTTATATTTTACAGGGATTAAGTCATTGCAAATCTTAAATTACTGACAGTAAGTGGGGTATTGTATACATTACTGCTGTTTTATCACTTTTAGGCGGGCGCACCTAAATTGTGATACTCGTCACTGTTGGGTGACAGGACCCAATAGTGATATGACCACAGTCACAGATCCGGTCAAGTGACAACTGGACCAGATAATTATAAGATAGGGGCAATTATAATCGCTCTTAATATTGTAAATTATAGCAATGTGTCTTTTGTACAAAATAGAATGCACTCGCCAGTATTTTCCGCTGATAAAAATTTTTTAAAACATGTTTCAGGTGATTTACTGTGAACCAGGAGAAGTGCCGCGTAACACTCCAGCTTGAATGAAGTGACTCAGTAAATAAATAACATGTTTTCAGTAATAAGGGAATTTCCAGTGAAATTCCTTTTACTGAATAAATACGGGGTTTGTCCTGATATTAATAATAAAATAATACTATGTTTTCCATTTTAAACGATCATGTTAAAAGTTTCCGCTGTCAAATAAACACCAATACCACGGGTTTTCTGTCTCGCGACTTTTGAACCGGTAAAATGGGATCGAGGGGCGTGACAAGGCTGTATCTGATCATGACGTATGATGAGCAATCGTGCAGGAGACAAGAAGTACACAAGGACAGATACGTGGCACCAATCAGCTTGCGCCGACCACTGCTCCAAGATCTCCACTTAACTGCTGATGACAGACTAGACAACAAAGACAGTTGTCGGGACACGTTCATCCATTCAACATGCGCCAGCTACCCTCTCGCCTGGAATCACTAACGGTCGTGGCCGAGGAGATAGAATGGATATTCCTTGTTGTCGACCTCAGGCCCAGGGCCCATCAGCTCATCTCCTTCACAAATCACCTCGACTATAAATAGAGCACCTCACCTCCTGGTTTAAACGAGAACAAAAGAAGATTAACCTTGTTTTGCAGGAACATCATCGCTATTTAGACGAGAACAAAAGAAGATTAAATTTTATTTTTTTTGGAAGGGACACTAACCACAAATAAAATAGCGAGGCCTTTCATCGGCCCGGTCCACTATGGAAACCCTAAGCAAAATCAAGAACACCTTTATATACACATTTTGTTCAACACTCTCAAAATCACTCTAAAAAAATGTTGAACAACAGACCCAAAATCAAGAAAACCCTCGAAGCCAGCTTCTCAAAAGCATCCATGGAGGATTCCGATCAGCAATCGACTCACTCCGGAGCAGTTATTGGTTCAAACGATGACCTTTTAACCGAGATCCTTCTCCGCCTCCCTGCTACCTCCATCCTTCGCTTCAAATCTGTTTCTAACCACTGGCATATGCTTCTAAGTCACAGACATTTCACCCAAAGGTATGATAAGCTTTTAAAATCTCCTGGTCTCTTTGCTGGCAATACATATGTTCCGTACGATGTTGATAACCCAAGCACTCCTCCTTTTAGTAGTCTTGTTTCCTACTTTGATCGTCCGCGTGTCAGAATCGTGCAATCTTGTAATGGGTTACTTCTTTGCTCTACTCATGGGCGCAAAGGAAGCAAAGCTGCTCCTAAGTATTACGTATTTAATCCCACCACCAAACAATTGGCACTCATCCCACCAATCGACGAAAGTGCTAAAGTTCGTAAAACAATCCGTTTTATGGGTCTGGCATATCATCAAACAGATTGTCCTCACTACAAACTTGTTTGTGTTCGTCGTCTTGAGCCTGATGATAGAGACTTGTTTCAGATTCAAATCTACTCGTCTGACACAAGGGAATGGAAGATTTGTGCCGTAACTTTAGATACACACTGGGCCTTCTTCGAAAAGGGAGTTTACTGGAATGGAGCTATTCACTCGGCTCCCTGGCATCACAATCACTTCTACTTTAAAATCGAGGCTGAACAGGTGCAAGCATTGCCCTCGCCGGTGGATATTCAGTCTTTTAATTTTATGACAAGGTACTTTGGGGAATCTAGAGGTCATTTACATTTAACAGTGGGTGTTGATCCTAAGGGAACTAGCTTACATCAGAACGTGTATGAGATGTTGAGTGATCGTTCGGGGTGGTTTGTCAAGTATCAACTACAGCTCCATGAACTTTGGGGTGCCTTTCCGGAGATGACCCGTTCGCCTTATGATTTTAATGTTGTTGATGTGGTTAGAGGTGAAAAAGAAGAAGATACATTCATCGTGCTGAGAATTTCCTGTAAGTTGATAAGATATAATGTTCATGACAAGAGTTTTAGGCAGATGTCTGATGTCATCGACTGCGCCTTTAGAAAGGACCCGTTTACGCATCGTTATATTGACCCGTTTACGCATCGTTATATTGAAACTTTAGCGTATGTCTGAATGTCGCTCCTGTTAGTTTGTGTTTGTGCACGTATTTTTGCTAAGGCATTATGGACTGAATGTTGGAACTGGTTATCTAATTCTCTTTAAAAAAAATTATCTAAACTGTTACAGAGTTAGTTGATTATTTACAGGTAAAAATAAATAGTTTTATATGGATAATCTAAATTACTTGTTTAAAACTGTTTGTAAAGGCAGCAATCTTGTCTCACAATGCTGCAATTCATATGAATATATTGTGTTTCATGTGGGAAGATGCCGTGATAATACCGAGAGTGTGGTTCATGAAAACACTTATTTGAGTGAATCTCATCATTATTTTGCACCGTCATCCAACAAATAGAGGTCCGGTTATTTGGTATTAATGTTATGGTTCATAAACAAGAGGAATTGTGCGATTTTGTTTGTAAATCAGTTGGGTCATTTGTGGCGAGTAACTTTGCATTTATTAATGAATGTGGAGTTATGCAAAAGTGTATGAAATGTAAAGCATTGGATTTGTGCGATTTTGTTTGTAAATCAGTTTTTGTGATATGAAACTGAATATTGTGACTAGAAGTCGTAATAATCAGTTTTTGTTTTTGGATGAATAAACTATAAGCTTATTTTGTATCCGTTTCTTACCTGCTGCAACAGACTAAACAGGAAGTTATATTTGCTCTTTTTTTTAACCTTAGTTTAAGTGCTTTTCATCTACATCTTTTGACTTCTAATTATTCTATTGTTAATAAAGGTATCTGTTTTGTGCTTCAAACAAGGGAAGTACATTCACATACTGCCCTAAAGCGCACACATATAAAATCGTTTAATCCGAACATGACATGTTTAACTCATTTTGTCTATATGTGGCAAACAGGCTGACGAGTAGTAATCATGTTGTAAATATGTTAATCAGGTTGGTAGGTTGTAGTATATGGGTTAAACGGGTTAGCGGGTCGATTTGTTTACGGTTAGGTGACAGGGGTTAAACATGTCAACCCAAACACTTATTTGACGAGTAGTAATCCTGAATGTAGCTCCTGTTAGTTTGTCTGTTGTGCATATATGTTTTGCAAAGAAATTATGGATTGAATATTAGAACTGGTTGTCTGATTATTTATTGATCTTTATACAGCAATATGCACTATCTAGTTTTCTTTATACTTTTTTTTTATCTACTGTTACAGTGTTACTTGATTATTTACAAGTAAAACAGATAGTTTTATATGGATAATTTAAATTACTTGTTTAAAACTGTTTGTAAAGGCTGCAATCTTGTCTCACAATGCTACAATTCATATGGATATTGTATTTCATGTGGGAAGATGCCGGCATAATTCCGAGAGTGTAGTTCATGAAAACGCTTATTTGAGTGAACAAGGGGAATCGTGTGATTCTGTTTGTATTGGTATTAATGTTGTGGTTGGTAAACAAGGGGAAATCGTGTGATTCTGTTTGTAAATCGGTTGGGCAGTCATGTGTGGCGAGTAAATTTGGATTTATTAAAGAATGTGAAGTTATGCAAAAGTATATGAAATGTAAAGGATCGTGTCTTGCAAGCATTCAACCTGCTGAGGTGGCTGAGGATGCACCTAGAAATTTGAATCCAGGTGCATGTTTATATACGCGAAGACTGTCGATGCTTTCTTGCGATGGTCAGTGTGAATCTCATTAAGCAACTCAATTTGAGTTACTTAATTTGGGTTACTTAATTTGGGTTACTTAATTTGAGTTACTTAATTTTGAGTTACTTAATTTGGGTTACTTAATTTGAGTTACTTAATTTTGAGTTACTTAATTTGGGTTCATAATTTTACATTGAATTGAGAAAGTTGGTGGTTAATTTTGACATTGTTGATTGTAATGGTCATATTTTGTTGTCATTTCTAGAGCTTGGTGGAAACAAAAAACAAAAGAAATTCAATGGTTGTGATCCATTTTCATTTCTAATGCCGTGAGCTCATATGGTATATTATGGATGGGAATTATAAAGATCTTTGTTCTGCATCATCCCCAAAGGGTTTGAAATAAAAAGTAGGCAAACCTGAGGGGTGTTTGGGATTCTTATTTAAAGTTTTTTTTTTTCACTTTTTATTTGTTAAACTAAATACACCATGATGGCTGAACTATATATGTTCTTCAATACATAGTATGATAAATGAAGGGAATATATTAAAAATAAATGGAACTAGTTTTATACTCATCCTACTACAGGTCATGTAGCACAATGAAATAATACAAAAACGTGTGAACAGTATATTTCTTTCTTTTGGTCTACTACCTTCACAATTCAAAACAACATTTGTATATAAAAAATTATATACAACAATCATCTCTGGTCAGTGGCGGGCCCAAAAATCTTTTTTTAAGGGGCAATAGTTTGATATAACCGAACTTTTAAGGGGGCGATAGGGATTTATTTACAAAATTAAAAAGATAAAATTATTTTAAGCAAAGAATATTTAACAGTTGTGTCACTAAAGGACTCGTAGTGCAAGAAATTGTAAACCATGGAGACCTAGGAGGCAAAAAAAAAACGTATTTAAAATATCAATGCACTGATTCATGTAAACCAAAGGGACTCAAGTTGCAGTTTACTCTTGTTGAATACTAAGGTTAACCTTTATGTAAAACCAAAGTAACTAAACTTGGCGCTCTTCATAAATACGAGCACGATGCCTTCAATTTGCGATTTCATACTGAAGGGCTGGTAGCCTACAATATAAAAAAGTGAGTGAAAATATAAGTATAAGGGGCTGTTTGGCAACATTTGAACCAATAAGTGCTGAATGAATAAGAGGTCTGAATGGGTAAGTTGCTCTGAACCAATAAGTGCTGAACCAATAAACTTATGTTTGGTTGCACCTCGGAATGGCGGTGTAAAATGACATTTTTACCCCTCTGAACTACTTTGTAAAAATCAATATACCAATCTAACCAAACAATTAACAATCTGTTTGGGGACATGTTGTAGGACCTGGATATACACAAATAGAACGCTTTCATTTCTTTCCAACACTAATTTTTTGAATCAGTTTCACAAACACCGCCCATTCCCAAATCGGCAAATCCCATCATCAGTTCTGCCTCCAACTCGCCGCCGATTCACCACCGCCCTCCAACTCGCCGCCGATTCACCACAATCCTCTCACTCACCGCCGATTCACCACTCACCAGGATCCTTCAAGCTCGCCGTTCGATTTGGTATGTGTAATCTTATTTCATATATAGTATAAGCTCATAACTATATGTGGAGGAGATGATAGGAGAGGAGAAAGATGATGTCGGCTGTGGAGGAGAAAGATGATGTCTCTGTGTATTGAGGAGAAGAGGCTGTTTGTTTTGTTAGGGAAGGGGTATGAGTGTCCATTGTTTCATTCAGATGTATTCAGATGTGAAAAGTAGCTGAACCATTCAGAGCTTAATGGTGGGTTGACACGTGTAATTTCAAAACTCAATTCTCAAACCCACTTTGGATGGGGTATGGTGGGCGTGGTTTGGCTGGCGTGGCCAAGCCACATCAGTTTTTTTTAATATATATATATATAACCAAAAACTACATAAACATACAAAATAATTATTAAAATAAACATACAAAATGATTATCAAAATAAAAAAACTATCATTCTTTGTCGTCTTCGTCGTCTTCGAACCCAGGAATCATTGAAACATGATCCACCAAATCAGATCGAAGGTTGTGATGTACATCCCTTGACTTTATCAAAAATTCATTTGCCGCTTTATCTTCGTCTGTTACGTTACCTGGTTGGGGGTCATCGTCATCATAGTAGGTAACGACCGCTCTACCTTCATCCTCCAAAATCATGTTGTGAAGAATGATACATGTGTACATCACGTTTCCAATCTGATCCTTGTCCCATAGTCGACAAGGCATTGCCAATATTCGCCACCTTTTCTTCAAAACACCGAATGCTCGCTCGACGTCTTTACGTGCAGCCATCTGGACCCTGTTAAACTTTAATCTCTTTGGATCTGTGGTACCGTGTCTTGTGAACGATTTTACGAAAACCCCCCACTCTGGGTAAATCCCACCAACTAGGTAGTACCCATACACGTACTCAACCCCGTTTACA
This sequence comes from Helianthus tuberosus, assembly GCA_030545235.1. Taxonomy (NCBI): domain Eukaryota; kingdom Viridiplantae; phylum Streptophyta; class Magnoliopsida; order Asterales; family Asteraceae; genus Helianthus; species Helianthus tuberosus. The sequence goes on from CM060452.1 coordinate 12,271,960, forward strand.
AAGAAAGTTCCTTTGGGTCCTATACCATTTACCCGATCATTGAAAAGGGGCGAGTGGTTTATGATGGTAATATCATTATGTGAACCTGGCATACCGAAGAAAGCATGCCATATCCAAAGATCTTGGGACGCAACTGCTTCAAGCATGATGGCTGGCATCCCGTGAAATCCACTAGTGTGAGCGCCTTGCCATTGGGTAGGACAAAGTTCCCAAGCCCATTTCATACAATCTAAACTACCTAGCATCCCGTGTAGCCCATGATAATCTGCGTGATATTCCAATATTTGTTGCATGTCACTGAAGGAGGGCTTTCTCAAATATCTTTTCCTATAAAGTTCTCGAATACATGAACAAAAGTTGGGAAGACTTTCTCTAGCTACACGTGCAAACATTTTTAAATAGTCATCCATAATGTCCGAACTATTGTCGTACGCTAACTGCCTAAGTGCGGCCATGACCTTTTGCCACGTACTAAATCCTAATTGCCCGGTTACATCGGGTTTTTGTTGGAAATAAACATACTTCTCCTCAAGATCTCTAGATATCCTTAAAAATAAGTTTCTACTCATACGAAAATGACGCCTAAACATTTTTTCATCATACTTAGGTTCCGCTGAGAAGTAATCGCTTACCAACAAATTGTGAGCGGTGTACCGTTCACGAGCGATGTACCTTCTCCTCCGTTTAGGTTGTTGAGTCTCTTTCTCATCGTCTTCGTCTTCCACGATAGCTTTCACCACTGACGCGATCGTTTGTACAAATATTTCCGCACCATCGTCAGATGATGATGACGATTCACTATAACTTGATGAAGAACTCATGGCAAGATTGTGTTATATGTTTGATATTGTGTGAGAAAAATGTTAAATATGGTAAGGTATTTATAAAGGAAAAAAAATTTAAACATGCCCCAACGGCTAGGCCAACGGCTAGGCCAACGGCTAGTTTGAATTGGCCATTCACACTCGCCATGTCAGCTTGCTTCCCCCGCCCCACGCCCGGCTTGAAACCCAAGCCCCAAGGGCCACGCCCCAGCCCAAGCCCACCCGGGGTGGTGGTTTGGGCGTTTTCCCCCAACCCACGCCCCATACCCCACAGTCTAAGAGGTGAAGTTTATATACGCGAAGACTGTCGATGCTTTCTTGCGATGGGTCCCATCAGCATATGAGGATGCTTTTCCGCTGTGCTTAGAAGTTTATCTGGCTAGCAACTTTGTAACATGTTATTTTAGAATCATTATCATATGTGTGTGTTTGTTTATAATAACAAAACTTAAATGTTACAAATTTGGTATTGTTGTATTAATTTTTAGTAAAAATATATACCAGGACCACTAAGAAGTCGTGCTGCCAAGGCATTCGGTTTTATTGATATGATTATTGATTATTCATTAGAGAATGCACCACTGCAAAAGGAATTATCAGCAGGTCAGTGTGAATCTCATTAAGCAACTCAAATATAATGAACGTCAGCTGATCACTTTATCCAATTGTTTTGTTTTAAAATGATGGAAATTAATTTATTGAAACAGAGGAAGCGGGAAATTTTATTCATTAGAGAATGCACCACTGCAAAAGGAATTATCAGCTGGTCACTTTTCCACTTTAGTCCAAAATTCAAATATTTTGAATCTGGGTCCATGTGGTTTCAATTTTGTTGTCATTTTCATCTAAAAGCAAAATTTGGTCAGATTCTAGTTTTTTTGTCTTTTTCCCCATTTTTAATGAAGAGTAAAATGGTCAGATTTTTTTAATTTGTTATAATAAAATGTTAAAATACCATTTTGCTCTTCATTAAAATGGAGAAAAAAGACTAAAAAAAACTAGATAACTTCAAAATCTGAGCTAATTTTAATTTTGGACCAAAATGACAATAAAATTGAAGACACTGGGACCCAGATTTCAAAAGTTTGAGTTTTGGACTAAAGAGACCAAACCTCTAAGACCATTTTGGCACTTTACTCTACTTTTTATTTGTTAAACTAAATACACCATAATGGTTGAACTATATATGTTCTTCAATGCATATTATGATAATTGAAGGGAAGAGTTAAAAATAAATGGAACTAGTTTTATACTCATCCTACTACAAAAAATTGTGAACAGTTTATTTCTTTCTTTTGGTCTACTACCTTCACAATTCAAAACAACATTTGTACATAAAAAATTATATACAACAATCATCTCTAGTGAGTGGCGGGCCCAAAAATCTTTTTTTAAGTGGCAATCGTTTGACATAACCGAACTTTTAAGGGGGCGATAGGGATTTATTTACAAAATTAAAAAAATAAAATTAGTTTAAGCAACGAATATTTAACAGTTGTTTCACTGAAGAACTCGTAGTGCAAGAAATTGTAAACCACGAAGACCTAGGAGGCAAAAAAAGTATTTAAGAGATCAATGCGTTGATTCATGTAAACCAAAGGGACTTAAGTTGGAGTTTACTCCGCTAACCTTTATGTAAAACCAAAGTAACTAAACTTGGCGCTCTTCATAAATACGAGCAGGATGGCTTCAATTTGCGATTTCATCAGTGGTGGACTTACAATGTTAGTAGGGGTAGCACGGGCTACCCCTCAACCCTGTCTCCGTAGTTTAAAAATACCCTTTAACTCCGTTTCCGTAGTGTAAATTTTTGAGCTAGTTCCGTCGCTGAATTTCATACTGAAGGGCCGGTAGCCTACAATATAAAAAAGTGAGTGAAATATCTTTTGGAAGTGGTATATGACTATATGGTTCGTAGAAAACAATAACATTGCTATAAGTATAAATCGTTTAAAGGGGCTACAAATAAAATTTCGAGGCCTTTCATCGTCTCGGCCCACTTTCTTCTATTTTTTTTAACGGCAAGTAATGATGTGGCAACTACCGTGACACCGGGCGTTATGGCCAAGGTCAACTACTCGACCGCCGCTAACCCTTTGGATCTCCCAGATGCGCGGAAATCCGACCTCCACCGCCCGAAGGCACGACAATGGAATAATCGGTAAAATCTCGTCTCTCATCCAAGACGAACCGGCATCACTCGTATTCACCTTTCAGTTGAATGCCGTAGAAAATAATTGGGAAAGTAAGAGTCGAACCTGAGTTACAAAGAACCCCAAATTTTTCCTCAACCACTCCACCCGTAACTTGGCCCACTTTTTCTATTCACAGTTCACTCCACGAACTGCTCACTATGGAAACCCTAACGTTAGATACACATTTTGTTCAACACTCTTAAAATCACTCCAAAAAAAAAATGTTGAACAACAGACCCAAAATCAAGAAAACCCTCGAAGCCAGCTTCTCAAAAGCATCCATGGAGGATTCCGATCAGCAATCGACTCACTCCGGAGCAGTTATTGGTTCAAACGATGACCTTTTAACCGAGATCCTTCTCCGCCTCCCTGCTACCTCCATCCTTCGCTTCAAATCTGTTTCTAAACACTGGCGTTTGCTTTTGAGGGATAGACATTTCACCCAAAGGTATGATAGCTTTCTAAAATCTCCTGGTCTCTTTGCTGGCAATGTATACGTCCCGTTTGATGTTGAAAACAGAGGCACTCCCCCTTTTCGCAGTCTCGATTTTTACCCCGATCCTCGTGGTATCAGAATTGTGCAATCTTGTAATGGATTACTCCTTTGCTGTAGCGAACAAGGGAGCATAGGTGCTCATAAGTATTATGTATTTAATCCCACCACTAAACAATTCGCAATCATCCCATCGGTCCCGGGCGGTTATAAAGTTCGTAACACTACCTATTTTATGGGTCTGGCATATCATCAAACAGATTGTCCTCACTACAAACTTGTTTGTATTCGTCGGCTTCAGCCTGGTATGCCTTCGTTTCAGTTTCAAATCTACTCATCTGATACAGGGGAATGGAAGATTTGTACTGTTACTTTAGATACACACCGGTCCTTGTTCGAACAGGGAGTTTACTGGAATGGATCTATTCACTGGGCTCCCTGGCATCGCAATCACTTCTACTTTAAAATCGAGGCTGAACAGGTGCAAACATTGCCCTTGCCGGTGGATATGACGTCTTTTGATTTTATGACAATATACTTTGGGGAATCCAGAGGTCATTTACATTTAACAGTGCTTGTTGATTCTGATGAAACCGGTTTACACCTGAACGTGTATGAGATGTTGGGCGATCATTCAGGGTGGTTTGTCAAGTATCAACTACAACTCCATGAAATTCCGGAGATGACTCATTTGTCTTATGATTTTGATGTCGTTGATGTGGTTAGAGGTGTAAAAGAAGAAGAAGAAGATACATTCATCGTGCTGAGAATTCACGGGAAGTTGACAAGGTATAATGTTCATGACAAGAGTTTTAGGCAGATATCTGATGTCATCGACTACGCCTTTAGAAAGTACCCGTTTGCGCATCGTTATATTGAAACTTTAGCGTATTTCTAAAAGACAATTCTATGTTTTGTATATTTTTCTTGATTAAAATGTGGCTTAATTGGATTTATTAATGAATGTGGAGTTATGCAAAAGTGTATGAAATGTAAAGCGTTGGATTTGTGATATGAAACTGAATATTGTGACTAGAAGTCGTCATAATCAGTTTTTTGTGTTTGGATGAATAAACTATAAGCTTATTTTGTATCCGTTTCTTACCTGCTGCAACAGACTAAACAGTAAGTTATATTTGCTCTTTTTTTAACCTTAGTTTAAGTACTTTTCATTCATCTACATTTTTTGACTTCTAATTATTCTATTGTTAATAAAGGTATTTGTTTTGTGCTTCAAACAAGGGAAGTACATTCACATGCCAGTGGCGGACCCAGGATTTTTTCCATGGGGGTGCGGAAGATTTTTAAAAATTTTAGGCCCCTAGGTACATAAGTAAAAAAATCGGTTGTATCGGGTCGGGTCGGGTCATGTAAGTCAAAAGAACATCAAACTAAATTTATATATTTGGCAAACACGTCAAACTTTGTAAAAAAATCGGTTGTATCGGGTCGGGTCGGATTCCGAAGGAAGAGTATCCAAATCAATTAGTTCGGAAGATGTATCCACTTTCCGCTTGAGAAATCGCGCCATAACGTCTCTACTCATGGTTCCTATCACAATCATATTGATCCATCATCCATGACCATAAATTCATCGTTCCAAAAATCATCTAAAAATCACCCCTAAAAATCATCTAAATAACATAATCATCAAGCCCTAGAATTGTTTAATCACCCCTAAAAATCATCTAAATAACATAATCATCAAAAAAATCATCTAAGGCAGTAAATCATCACGTAAAATCATCAAAAAAACCATCATAAAAATCATCTATGGCAGTAAATCATCAAGTAAAATCATTAAAAAAAAAAACCAAAAAACTAACCTTGATGATGTCGCTGCTGTGTTGCAGCTGCCTGGCCGGATTCCGGTCAGTTTCTGGCCGGAATTTTGACTGTCGCTGGCTGCTGTTGCTGCTGGCTTGGTGATGAAGTCGCTGGGCAGCATGTCGTGGAACAGAAACAGAAGGGCGGGAGGATATTGAAGGGGTTTTTGGGCAAATTGTTAATGTTTATTGTTGGGTATTGGATAATTGACTAATGGACTATTGGGCTTTTGTTTATTGTTGGGTATTGGATAATGGATATGGACTAATGGACTAATGGGTTAAGCTTTGGTTTGGGTTTAAGTAGTATAATGGTAGTTTTTTTTATAAAAAATCAGACTTTACTAAAAAAATTATAATATAAATCCATAATATTTTTTTACCCAAGGGGTGCGGATGAAAAATTCCAAGGGGTGCGACCGAAAAATTCCACGGGGTGCGGATGAAAAATTCCACGGGGTGCGGACGAAAAATTCCAAGGGGTGCGGACGGGATTTTCTTCGGAAAATTACACTAATTTTTTTCTTTTCTCGGGGGTGCGCCCGCCCACCTTGGCTTGGTGGTGGGTCCGCCCCTGCATACTGCCCTAAAGCGCACGCGTATAAAATCGTGTAATCCGACAAGCTGACGAGTAGTAATCATGTTGTAAATATGTTATTCACGTTGGTAGGTTGTAATATATGGGTTAAACGGGTTAGCAGGTCGACTTGTTTACGGTTAGGTGACAGGGGTTAAACATGTCAACCCAAACACGACACATTTGATTTAACATGTCAACCCAAACCCTGAGCATAACGTGTTTAATAAACGGGTTAGATATGATAACTAAAACCTAATTATTACTGTGTCGTGTTAGAACTTGCCACCACTATAAATCACTCATGTGTATTCTAGCAACCCTTGTTATCCATAGAAGTCCAAATTAAATACAATTATACATACCAAACAATAGATACCCAAGTGTGACCTAGCACACAAAATGATGAATGATATGAGTTTGTCAAACACTGAAAGTGCGTCTAAGTGAGTTTATAACATTAAATGATGAGAGACTTTTATGTTTTCAGGAACATAATAAATGTAAATGGGATAACAATTTAATAGTGCCCTCTAAAGTCAAAATAATTTTTTGAAAGTCCTTGGGTAGTAAAAGGACCAAAATTGACAAAAATGCCCCCGGACTATGGGTCGGGCAAACTGCGCTTAAGGATAAATTAATAATGAGTTTTATAATAAATTAGACCTCTCTGGTAGTATAAAAGTGAGAGGCGTAAGTCTTTTTGGCTTAATGTCTCCTAACGAGTTATTGTCGTAAATTAACAAATGGGAGGGTAAAATCAGAAAAAATAATGATTTTCCTATAACAACTCACCACAAGTAAAGTTGTGGAATAAGATAGGCAGAGGCCTCAGTGTTGAAATAGGAGGTATGAAGAAAATGGGTGAGATTTGAGCTTAGTGCTCAAATCTTGAAACGGTTCAAATAATTATACGCACTAACCTGGTAATGGTGACGTGTGTGGTAAAAATTAAGAATCCGGGTCAAGGATTTTGAGTTAATTATGTAGGAAAATGTTTTACGGTCATTTAGAAACAAATTTGAGGTTAAACGGATAAGTGTACGAAAAGATATGCGAGTTTTCGTACAAAGGGGCAAATCAGGAAAAAGGGAACTAGCAGCACTGAACCGTAACCTACGGTTGAGTACCGTAGGCTACGGCTACGGTAGGCAAGAAAGATTCAACATGTTACAGCCGTAATCTACGATTGAGTACCGTTGGCTACGGTTGAGCTCAACTGCTCGTTTATATGTATGTGTACCGTAAGCTACGGAACACATACCGTAGCTTACAACGGGCTTTAACATTTTTAAATTTTGTTTGTTTGTTGATATAATTGGGTTTCAAATCCATGTATAAACACCATATAATTAACATTTGAGTTGTTATTGGTGTATAGGTGATAGCTAGGGCCTTATGGATGAAGATCAAGCAATGCGAAGAACCAAACACAACCAAAATTCAAGCTTCCGCTTAGTTTCGTTATTTTACGAAACGAAACAATTATGAACTTTGCAAGAGTTTTATATTTTATGAACGTATTAACGTGCTAAAATGTTAAAGTGTTTTAAATACTTATGAAATTTGATTAAACCCGAAACATTGTATGAATGTTTATTTGCATTATTTTTATAAAATGCAAAAGTTTTTGTAAATTCTTAGTTAAGTAAGCTTGGGTCTTACAAAATTATATACAACAATCATCTCTGGTCAGTGGCGGGCCCAAAAATCTTTTTTTAAGGGGCAATCATTTGACATAACCGAACTTTTAAGGGGGCGATAGGGATTTATTTACATAATTAAAAAGATAAAATTAATTTAAGCAACAAATATTTAGCGGTTGTTTCACTCAAGGACTCGTAGTGCAAGAAATTGTAAACCACGGAGACCTAGGAGGCAAAAAAAGAAGTATTTAAGAGATCAATGCAGTGATTCATGTAAACCAAAAGGACTTAAATTGCAGTTTACTCTTGTTGAATACTAACGTTAACCTTTATGTAAAACCAAAGCAACTAAACTTGGCGCTCTTCATAAATACGAGCAGGATGGCTTCAATTTGTGATTTCATACTGAAGGGTTGGTAGCCTACAACATAAAGAGGTGAGTGAAAATATCTTTTGGAAGTGGTATATGGTTCTTAGAAAACAATAACATTAAGGGGTATGATCCCAAATTCTGCGCCGATCAAATGAGTTAGTCTCATGTTGTGCGCGAGACCATACCCAAAATAAACCAAAGCCTTGACTTCCTCGACCTTGCGACGACTACAAGGGTGTGCCCCCAGTTGCGCGCGAGGTCAAGACCAAGATAGAACCATTTCTGACACGTAGTTCCTTTGGAAAACGACCTAGCTTCCTTGAACTTGTGTCAGCTACACGGGCAAGCCCCGGGCCGCGCGTAGGGACAAGAAGCACAAGGCAACATCGAACAGTACAAAATGTACGAGTGGCAGGACAGTGGGCCAATAAGTGCTCAACAGGTTGTATCTGATCATGTTGTATGATGAACAATCGTGCAGGAGACAAGAAGTACACAAGGACAAATACGTGACACCAATCAGCTTACGCCGACCACTGCTTCATGATCTCCACTTAACTGTTGATGACAGACTAGACAACAAGGACAGTTGTAGGGACACGTCGATCCATTCAACATGCGCCAGCTACCCTCTCGCCTGGAATCACTAACAGTCGTGGCAGAGGAGACAGAATGGATATTCCTTGTTGTCGACCTCAGGTACTTGCTTAGCTCGAACATGCTTCCATTCACTTACGCAAGATTCGCTCGTTTACTTGTTAACTAGCGTTATTCCACATCTTAACTTTCAGGGGTGAAAGAACGTAGTGGTGAACGAAGTTGACTTTGACTTATAGCATTTCTCCTTCTCTTAGTTGAAGGCTTATCCATGAATCTGGACTTGAAGAACTTGAGGGCATAGGATTCAATCCAGCCCAAGGTCCATCAGCCCATCTCTTTCACAAATCACCTCGGCTATAAATAGAATAGAGAACTTCACCTTCAGGTTTAAACGAGAACGAAAGAAGATGAACCTTGTTTTACAGGATCATCATCGCTATTTAGACAAGAACGAAAGAAGATTAACTTTTTTTTTTTGGACGAGACGAGACACTAACCACAAACTAATTAGGTGTTTCTTCAATTGCTACAGCCTCATCATCATCATCATACTCAGTAAATCCCACCAATAGCAAAGCTAAGGTAGGGTCTGAGGAGGGTAGATGTAGACAGCCTTACCTCTACCCCGTAGGAATAGAGAGGCTGCTTCCAGTGAGACCCCCGGCTCGATTGTAGTTTTGTATCAAGCCTTGGACCTAAGACACATAACACTCAAACAATCGGGACAGAGACTGATTGGTGCATGTACCCCCGTGTCTTTCAGCTATCAACGTCACCACATGATGCATGATTAACCATCCGCCGTTTTTAACGTTATTTTCACGAAATTAATAAAATAACGTTAAAGTTAGTACCATTTCACTTTTGCCCCAAGAGCGCCCACACATATATACATTATATGTGCACACCGCAAGCGGGGCATCAATTGCTACAGCAGCCTACAGGTATAAATCTTTTAAAGGGGCTACAAATAAAATTTCGAGGCCTTTCATCGGCCCGGCCCACTTTCTTCTATTCACAGTTCACTCTACGAAGTACGAACTGCTCACTATTGGAAACCCTAACGTTGAAGCAAAATCAAGAAGACACACATTTTGTTCAACACTCTTAAAATCACTCCAAAAAAAATGTTGAACAACCGACCCAAAATCAAGAAAACCCTCGATGCGAGCTTCTCAAAAGCATCCATGGAGGATTCCGATCAGCAATCGACTCACTCCGGAGCAGTTATTGGTTCAAACGATGACCTTTTAACCGAGATCCTTCTCCGCCTCCCTGTTACCTCCGTCCTTCGCTTCAAATCTGTGTCTAAACACTGGCGTTTGCTTTTGAGGGATAGACATTTCACCCGAAGGTATGATAGCTTTCTAAAATCTCCTGGTTTCTTTGCTGGCAAGGTATATGTCCCGTTTGATGTTGAAAACAGAGGCACTCCCCCTTTTCGCAGTCTCGATTTTTACCCCGATCCTCGTCGTATCAGGATTGTGCAATCTTGTAATGGATTACTCCTTTGCTGTAGCGAAGGAGGGAACATAGGTGCTTATAAGTATTATGTATTTAATCCCACCACTAAACAATTTGCAATCATCCCATCGGTCCCCGGTGGTTACAAAGTTCGTAACACTACCTGTTTTATGGGTCTGGCATATCATCAAACAGATTGTCCTCACTACAAACTTGTTTGTATTCGTCGGCTTCAGCCTGGTGTTGATTCATTTCAGTTTCAAATCTACTCATCTGATACAGGGGAATGGAAGATTTGTACCGTAACTTTAGATTCACGCTCCCGCTTCTTCGGAAAGAGAGTTTACTGGAATGGAGCTATTCACTGGGCTCCCTGGTTCCACTTTAAAATCGAGGCTGAACAGGTGCAAACATTGCCCTTGCCGGTGGATATGACGTCTTTTGATTTAAAGACAATGTACTTTGGGGAATCTAGAGGTCATTTACATTTAACAGTGGGTGTTGATCCTAAGGGAACTAACTTACACCAGAACGTGTATGAGATGTTGAGTGATCATTCGGGGTGGTTTGTCAAGTATCAACTACAGCTCCATGAACTTTGGGGTACCTTTCCGGAGATGACCCGTTCGCCTTATGATTTTAATGTTGTTGATGTGGTTAGAGGTGAAACAGAAGAAGATACGTTCATCGTGCTGAGAATTTCCTGTAAGTTTATAAGATATAATGTTCATGACAAGGGTTTTAGGCAGATGTCTGATGTCATCGACTACGGCTTTTTATGGGACCCGTTTGCCCATCGTTATATTGAAACGTTAGCGTATTTCTAGAAGATAGTTTTATGTTTTTGTATATTTTTCTTCATTAAAATGTGGCTTAATTGGATCCTGAATGTGGCTCATGTTAGTTTGTGTTTGTGCATGTATGTTTTGCAAAGGCATTATGGATTGAATGTTAGAACTGGTATCTAATTTTCCTTATAATTTTTTTTATCAAAACTGTTACAGTGTTACTGTTACTTGATTATTTACAAGTAAAAATAAATAGTTTTATAAGGATAAATTAAATTACTTTAATCAGGTTTGTTGATGCGTGTCGGGACCCAACCCATAGGGTTGAAACCATGCTGTAACACCCTTAAGATGAACCTGCTCAAAACCGGTTTCAAACTCGAACTAGCTTCAAACAGAGACCGGTCATATCCCCCTTGAAAAAATAAGTTTAAGCCGAACCTAGTTAGTCAAAAACTGGTGTTGATCATCTTCGACATAACCCAAACCAGTTTGGACACAAAAACCGATTTGAAACTAAGGTTTCCTTCAAATTTTCGTTTGAAACTGAGAGAAGGGGCTTTTTCAACTGGCCCATTTCTTGCTTCGTTTCCACGACATCAATATATAATTTGGCGACACACTAACAACAATTTCTCAAACACTACAAGCTTATTTGTATTCGTTCTTTCGGAGGTCTCAAAGTCCATAAATCTACCCATTTTATGGGTCTGACGTATCATCAAAGAGATTGTCCTTTTTATTCGTTCTTTAGAGTGTGGTGGGGAGTTGGTTGAGTTGTTTCAGATTCAAATCTACTACTCTTATACAGAGAAATGTAAGATTTCTATTGAATCTTTCCATGCAATTAAACCTGAAAGAAGATGTTGCATAATTCAGAGAGTGAAGTTCATGAAAACGCTTGTTGAGTGAATTTCGTCATTGTTTTGCACTGCCATCCAATAATTCGGTTGGAATTAATTACACACAAACAAAGGTTCGGTTAATTGGTATTAATGTTGAGTAAAGAGTTAAAACAGAAAATTATATCTACTCTTGTTTTTCACCTTATTTAAAATACCTTTTATCCACACATTTAAAACTCATTTAACTGAAGGTTATAATTACCCGAAAACAAACCCAATTTGAATCAATATTTAACTAGAATCTGCATAAAAAAACAAGACTGTATTCCCAAAAGCGAGACTGCATTCCAAAACCCAAACACAGTTCTGTATCATACATGAAACAATATTAAACTTAAAACTCTTGAGAAGCAGAGCCGATATCCCCCTTTTCCTTGCCTGATTTCTTGGGAAGCAAAGTGGAATGAATGTTGGGCAGAACACCGCCATTAGCAATAGTCACAGATTTCAACAGTTTACTCAATTCTTCATCGTTCCTCACCGCTAATTGTATGTGCCTTGGACCAACTCTGCTCTTCTTGTTGTCCCTCGCTGCATTTCCAGCCAACTCCAACAACTCAGCGGCCAGATACTCGAGAACGGCCGCGAGGTACACGGGAGCTCCGGCGCCGACACGTTGGGCATACCGTCCAGCCTTGAGGAATCTAGCAATTCGGCCGACGGGGAACTGAAGACCAGCTTTAGACGATCTTGAAACAGACTTTGAAGCCTTCGGTTTTCCTCTACCGCCTTTCTTCACTTCTGCATCGGATTTTCCAGCCATTTTTGCAAACCCTAATTTTAGTTTGGAGAAAATGTATGTGATTTGGGGTTGTTATGTACAGAAGGTGATTTGGTTTTGTATTTATAGTGAGAAGGGTTTGATTTTGATTGGTGCGCTTGGACTCACGGGGATTGCCAGCGTGGCGCATGGATTTTTCATTTTGTTTTTCCGCGTGGTAATTTAAAGTGGGTGTCATTCAAAGTTTTTTCACGTACTTTTACTCTATACATTCCATTATTTTCCGCGGGATAATTTAAAGTGGGTGTCATTCAAATTTTTTCACATACTTTACTCTAAATATTCCGATATGTTTTTGGCGAAAGTAGCTGTTGGCTAAAAGCTGGTAGTTGTAGTAATAGTAAGAAAAATGCTTGGATAGTCCCTGTGGTTTGCCATTTTTCACTCTTAGTCCCTAACTTTCTAAAATTACAGCTATAGTCCTCAACTTTTGCAATTTCGTTCTCGGATAGTTCCTGGCACGGATGGGAGTTAACTTTTGGTGTTAAGTGGGTGTGAAATGACCAAAACACCCTTACTAATAAATAAAAGAGTAAAATGTCTGGATAGTCCCTGTGGTTTTGTAAAATAACATCTATATTCCCCAACTTTTGGAAATTACACCGGTGCTCCCTGTGGTTTGACGAGTTGTTACTCGGATAGTCCCTAGAGTGGATGTCCGTTAGTTTTCTCCTTTAAGTCCATCTGAAATTACTTGTTTACCCCTCCCTTTAAAAAAAAAAAAAAAAACAAGTCACAACTCACCATTACTTATTCCGGTGACGTACCATTAGCACAACTCACCATTAGCACCTACCACCACCACTTATCCCGACACCGTTACCACCTACCACTACTATCCTCTCCTCACCACATCCAAATCGAATTTCTTGTACCTTCAAACTGTCAAATTTCTTTAAAAAACTTCCCCCGTCCAAAACGTTACTTCAACTCTTCAGATCTCTCATCTTCCCATCTCCAAAATCTTCACCACTGCATATGTAATCCAAAAGCAACATCAAAATCCACTTGAAGAACTACCGTATTCACTTTTAACTGACCTCGATTTGCGCTAATAATTCCTTCAAATCGAGTATTATAATCACTTCTTATTGTTCCATAATAAATTCCTGATGACGAGTAATTTCCTTGAGGAACTACAGTGGCGTCACGGCGGCAGCCGCGGCCGGCGCCGTTTTGGCAGATTACTCTGGCTATGTTGCTAGGTATATTGTTGGCATTGATGTTGTGCGGCTTGATAACGTTTATTATATGGTTTTTGTTAATGTTGTGGGTTCTTGGATTGGTTATGTTGTTTTATATGGCTGAAACGCGATGAGTTGTGACTTTTTTGAATTTAACAAACTACAGAACAGAGCAATGGACCGATCAGCTGGTTATGTTGTGGGTTCTTGGATTGGTTATGTTGTTTTATATTAGCACATGAAAATTAATCAAGATGATTGATTTTAGTACATATATGAATGACCTTAACACTTTTCTTTATGAAAATTATATCAGCACATTGAAAACAAAAGGAAGATGCATATAAAGAATTAATTGCTTGTTAGCTTAATTATAGGGAATTTAATATTATTGATATCATTTAGGTTATTATTTTACCAATGCTCTATAATTAATTGGAAATGTTTCTTACCGTTTGTACATGAAATGTGGTTTGTATTTGATCCTACCCTATTAAGTATAAATGGGTTATGGGATGTAATAATTAGTTCGTAGTATTAATTAAATTCAATTACTTTATAAATTGGAATCAAATGGCATCAGCAAGTCGTTGTGCTCATGGTCAAAGTGCACACAGCGAAAGAATTGTGAACCTCCTGGTTATAATAAGCTGAGAACAACTTTACTACAAAAAGAAAAAAACAAAATGTTCACAAGCTATTGGAACCAGTTAGGTATTCATGGAAAGAAAAAGTGGTCACTATTGTGAGTGATGATTGGAGTAATCCTACGAGAAAGCCTCTAGTCAATTTCATGGCTACCTCAGGTAGTGGTCCTATGTTTCTAAAGGCAGTGAATTGTTTTGGGGAAGTAAAATATATATTTTTTATTGCTAATTTTATGAAAGAAGTCATAAATGAAGTTGGTCATCAAAATATGGTGCAAATCATTACTGACAATGCACCAAATTGTAAGGCGACTTGAGAGATTATAGAGAGTGAGTATCCTCAGATCTATTGGACACCATGCGTTGTTCATACTCTTAATCTTGCTTTGAAGGACATTTGTTCACCAAGGTATGTGGAAACAAATGAAACACCGTATGAAGAGTGTAAATGGATAAAAGAAGTTCACGTAAATGCGCTTGAAATAAAAAATTTCATCATGAACCATAACATGAGACTCTCGATTTTCACCAAGTTTATTCATATTAGACCGCTTTCGGTTGCCAATACTCGATTTGCCTCCGTCATTGTGTAACACCCCAAAAACGGGATTGGTATCAAACCACTTTAATATTAATGACGGGTAAAATACAGTTAGCGGTGAAAATTTACCTGGTAAATATTAGGATTTAAATAAATAAACCTAATATTAATCGAAAGGATGATAAATACTTTGAGAAAAACAAAGTATATAAAAGGGCCCGAGTTAACGGGACTTAAAATAAAACGGGTTATAACCCCCGGAACCTACTAAGTTAACTAGGAATAATTAACCTAGTTAGTTGTATGTTTGAAAATAATAAAGAAACATGGTTAAATACACTTTTTGATATAACTTGTGAATTAGAGGGACTAAAAGGGGCAATTATGAAAGTGATTTAATTAAAAGAAAAATTAAAACCAAAACACACCCATGTGATTTAATTAAAAATTAAGAGATCACAAGGTATGTCGAAATTTGATGTTTGGTGATGTTGTAAGTTTATGGCTGGAGGGGTAAGGTCCCAAAAACCTCGTGATAGGTACTTGGGACCATACCACAGCCTCGCTTTTTAACCCTCTTTAGACCTTACGCGGCTGCGCACTGGTCCAACAAAGAGAGCTTAAAAGAAAGACAGCAGACAACACCTGCGCGCCAAAAAGAGAGTTATGAGTCCTTGCGCCGATTCTCCATAACAAAGGGATAAAACCCCAGCAAACACTCCCGCGTAAATAATACCCAGACTTGGATATTATTTATTAAACTGATACCACACGATAAGGAGTCACACCGGATTATGGCAATAATCTTCTAGAAGACTCAATCGTGCACCACCAGACGGTTATAACCGTCTGGGACACGTGTCATCATCCCAGGCTACCCCAAAATCACGATGATGACATGGAATTGGAGAGAAACCTCCATTTGCCCACTTTCCACGTGGCAACACCCCAACCATTGATCTAAATGGTGATCCGTGTGCTTTCACGACAGATCAAGAAGATTAACGGGGAAGGAAATAACCGCTTACGGAGTTAGTATCTTCCGTTAACATTTCAATAACAGGTTTTCCCGTCCAAACTCTCGGCTATAAATATGAGACTAATTCAGGTATGAACTTCAAGTTACACTCACTTCACTAATACTTCTTCTTCTTCATAAACACATACTTATTCTCACGCCGGAGTGTGGTCACGGAGAGAACCTCCCTTATCCCCGTGACAAGACTAACGGTGTTCTGTTTTGCAGTGTTCATCGGAGAAGAAGATCCGTCCCTTTGAATCAAACGAGAGAGAACCAACCCTTTTTATGCAGAACTTAACCCCCTGGATAATTTGATTCCAGTTATTTATCCAGTGTTTCTTCATTGGCGCCCACCGATTTCTCTGTTTCATCCGTTTTCTCTCATTTTTTAATTCACTCTGTTGATTCCATTTGTAAATGGAAGAAACCTCAACTCATCGGCAAAATGGACCTCGGCCAAATTTCGTTAACAATACCCAGGTTGAGGGTATTGTAGAAGAAAGCTCAGATGACAATGAAGTACAGTTCGCTAACAATCATCCAAACGAACCTATCATCCCAGGGGTACAACCGGAGATCCCTGTAAGCTTAATTCTACCCCCAGGAGAAACCCCAATCTCCTGGTATGTCAGATCTCAGTGGGCATTAAATGTTGTGTGCACAAACTGCTCCCCAAACTCAATCACGAAGGCCTGAATCCCGTGCTAGGGCACCGTCGGTACCTCATGTTTCTCAACATGATGGGCCATCCCGAGTCCAGATCGAAGACACAGAGGTTTACTCTAGATCTCCATCGAGATACGAGTATACTCAATCAGAAAATCGTCGAAAAGAGTATCGAGATTAGTCACACTCTCATAGAAGACCATCAGTTCACACCAGGTTGGGTTCTCAGCGGAACACCCACACCAGTGAATATGATCGAACTTACCGTGAAGGAGAAAGTGCCAGTGTATTTAGTCGGTTACAACCGAATTACAACAAGTGTAGACCCCGCGCGGTTTACAATCTTGAGCCTGAGCACAATTATGATCTGATCTATCGCCCTGCTGAAGCGGCGGAGAATTCAAAATTTATCAACGAAATTGCTCTGGCTCCACTAGAGAAAGCAAAGCTCCCGTCTAACGTAGGCAAGTTCAACGGAATGACAGACCCTGACGATCATCTGCGAATCTTCACAAGCGCAGGGCTGGTGGGAGGTTGGACCCTACCTATGTGGTGCCACCTCTTCGTTCAAACCCTTACAGGCGCCGCAAGGCTCTGGTTTGACAACTTGCCTGTGGGAAAAATCACGTCATGGATAGATTTGCGCGAGAAGTTTCTGGTTCATTTCAGCTAGCAAAGGCGATCCATCCGCGACACGGCAGACGTAATGAATATCTGGCGCCATGATGATGAAAGTATGGAAGACTTCATTACCCGTTATAACAAGGAAGTACTCGAAATCGGGGACGTTCACGAGCAGCTGATCCGCGCCCAATTTAAATATGCAGTCAGGTGCGACGATATGACAAAAGTCCTGTCTGGAACGGAAGGACTCCCGAAAAGCTGGGAAAAATTAATGGCGGCGGCCAAGGTCTATGCCCAAACGGAAAAGAATCTCAGTACCAACTAGGGTTGTCCAAACTGCTCGACGATCGCTTAAAAATTGCTCGAAAAATGATCGTTCGATTCACGCTCAATTTGTAAATGAGCCGCTCGGATCAGTTCGATTTGAAAACGATCCAAGCATGAGCATAGGTCCGATCGCTCGTCGATCGATTGGTTTCGCTCGAATTATTTTTATTAAATAATTAATATATATATTTATTTAATATAAGTATAAGAATAACTAGCCCAATCATACTTAGCCCATTCCTTAACCCATAAAAAGAACTAGCCCAGCCCATTCCTTACCCTATTCTAATCATACGCAGCCACAACACACTTAGATGCTCAGTTGAAGTGTTTTACACACTCAAGCAGTCACGCAGGTCGCAGCCACGCTCGTTGCACGCCCCGCCCTAGCTCCGGTACTTCACATAGATCTATCATCTAACGATTTCCATCTTCGTGGACTTCTTATATTCGTCTCATATAAACCCTTATATTTCGGATCTGTTAGATCGACCCCGTAATAATCACCGCACATCTTGGTCGTGAAATCCATCAACTTCGGTATACATGATTTCAGGTATACTCCGACTCTTATCTATCTATTAACTCCGACGTTAATCATTTGATGTTTGGTGTTAAGGGTGTTCAATTGACTACTCCGTCGATGTATAAGTGTGAGAAAAACCGACCGAAACCGAGCCGATCGATTTAAATTCGAACCGATCATGAGCACAACTTTTATGCTCGGTTTCCAAATTCGAACCGAACTGATCCGATCGGTTGTAATTCGATCCGATCTCGAGCAGACCCACGATCGGATCGGATCGGATCGTGAACACCCCTAGTACCAACAGGCCGCCACCACCGCACAGCCGACCCTCAGATTTAGGCCCAAGTGGCGGAAAGAAATTTAAGAAAGGCTGGCGCGATTCAAGCTCAGGGAACTATTCATCAGAGGATGCACGGGCCACAATCAATAAGCTCGCTGCACAGAGAGAAGCTAAATAAGAGAACAGGGAGAGGCAATGGACTCCCTTAACCAAAACTCCTGCGGAAGTTCTAAGCACGGAGGATTACCAGTTTAAGCCTCCACCACCCATGAAGAACAAACGTGGACAGGACCCAAGTCAGTATTGTGATTACTACAAGGACAATGGTCATACCACCAATAACTGCATCTCCTTGCGCACCGAGATAGAGAAGGTGCTTAAAAGTGGTGAGCTCACTCACCTATTACAAAACATGTGCAAGGACATAAAACAAATAACTCGAACCGAAGAAGGCCCGAGTAAAAAAGCGAAAAATTAAGAAGCAACTCTATGAACTTCTCACAGAATGGAACATACTCTATAGTTTGTCAAATCTAAGCAGGAAATAGAGTGTAAGTTAAGTCCCGTGTATTTATTTTAATAGACTTTGTAACGGCCTCTGCGCCTTATCCCGAAATAAACAAAAAAGTTTCTATTATTCTTGTGTTTTTCTTACAAAGTGCATGCAATTTCTTTTGGTAAGCGCAAAAACATTATGGTAAATATAATACAAGTCTCATGAACGGTCAGTGATTACATCACACAAGACCATACGTTCACACATGAGCTTTATACCACCTTCATTCGCCTTACCTGGTCAAAGTAATTGTACCCATGCAAAATATTGTAAACTAAAAAACACATCATACTATTCCTGGCGCACCAATACGCCTTAAAAAACTATCAAACACGGCAGTGTTTTAATATACGTTACTTGCGCGACAACGCATTAACAAAAAGGGGATACACATCCCAAAAAACTACAAAAAAGTGTTCAATACAATTACAAAATGAAACCAATGCTAGATCTTCGTCTTCATCTGGGAAGATTTCCTTTAGTTGCGCCACGTGATCTTCGGATTGCAATGCAACATTTATAAGATCCATGATAGGAAGCTGCAAATTGTTGAATTCTGCTTTTAAAGCTGCAAGGGCCGCGCCAGTATTAACGCCATAAGTAGCGGATCTGCTAGTATCCCAATCAACCTTCAGAGTGTTATTCACATGATGCGAACATTCAACATAACCTTGGGCATACCCATCATTTCGCGCAGCAACCACCAAGCGCGCGACAGTTTTATCTAGCTCTTCAGAATTCAACACTGATTCAGCAACCTACAAGAACAAGAAAGGTAAATAAGAAAAAGGCGCGAAACATTCCCGAAAGAAAAACAAGCAAAAGACAACTTACACAGGCAACTCCACGCTCTTTCAGCCATAACATATCACTTTTCAAAGGTTCAAACTCGCTCTCTGCTGTGGCCCGCGCCGTTTCAGAATTTTCTAGTTTTTCTTCAGTTTCAGCTAGGCGGCGGGAGGCTTCAGTTTTCTCAGTAAGCACAAGCTCCAAATCTTTCTTGAGTTGTTCCTGGTCAGAAAGCAAAGC
This sequence comes from Helianthus tuberosus, assembly GCA_030545235.1. Lineage (NCBI taxonomy): Eukaryota > Viridiplantae > Streptophyta > Magnoliopsida > Asterales > Asteraceae > Helianthus > Helianthus tuberosus. The sequence continues at coordinate 12,291,836 of CM060452.1, forward strand.
GGTAAGTTCTTCTATCTCTTTATATTTAAGAGCAAGAGTGGCGCAGGCATGTACCTCTCGCTGTTCACTTCGTTCCCTGTGCGAACGCGCCTCATCTCGAGCAGCTTCAGCATCAACTTTTTCCTTTTTCAACTTTTCGATCTCCGCATCTTGTTTCTTCAATTTCTCAACCTCAGCCATGAGATTGTTGATAACATTGCGGAGACCCATATTTTCGGCATTATCCTTCTCACAAATCTTCTTCCAGTTCTTGCGCTCCTCGGAAAGAAGGGCAGCTTCGGCTTCCACCTTCCTCTTCCAGCCCGCAACGGACCATTCTTCAGTTTTCCGATCATCTTTAAACTTGGCCTGATCAGCCTCCAGTTTAGCCCTTAACTGGGCAACACGGTTCTCATCATCAGCATCTTTTTTCTTGGATACCTTGAAGGCAGCCCACTCCTTATGCATACTATGCCACACGCGCAATATGCGGTGCGTAGTGGATGTATAAGAAGCAACCTCCTCAAGGTAGGCATGGTAAGTTTGATCGTGAAGACGCCCTTCTTGAAACTTAATTTCTCCAGGCGGAAAGATCCCCTGTAACCAGTCCCGACACACGCGCCAATCTGAAAAAGTATCCGCTTTCTTCAGATTCCAAACAGGGACATGAATTTCAGAAGCATCTTTTTCTGAATAAGTTCTATAATAATAATCCCCCAGAGTTTCATCTGGGCGGATTGGAGAATTCTTGCCAGCATAAGAGAACGAGCCTTGGTCTTCAACGGTGACCTTTTCAATATTCTCAGGCATAGAACCAGAAGCCTTGGAAGGAGAACTTATAACAGGGATCTCTTCAGCAGCTTTCCTTTTCTCCGAATCATGAGCGGCAAGTTCAGGGGCTTGTGGGTTACCAACACCATCCACAATCTCCGGGCTAATAACCTTTTCTGCATCCGCAGCAACATCAACTGGCTTATCAGCCCTAAGATCCTCAACCCTAGCAGCCTTCTCCGGCTCACCCTCAGGAATCCCAGTGTTCTTTAACTGATCAGCAACAGAGGCGTGTGGAGGAGAAGTTGGGAGTTCTTCATTAACCACAAGTAACGGCTCTATGGGAACAGGAGAAATTGGTTTTTCTGAAAAACAAAGCGTATGAATCACAAAGTATTCAATAGGCATAAGAAGAAGAGAGCAAAAATATGACACTTACCAGGAACAGATTCTGAAATAAAGGCATCCAGATTGCCTCTCCTGGTGATCTTTTTCCTCTAAATCTTCTTTGCAGGCTGACCTCCAGCTTCAGCGTCAGACTGTTTTCTTTTCCCTGCTTTATTCCTCACTAAGCGCTCAGGGCTTGATTCCAAATCAATGGGATCATCAGGGTTGGACGGAGGGATATCAACAGTATCTTTTGGTTCTGGTTTCGGTCTTCTAATGATAACTGCAGGCGCAAGACCCTCCAATGTAATCAGAAACCACCACATAATCACACCAGGAGTCAGAGGAATGGCGCATATCTTTCTTCTCTCCCCCAACATTTTTGACCTTAGAAGATTGAGCTTTCTCAGCGTCATTCTTCTTTGTCGCAGCAGTAGTGGTTGGCACGCGCTTTTTCTTTTCGAGGCCTATGCCCAAGTTTGACAACTCACCCACTATAAAGAGCAAAGCGTAACTAAGTCCAAAAGCACAATAAACTGCAAGAGAATACTACTATAAAAGCTTACCAGCACCAGCAGCAGGTTGCACAGAAAGATCATTGTCCAGCGGAAGAGCAAAGTTCTTCACAATGCAGTGATACCACAATTCTTTTTCAGGTTTCTTTGGAAGGGTAGTCATTTTACCACCTTCCCTCTTGAAAGAAACAACATACAACGAAACAACTGCGCAATGGGAAATGCAAAGGCAAATTCAAAAAAAAAAAAAAAAAAGAAGTGAAGAAACAGGGCAAAAATCTTACTTTTGCCATCTTCCATGTACACCGGCTTCTCTTCTCGATTCATCCTCCAGTTCAGACTCATACCGGCACCAACAAGGGCTTTCTCTGGTAAAGCAATAGACGGAACGTCTTTTAGGTCCTGTTACCAATTTTCGTCAACAGGGGTTTGAATGGTCTCAGTAGGAACATCTTCCTTTCCTCTGAAAATCATCCTCATCAGAATAACTCCTGCCTTGATAAAGAAGAATTTCTGTTTCCAATCATGGAAGGATTTTGGGGGTTGCAGCAAAATTTTCTTTGCAGACGCTCTTTGAACAAAAGAATAAAACCCCTGAGAACAATGCATTTGATGGAAGACACGGAATCGAGGAACCATCGGTTCGATATGCATCGTCCGACACACAAACTCAAAATGACGAACCCTAACCATACCAATAGGATGCATCTGGGAAATATGAAACTTGTAATGCTCAAGAATTTCAAGAAAAAATTTTGTCACAGGCAAACGGAAGTTGCCTGCAAAAAAGAAATCCCAAAATAGGGTTACATACCCAGCCGAAGCGTCCGCCGCCGTCTGACCCTCTTCAGGGTATCGGGCACCCCAGTTCTCCAGAAACCTGAGATTCCGAACCAATCCATCAAAAGTTGCCCTAGACCATTTCAACGGTGGAAGTTCGGCAGACATTTCTTCAGTAGAGTCTTTGTGATGATCTCCGATGGACATAAGAGGAAGAAATTGCAAATTCTTTCTGGAAACAGATAAAGATGATGAGAAGAGAAAAGGTTTTCAACAAAGTAATGATCACTGAAAATAGGAAACCCAAAACGTTTAAATACCCACCGCCATAAATAGCCTAGGTAACTGCAAGAACACCTTTTTCAGGATAGCATGGTTACCCAAGCGACAGGAGGCGAGTAGGGAGCAACACAAACGCGAGTTCACACGCACGTGCAGATCACGGTCAGTAGTGTGCATCTGACAGTGACAATCTGTCACACAGTCATTACTGTACCTTTCATACTCAAAGTCAAAGATTTTCAAAAATCAGCATAATAAGCAAAGTGTATCTTCTCATAAAAGATTCTCCACTTTTGCGCTAGAAAACCCTATTGCAAAACAATTTCTTTCATAAAGTCCAGTGCTCTTATTTGCATAAGAGCAACACTGGACTGGGGGGACTTGAAGGGGTAAGGTCACAAAAACCTCGTGATAGGTACTTGGGACCATACCACAGCCTCGCTTTTTAACCCTCTTTAGACCTTGCGCGGCCGCGCACTGGTCCAACAAAGAGAGCTTAAGAGAAAGACAGCAGACAACATCTGCGCGCCAAAAAGAGAGTTATGAGTCCTTGCGCCGATTCTCCATAACAAAGGGATAAAAATCCCAGCAAACACTCCCGCGTAAATAATACCCAGACTTGGATATTATTTATTAAACTGATACCACACGATAAGGAGTCACACCGGATTATGGCAATAATCTTCTAGAAGACTCAATCGTGCACCACCAGACGGTTATAACCATCTAGGACACGTGTCATCATCCCAGGCTACCCCAAAATCACGATGATGGCATGGAATTGGAGAGAAACCTCCACTTGCCCATTTTCCACGTGGCAACACCCCAGCCATTGATTTAAATGGCGATCCGTGTGCTTTCACGACAGATCAAGAAGATTAACGGGGAAGGAAATAACCGCTTACGGAGTTAGTATCTTCCGTTAATATTTCAATAACAGGTTTTCCCGTCCAAACTCCCGGCTATAAATATGAGATTAATTCAGGTATGAACTTCAAGTTACACTCACTTCACTAATACTTCTTCTTCATAAACACATACTTATTCTCACGTCGGAGTGTGGTCACAGAGAGAACCTCCCTTCTCCCCGTGATGAGACTAACGGTGTTCTGTTTTGCAGTGTTCATCGGAGAAGAAGATCCGTCCCTTTGAATCAAACGAAAGAGAAGCAACCCTTTTTATGCAGAACTTAACCCCCTGGATAATTTGATTCCGGTCATTTATCCAGTGTTTCTTCAATGGCAAACATTCATAACTTGATGTCTAGTATGCATGTTAGATATAAAAATTGAAACGAATACTAGTCTAGGAATGAACCCTAGATGTAAAATTGGTGATTTAGAGCCGTAAACTTGTAATTGAAAGATTTAGCTTGTATGGGTATAAGTGGGTTTTGATGAAAAAAAAAATTGAGTGCATGAAATTTAAAGAGTTAGATGAGCATATTAACTCATAACAAACTGAAATATGATGTTAAAATGCCCATGATGAACATACCTACTTGTTGAATTGGGAATTCGTGGTTAGGAATTTACTAAGATTTGAGGTAACATAATGGGTTATAAATCATACCCACAAGGTGTTCGATAAATTGCCTAAGTGAGAACATAAAACTATAGAAGTATGATGAAACTTGAAAAGAATCATATGTAATGATTCTTGACAAAATTGGGTGGTATCGATTCTTTAAAATGGCAATTTAACAATTAGTTGGGTTGTTCACTATAGGCGACTCGAGCGAGAAGGCGGGTGATAAAGCCGGGAGCGATACACGGCTTAAAGGAAAGATCTAAGGTACGCGACTTATCGTCCCGTTACATTTATGTAGACAAGCTTAGTTAAAATATGTTTAATGTTGATATAGCGAAAATGGGTGAGTTGGTATGTCAATGAGGTGATGGAATTCACTCGACAACCAAACGGGTCAAAATAGATAGTTAAAATGTGTGTAATATTGATATAGAGAAAATGGTTATGTTGGTATGTCATTGAGGCGATGGAATTCACTTGACAACTAAATGGGCCAAATTAATAGTTAAAATAATAGCGATCAAAATAAAGACACCATTTGGTAAAAGTTACAACGGGTCGAACAATTTAAGAAAATGTCTTTTAAGTAGTAAGAACTCATGGCGCGAACCGGAATAGGTTCAAGGGGCTTAATGGTATCAATATACCATCATACGTTGATAAATGGTCGTGTCGACTAAACGGGTTAAATGGTGTGTTAATACCATTTGACAATAATAACTGATGACTACTTGTTGAGTTTTGTGATCACAGAAAATAACATATGCTTGCGTTGTTTTAGCTAGAAAAATTAAAGCAAAACGTATGTAAACAGGCCAGTGCTATGACCCGAGTCAGGTACGCATATTTAGATTTATAGTTAAAAGTGATATTTTGGTCAATTATTAGTGAAAGTTGTTCGTCGTAAATGAGGGACTAAAATTAACCAAACAATCCTTGATGGGTAAATTGGGCAAACGACCCATACGGGTTATTTAGGAATTTGCATGATGATTATAGAATGTAGGTAGAAATTCTAGTTATGGAATTACGAAATGTGAAAAGAAAAGAGCTAGTTTTAGACTAAATTGCTTAAATCCCCTAAACGGGTCAAAACGGATCTATGCGCATAGCTTGTGTAACACCACGTAAAAACGTGTCCAATTATGTGAAGACACGTGTCCTAAACCCTAATCATGTGAAAGATTGAGTTTGAAGGACTAAAGAAGACACACGACGAAAATATGAAACCAAAGGGACTAAAAGTGTCAACATGCCAAACTTGTGCCTCTGAATGACCATACGCAAAGAATATATTATTAAACGAGTGATTAATTGGATATAAAAAGCCGTTTATGAAAATAATCGAAAGATTATAAAATACAGGGGTTAAACGTGTCAACATGTTAATTCTTACCTCTGAGTGACCTTTTAACGAACCCGAGACTTCGAAATATTCAAATATGCTCTCAAGAATAAGTGATATAAATTTCACGTGGTTTCGAGATCGTTAAACAAGTTTTCAAGACTTTGGATTAAAAGCGTCAATGTAGAGAAACTTATGTTTATGGTAATCTTTTTACGAAACCGAGCCTAACGGAGTTTGGTTACACTCCCTTGAACCTCTACAAACTAACTACAAGGGCCTTATATGCCAAAAATAAAGTTATATAAAGTTTATAAGGACTAGGGACTGAATCTGCCAAGCTTGAAACAAGTTTCACCTGAACAAGAGGTTGTCGCGGCCCGCGTAGACTCCCTTTGAGTCTTACGCGGCCCGCGTAAAAGTGCCCAGCGCAGAAAAATCATGCCAGCTGCAGGTTTCAGCTCAGAACAGACTTTAACTCATTCTAATGGATACCGTGGGCTGTTTGTCGGTCTTGTAATACTACTAGGACACCTGGGGTGATCCGAAAGCTTCCAAAAACACCTGCTTTTATCTCCTAGCATGCTATTCAAGTATATAAAGGCCCTTAAGTTTATTTGTTCAAGTGCTCATTCACTTGCAACATTCAATACACTCACTTCTGGAGACACTTGGACTTAGAGGAGGATCAAGAAGTGTAGAAAAGATAGCTAGGACCCTATGTAAGTGTCTTAGTCCTTTCTTAGTTCAGTTTATTAACTTAAAAACCGAAAAGTCAAAGATATCGTAAATTGACTTTGACTTTCGGTTTAATCACAAATGATCCAGCCACTGTTCGAATCAAAAGTGGTTATGTGACCATAATAAGGTAGGTGATTAACCCTTAAAAGGGCACCTCCTAATTATTTCGTTTGACTAGTTAATTGTCGGGTCAAACTAATAAGTCAAAAAGTCAAACTAGACAGAACTTAAAATAATGAATTAAACTAATAAAACAGAGGTTATAAATTATATTTTAGCATTCTAATAACTTGGTAATTAGTATTAGAACATGTTTAAACATGTCTAACCCAACAATTGTCGGTTTAAGGCCAGTTTATAACCGAAAGTCGCAAAAGCTTGACTTTTGCTTTGACTTTTAGTTCTGACCCGATTGTGCTTAATTCTTCCATGTTTTAAGCTTCCATTAGGACCACTTTATACAGTAGTATAACCCCCTGGAGTTATATTACTTGGTCCTTAGTAGTTTGATTTATATGCTCTTGTTTGTTATTATGCTTATAAATGCCATAATTGGCCTTTTAACATATAAATGGGATTTTTGGAAATGTGAGAGGACAAAAACACTTGTTACAGATATATAAGCTTGTCCCGAAAATTTGACATCAGTTCTTGGTTTCAAACAGAAGTTATGCTCGATATCGTAAATAGAAGCTTTTATTAATTAAATTACGATATCTTGCATAAGACATGTTTAAACTTGGATTTTGACCCAAAACTCATTACCTACTGTTAAGATATTATTTTTTAAGGATTTATAGGATTTTTGGTCAGATTATAAACTGATCAAATCATGGAGTTCTTGTGTAATTCGGTAAATGACGATAATACCCTTTTCATGCATAAAATGAGATTAACAAATGATTTGAATGCCAAACCTTTTCCTACTGATTTCATACATTAAATAAATTATTTTGAACATTTAAAACTGATCAAAATCTCAGATTTACATAAACATCTTAATTATCGTCAATTAGCGAGTTTTACACTAACTAGGTGCATAGTATAGTTTAAAACCATATTTAACACCTAAGACTTATTACCTACTGAATTTTTAAACAAATTTTAATATTATTATAGTAAGTATAATTCATAAACTCAGACTTCCAAAAATGTCCTTAAAGGCATATGTGAAATGACCAAAACGCCCTTTCGGGGCATAATTTGGTCATAAATGGCAAACCTCACATATGTATAATATCTTACTGATGCAGTGTGATAAAATAAATATTTTTACTGATTACCAAAGACCAAAACCTCAGTTTATTATAAAATCTCTTTTATAATCATTAAAATGACCAAAATGCCCCTACGGGACTTAAAATGGGTTTAAATACTTCTTGGGCATATATGTTAACATCCTAGTGATGTATTAGCATATTTTAATCATAATAATAATTGAGACATGTATATAATTCAGTTGGTTACTCGTTATGCATTTATGCGTTCGGATCGGTTTATATGACTAGTTTACGTAAAATAGCCGAAACGGGTTTAACCTTATCATTAAATCCTCAAATTCCAGAATGTGTTTAGTTTACCCATATTATACAAGTATCCAAACTTGTCGGGTCTAAATCACATTCTATTCCGGTCTCCGCTTAATCTAGCGTTTAGAACCGTAAAGTTTCTTTCAAGCTAGCCGGTCTAAGTCTTTGACTTAAATAAAGACCCGTTAGTATCCTAATAGGTTATTAAACCTTCCATACAGATTGAGTAGCTTCAGTATAAGGTATTATCATAAGGCTTTAGGAATATACAGCTGAGTTACTTCTTCACATCTAGCCCAGGTAAATACTTTTAACTTATTTTCCCTTATACGGGCTTGGGATACGGTATTATAATAATACCGCTTGGTCAGGTATGAAATCGTTTAATCGGATTGTGATTAATAAATTTACATAACCCGTTTTAATCTGTTTTGTTTGATAACATAAGCATTGGGGGTTAATACGACCGTGTCCTGGATATCCTCGGCTCATTTCATTTGAAAATGGCCACGACCTATGCACGGGGTGTAGGCATACACCTGACAGATGCAAATGCTAATATAACCCACATGTTGGGGATAACTCCTCTGTGGGTTCTATAAGTGGTGAGTCAGTTAATCATGACCGGCTTCCAAACCGGCCCCATATGTAAGACAAACATGTAAAACTGTATACAAGATTATTTAAATAATTGTCCCAAGTTATAAATGGTTTGTGCCTTGTGCACTTAAATCAATTTTCATAAATGTTTTCCAATGAGTCGGTTAATTGTATTTACCAGTGTAAACTGACGTATTTTCCAAAGGTTAATTGACAGGTACCTCACGTAAATAGGCTGGAGCTACTAGGTGTCAAATAAGAGGATTTTACAAATCCCTAGATACCTGGAGTCTGTTATCTCAGTTTCTTGTATTTTATTTTATGATCCGCCTGTGGATCTTCTATTACAACCAGTCTGTATATTCTTTTATTTGGACACTCGGACACTATGGTTTGTAATAGTAATTATTCACCAAGCCTTCCGCTGTGCTAATTATTGTGTATATTGACTATGATGATATCAACTACGTCACGATACTCCCCGCCGGGCCCACCGGTAATATGTGGAAATATCGGGGTGTGACAGGTTGGTATCAGAGCCAACATTGAGTGAATTAAACACTAGCCTTTTGTGTTTAAACTCAATGACGCCGTAAACACATTCCTTAGACTTCCGAGTCTAGGCAAATGACCTAGGAATTATTCTTAACTTTTATTTGTAGTTTATGTTTTGGTTTATTGTTTTGACAGGTTTATTAATCGATTATGCCACCGCGAGTACGAGGCAAGGGAAAGGGTCTGATGCGAGGAGGACCATCAAGCAATGCAGGACCTTCCCATAGGCGCACTCCGTCTGCATCTTTTTCTAGTTCCGACTCTCGGGACAACTGGAGACATTCCTTTAAACCGGCGAGACACTCCGTTTCGCTGGGATCCTCACCTTCAGATCCTCCATACTTTGGGCTACCTATTCAGGATGAGCCCCAATACTCGCACCATTCCCACCAATCGCATCATTCGCACCACTCCTTACATTCTCATTCTTTTCACCACTCTAGTTCCCATGATCTCTATTCCCCAGGTCAATTTAACCCGAACGATTATCTTAACGTACCACTCGGTTTCAATCCTTTAGGACCCGAGGACCATTTCTCTCAAGACATGGAAATGGATGATGACCCCGACCCAGCGCCGCCAACCGGAACACCAACTCATCCTATTAGCATCTCCAGCGGTTCTCCTTATCAGGGATCGCCATACCAAGGCCCCGACCCATGGGCCGTATGGTGGGACAAGTAAGAATGGGAATTTACACCTTCTTTTCATAACTCTCCTCATCCTCCATTGGAAGAACCATGCCTTCAAGCGGTTTCTCCACCACCTTTGCTCGTTGTGGAACCACCTCAACAACCACCTCCCGAGCCACCAAGGCGAATGAGGAATGCACGGATGTCCGTGCGAGGGGGACCTAGGTTCAGTTCCCCTCAAGCTTCGAGCACATACCCTCCAATCCCTGAGGATCCACAAATAGGTGGACCATCTCATGCGGTGCCGGAAAATAATCCTCCGCCGGTTACACTTGCACCACCGCCACCTCCAGTAGGTTATGATAACCCCATACCGACCTATCAAGGTTCATCTGGGTTTAACCCATTTGAATATCCAAATCCTACGGATTATGGATATCAAGCTCCTGCCCAAGATCCATATCTTACGGCAGCACAATATATTGCACGTTACCCTTCACCCTTTCCTCCGTCTTACCCAACGGGGTATCCAGTGCATGGGTACCAATACCCTCCTTAGCAGCAACAACCCCCACCTTCACAAATGCAAACACAAGAAATTCTGCATAGGTTGGATCGGGTTGAACACCAAGCGGAGGAAACAAACAAAAAGCATAACAAATTTTTGAAGGGCCTTGCGAACCTCATAAAAGGCAAAAAGAAGTAGAAGTTTATTTATTTCATTTTGTATTGTTTTTTTCAATCAAGTCCCTGCGAGGACATTTTTATTTCTGTATTGGTCCCTGCGTGGACCTATTTTCTTTTTCTGTAGTCCCTATGTGGACAGTTTATTATTTTCAAGACCCGTTTAGGGCATATCTTGTAATCGTTTAGATTTTCAATGAAATTTCTTTTGGAAATTTTTTTATGTACTTTATTACATCACCTTGTTAACAATTATTTCAATTTACATTGATCTGCCAAAGAATTCCAAAAGAAATTTTTAAAGGTATAACCTAGCCAATATCAATGGCTATGATGGTACAACCTTTTAAGAAAATGATTCCTTGTTAACGTCTGAAAACATGTTAACATTATTAGCTGTGTGACCTTAAAGACCACACTAGTTTTCAAAGATACTTGGATTCTTCCAAGCCGTCTTCATAGCCTATACGATCAATATGAATCATGGCTATTAAACATCAATATGATGTATACACCAAAACATCCATTTGAGATGTATGCCTAAGAGCAAAGGTGTATTAATGACAATGATAGTTTTATTCTATAAACTACTTGTCAAAAAGGCAATGAACTATGTTCGACCCTTAAAATCATTGATCCAAAGGATCATTGATAATACTTGAACTGTCTTATGACAAGGCCTTTGTGCCATCTAAATGTCCTTTGAGACGAGCCTTGTGCTATATGAAAACGTCTCTATATCATCGACAGTTGTGACTTATGTTCCCTGTCTGATAAATAAACAAGATTGTATCCCATAATGGTTCAGTTGTAGCCTAGGAAAAATCTTGAACAATCATCTATTTTTGACTTGTTATTTAAAATGGTCTATATGGTTTATAGATACCATGGCCATCTAATCATCAATAAGATGATTCATTATACAATTTAAATAAATCATTATTGTTTAATTTTAGTACCCAAATCATGGCTGGCTATGACGAAGCAAACAGTCATCCGCGAGAAGGGAACAATAATGAAGCAAGAATAAATCTTACAAATGCTGAATTGCAAGCAATGATTGACACCGCAGTTGCTCAAGTTGTGGATAAAATATTCAAAGAACCGAGTCATGTTCGGTCCAAAACTCATACAAAACCCTTATCGCATTCGCATGCATCAAAAAGGGATGAATCTCAGCATTCATCCAACCAGAGATCTGAATCTCAGAAAGTTGTGTTAAATCAGACTCCTAAGTACAACAAGAGTTGTACCTATAAATACTTCATCTCCGGTAAACCGAGAGATTTCACGGGAGAAAAGGGAGCAATTGATTGTATGAAGTGGTTGGATAAAATAGAAACTGTAATTGACATCAGTGGGTGTGCTAAGGAAGACATAGTCAAGTTTGTATCTCAGCCTTTCAAGGGAGACGCCCTAACATGGTGGAAAGCCTTGGTGCAATCCACTGGAAAGGTTCCTCTGTATAACCTTTCGTGGAACAAGTTTGTTGACTTTGTGAAGGACACTTACTGTCCTCAGCACGAAGTTGAAAGAATAGAAACTGACTTCCTCACTCTGGTGATGAAGGATTTGGATTGCAGGTCTTATGTGACCAGTTTCAACTTAATGTTGAGACTTGTGCCGTATTTGGTTACCCCAGAACCCAAACGCATTGCGCGTTTTATCGGTGGTTTTGCCCAAGAGGTTAAAGGAAACGTCAAGGCTTCTAAGGCTGCTACTTATAGATCTGCTGTAGATCTATCTTTGTCCCTTACTCTTGATGTTGTAAGGAGTAGGGCAAAGAAAACCGCTGATGATGGGAAAAGAAAGAGGGAGGAAGATCAGTCCCATCAGTCGAACAAAAAGAACAAAGGGAACTCTGGTTCCAAGAAAGGGCAGTCGGATGACAAGCCCAGATACAAGACTTGTAACAAGAGGCACTTTGGAAAGTGCAACCAGGACCCATAAGCTAAACCTTGTGGGATCTGCAAGAAGAAAGGGCACAAGTCTGTAGAGTGCCGGAACATTAAGGATGCGACCTGGTATGGTTGCAACGAAAAGGGGCACATCAAGACTAATTGCCCTAAGAATTCTAAGAAGCCCGAGGAGGCGTAGAAAACCAATGCTAGGGTTTTTTCAGATGAATGCAAGGGAGGCGATGAACGACAGGAACGTTATAACAGGTACCTTCCTCATTGACGATATTTATGCTAGAGTTTTATTTGATTCAGTTGCTGATAAGTCTTTTGTAGACCATAAGTTTAGTAAATTACTGAATCTACCTATTAAAACTCTAGACATAAAATATGAGGTAGAACTCACAGATGGTACCCTAGAAACTGCTTCGACTCTTCTTGATGGATGCTTTATATCCATTAAGAATCATTCTATCCCGTTATCCCTTTTGCCAATGAAATTGGTTGGGTTTGATGTAGTTTTAGGCATGGATTGGTTGTCGCATAACCAAGCCCAAATTGCCTGCGATAAAAAGCTAGTTATCATCAAAATCCCTTCTGGTGAATCCATCACTATTCAAGGAGATACACAATATGGTTTGCCCGACAATGTGTCTATTCTCAAAGTATCAAAGTGTCTGAAGAACGGATGTGTTATTTACATGGCACAAGTGACAGTGAATGACCCGGAACCCAAGATTGAAGATATTCCAATTATTTTTGAGTATCCTGATGTCTTTCCTGATGAATTACCTGGATTACCTCCCGAGAGGCAAGTTGAATTTAGGATAGACATTCTGCCAGGATCTGCACCAATTGCACGAGCTCCTTATCATCTAGCGCCTACTGAAATGAAAGAGCTCAGAACTCAATTGGACGACTTACTGGAAAAAAGGTTTCATACAACCCAGCTCTTCGCCTTGGGGAGCTCCAATTTTGTTTGTGAAGAAGAAGGATGGATCAATACGCTTATGCACTGATTACCGTGAATTAAATAAGGTAACGGTCAAGAATCGTTATCCTTTGCCCAGGATCGACGACTTATTCGACCAACTCCAAGGGGTGAGTTTCTTCTCGAAGATTGATTTGAGATCTGGGTATCATCAATTCAAGGTTAGAACTGAAGATGTACCTAAGACAGCGTTCAGGACAAGGTATGGACATTATGAGTTCCTAGTGATGCCTTTCGGGCTCACTAATGCACCTGCAACATTCATGGACCTCATGAATAGAGTCTGCAAGCCATACTTAGATAAGTTTGTCATTGTCTTTATAGACGACATACTTATTTATTCTCGTAATCAGGATGATCACGAGAAACACCTTCGGTGTATTTTAGGGTTGCTTCGACAGGAGAAACTGTATGGTAAGTTCTCTAAGTGTGAACTTTGGCTTCGTGAAGTCCAATTCCTTGGACATGTTGTGAGCGATCGTGGTATCCAAGTCGATCCCGCTAAAATAGAAGCTATCATGAATTGGGAAGCACCAAAGATACCAACAGAAATTCGCAGCTTTCTGGGATTAGTTGGTTATTATAGAAGATTCATTGAGAACTTCTCAAGGATAGCTGCACCATTGACTTCTCTGACCCGTAAGAATGTAAAGTTTGACTGGGGTCCAAAACAACAAGAATCTTTTGAGATTCTTAAACAGAAATTGAGCAATGCTCCGGTATTGACATTGCCCGAAGGAATTGAAGAATTTGTCGTGTACTGTGATGCTTCACACACCGGTATGGGTTGTGTACTTATGCAAAGAGGCAAGGTGATTGCTTATGCATCACGACAATTAAAGGTGCACGAAAAGAATTACACCACCCACAATTTGGAGCTGGGTGCCGTTGTCTTCGCACTTAAGTTATGGAGACACTATTTATATGGAACAAAATGTGTGATCTATTCGGATCACAAAAGTCTTCAACACTTATTAAATCAAAAGGATCTTAATATGAGACAGCGCCGTTGGATGGAGACTCTAAATGACTACGATTGTGAAATTCGCTACCATCCTGGCAAAGCGAATGTAGTCACTGATGCTCTAAGCTGAAAGGAAAGAGTCAAACCTATAAGGATTAATGCCAAGAGCATTGAACTGAAGAACAGTTTGAATGAAAGGCTGTTAGCTGCACAGAAGGAAGCTGTTTTAGAAGCTAACCTTCCAAATGAAAAGTTAGGTGTAACTATTGAACAGTTAGCACCTGGCAAGGATGGAATCCTCAGACTGAATGGAAGGATCTGGGTTCCTATTCATGGAGGACTTCGAGATATAATCCCCCAGGAAGCTCACAATTCCAAATACTCAGTTCACCCTGGAGGTGACAAGATGTATCAAGATTTGAAATCTAATTATTGGTGGATAGGTTTGAAGAAATCTATTGCCACACATGTAGCTAAGTGCCTGACTTGTGCTCAGATTAAAGCTGAACATCAAAAGTTGTCGGGTCTGCTTCAACAGCCAGAACTTCCCACATGGAAGTGGGAGATGGTAACTATGGACTTTATAACCAAGTTACCTAAAATAAGGCATGGAAATGAAACTATATGGGTCATAGTTGATAGACTGGCTAAGTCAGCACACTTTTTACCCATTAAGGAGACTCATAGCTCCGACAAGATAGCTCAGTTGTACGTGGATAAGATTGTTGTAACACCCCGTGTTTCGAAAGTCAAAGTCAAAGTCAAGATTGAAGTAAAAGGGAGACAAGATTGCTAATTGCGATCTGTTACTCCTTGCTCAATTCCTGTTTTGACTTCTTTGACTTGTAGATAGTCTATTATATGCTTTACGTTAGTTGTAGTATGTGGAGTACTCATTAATAATCGAGGTTTATTCGATATTTATCGCATGTTTTATCACTTTATCACATCGCACTTGCAACACGAATTTACGCAATCTGATTATTGTTCTTATGTATGTGTGTGCCTTAAGTGTTACTTGTGCATGTTTATTTATGTTATATTGTGATGATCAATCGAAACGCAATCGAAACTCAATCGCAATCGAATTGCAAACGCTAAACGAATGTCAAATAAGGATGATTGTATGTTGATATAGTAGTTGGGATTAAAAGTAATTTGAATAGGAAACTCTATCGCATCGCAACGCTCAGCACGCGGATTAAAATCACAAAACTCATCGCGCCGTTCACTCCAATCGAGTGGCCAACCGATCGAGCAGCCACCCGATCGAGGTGCCACTCGATCGAGCAGTCACCTGATCGGGTTACCACCCGATCAACCAGCCCTCTCCTCTCCCCTTTCCTTATATGGAAAGCCTATAAATACCCCTATCAACATCACAAACTTACCTTTTCTGCACCTCTCATCCGACCAGCGCTTCTTGCCCACTTTTCTTCAGATTTCTCACGATTCTTGTAAGTTTTCCATCTAAATCTTGTACTTTCTTGATCTACACGCACTCCTACACCTTTCTATCTTTTGAATCTTAACTTTTAACCGTGAAATCACTAGAGGGATATCGCTCTCTACGTTGGGAAGTGCCTGACTTGCTCGAAAATCAAGGCTGAACACCAAAGACCCTCTGGCTTACTCGAACAACCCCCGATCCCTGTGTGGAAGTGGGAGAGTATAGCTATGGACTTCATAACGAAACTTCCGCGCACGCCATCAAGTCACGACAGCATCTGGGTTGTTGTTGACCGTTTGACCAAATGTGCTCACTTTTTGCCAATACGGAAAGACTACAAGGTAGAAAGATTAGCCCGAATCTACACCGATGAGATCATCTATCGACATGGGATGCCTCACGACATCATCTCTGATCATGAAGCTCGGTTTACCTCGCGTCAGTGGGAAACGTTTCAAGCGGCTCTCGGTACTATGCTTAATCTAAGTACCGCATTCCACCCTCAAACCGACGGTCAGACTGAGAGAACGATTCATACCCTTGAAGACATGCTCCGTTCGTGTGTCATAGATTTCTGTGGTAATTGGGACGCTTACCTGCCATTAGTCAAATTCTCGTATAATAACAGTTATCATTCCAGCATTCAAATGGCACCGTTTGAGGCTTTATACGGAAGAAAATGTTGATCGCCTATTGTATGGCACGAGATCGGGCACTCGCAATTAACCGGTCCTGAGCTACTGCAAGAAACGACTGACAAAGTCCTCCAAATTCGAGACAATTTACTGAAAGCTCGGAGTCGACAGAAAAGTTACGCCGATAGACGATGCAATCCCCTTGAATTTGACGTTGGCGACTACATACTCCTAAAGGTATCACCTTGGAAGGGTGTGGTCAGATTCGGAAAGAAAGGGAAACTAGCGCCTCGATATGTTGGACCTTTTAAGATTCTGGAAAGGATCGAAAAAGTAGCCTACAGACTCGAGCTACCGGAGGAACTTAGCAACGTTCACCCGACTTTCCATGTGTCGAACCTCCGAAAGTGCCTGGCTGAGCATGATTTAATTGTACCCCTTGATGATCTCCAAGTAAACGAAACACTACACTTCGTGGAGAAGCGTGTCGAAATCATGGATCGCCAAACCAAGCAGCTCAGACGCTCGCGCATCCCCATTGTGAAAGTCCGATGGGAAGGCAAACGAGGCGCAGAGTTCACTTGGGAACTCGAAAGCGACATGAAGGCAAAATACCCGCAGTTGTTTGTTACGGCTTCGGCCTAATTTCGGGACGAAATTCCCTCAAATAGGGGAGGCTGTAACACCCTGTGTTTCGAAAGTCAAAGTCAAAGTCAAGATTGAAGTCAAAGGGAGACAAGATTGCTAATTGCGATCTGTTACACCTTGCTCAATTCCTGTTTTGACTTCTTTGACTTGTAGATAGTCTATTTTATGCTTTACATTAGTTGTATTATGTGGATTACTAATTAATAATCGAGGTTTATTCGATATTTATCGCATGTTTTATCACTTTATCGCATCGCACTCGCAACACGAATTTACGCAATCTGATTATTGTTCTTATGTATGTGTGTGCCTTAAGTGTTACTGGTGCATGTTTATTTATGTTATATTATGATGATCAATCGAAACGCAATCGAAACTCAATCACAATCGAATTACAAACGCTAAACGAATGTCAAATAAGGATGATTGTATGTTGATATAGTAGTTGGGATTAAAAGTAATTTGAATAGGAAACTCTATCGCATCGCAACGCTCAGCACGCGGATTGAAATCGCAAAACTCATCGCACCGTTCACTCCAATTGAGTGGCCAGCCGATCGAGCCGCCACCCGATCGAGGTGCCACTCGATCGAGCAGTCACCCGATCGGGTTACCACCTGATCGACCAGCCCTCTCCTCCCCCCTTTCCTTATATGGAAAGCCTATAAATACCCCTGTCAACATCACAAACTTACCTTTTCTGCACCTCTCATCCGACCAGCGCTTCTTGCCCACTTTTCTTCAGATTTCTCGCGATTCTTGTAAGCTTTCCATCTAAATATTGTACTTTCTTGATCTACAAGCACTCCTACACCTTTCTATCTTTTGAATCTTAACTTTTAACCGTGAAATCACTAGATTTGAGGTGTTCTAGGATGATGTCATCATGGTGTTCTTATGAACTTCATGTTTTGATGCCAAGAACATCTTAGATCTGAACGATTTCCACACAAATAAACAAAGATCTTGCATAGATCTAAACACATTCATGGTGAAAAAGGATTGAAAGATGGTTTCTAACTTTCTTTCAACTCTTTTACACTCAATGCACTCAAACCGATAGAATCAGACCTTGTTCTAACCTTCTACTCCTTCTTGGTGATGTGTTGGTTCAAGATCTGAGTTCTACCAACGAGACAACCAATTTCGGGTTAAGCAAGAACAACCGTCTTGAACCGGTTAACTGGTTGAACTTGGGTGATTCCTGTTCGATTGGGTCACTTGTGTCAAGATGGGGTTCTGTTGATTAGCACGTTGTCCCACCGTTTCGATAGAACTACAAACCATCAAAAATAACCAAGTGTAAGGCGATCAAGCCGACTAGGACGGAGTACCGCCCGATCAGACTACCGTCCGATCGGATTGTCACCCGATCGGGTTGCCACCCGATCGGCTTACACCTTGGCCCCACACTCAACTTTTATTTTCAAACTTTTGAGGTTGAACATTGAACAAAATGTTGTCCGATCGGATTACCACCCGATCGGATTACCACTCGACCATGAGATGTTCTGACTTCAACACTTAAACAATTTTCAACATGTTCAATGCACAAGGGTTGCCACCTGATCGGACTACCATCCGATCGAGTGACAAACTGCTATGAACTTGTTCTTACTAAAAGTGTCCAACCAATCGGTTTGTCGTCCTATCGAATGGTCGTTCGATCGACCGACCTGAAGGTAGAGATACTTCTATAATTTCAAAATGCTACAACGAAAGCTTCAAAAGACAAGCCATCATACACAAACACATCTTTCCCAAGCGAAGTAACAATCCACTCGAAAGGTCACCCGATCGGATGACCATCCGAGCGGATTGTCACCCGATCGACTGGCTACCCGATCGGATTGCCATCCGATCGGATTGTTGTTCGACCCACTGACACTTTGCTCCGTTTTACGCGCCGCTTATCGTTATGCTATCGTTCTGATCAGGCTAATTTCCGCTCTAAGCACTCCCTTCAATCCATCAATCGCTGTGAGTATACTCGAACCCTTTTTGCTTTACGCACTTTTGGGTGTTACATACGTAACTTATGCTAAATCACGTCGAACACACTACGCAATACTTTAACGCTAACCGTTGCTGCATGTTATACGTGACTTAATGAATGCTTGTTTGTTTGTTATGTTTACACATGGAATGTTGTCTACCTGCCTTAGCAACGATAGTACTATAGTTTGGACTCAGCACCTGTTCACTCAGGGGTTGTTAAGGACAATAAGTTACATGGCTCACAGTGGTGAGTGTGTATCGCAAACTGCCTTGGGCAGTCAACCCGCAGTCATTGGTATCGATAGGTTCATCTCGATAACTAACATGCCTCATTTTACACTGTGTACGTGCTGGTTATGCGTAAACGATTTCGAACTCTATTATATCTATTAAACTTGTATGCTCACCTTTACACTACGTGTATTGACTTTTACTTTAACGTATGTGGCAGGTGTTTAAGGTGTTTAGATGCTTTGCTTGCTGTGAAATCGAGGCTAGGAAAGACCTAGAACAATAATAAATTGTCTGTACTCAAAATCTGAGTTATCGGAACAGAACAATTTGACTAGATCTTGTCTGTAGTAATTATGATATCTTTTATGACATGGTATGGGACATGCTGATTTAAATAATTGGTAATTATAGTTGTTATGGAAACTTCTTGACAATCTGTTTCGCTCAGTGCCACGCCCCGATGATTCCGCCATCGGTTGGGGTGTGACAATTGTATCTCTCCACGGAGTGCCGGTATCTGTTATATCTGATAGAGATACTAGATACACCTCTCATTTTTGGAAAAGCTTCCAACAATCATTAGGCACTCGTTTGAATTTTAGTACTGCATACCATCCTCAAACAGATGGACAGAGCGAGCGTACAATTCAAACTTTAGAAGATATACTTCAAGCATGTGTTATTGATTTGGGTGGTAGCTGGGATGACCACCTACGTTTGATCGAGTTCTCCTATAATAATAGTTACCATACTAGCATTCAGGCTGCGCCTTTTGAGGCATTGTATGGAAGGAAATGCAGAATGCCTGTTTGTTGGGCGGAAGTAGGAGAAGCTCAGTTATCAGGACCTGATATAGTCCTTGAAACAAGGGAAAAGATTGTCCAAATTCATGATCGCCTGAAAGCTGCCAGGGATAGGCAGAAAAGTTATGCTGATAAGAGGCGGAAGCCTCTAAAGTTTGAAGTAGGCGATAAAGTCTTACTAAAAGTATCACCCTGGAAAGGAGTGATGCGTTTTGGTAAGAAGGGTAAGTTGAGCCTTAGAAATATTGGACCATTCAAGATTATCGAATGTGTCGGCAGTGTAGCTTATAAGCTAAACTTGCCTGAAGAACTGAGTGGAATTCATAATGTGTTCCACATCTGTAATCTAAAGAAATGTCTAGCTAATGAATCATTAGCAATGTCTCATAAAGACGTACAGATTGATGAAAGCCTGAGGTTTGTTGAAAGACCTATATCGATAGAGGATCGACAGGTTAAAAAGATCCCGAAGGAAGCACGTGCCTATAGTAAAAGTTAAATGGGATGCCCGTAGAGGCCCTGAATATACGTGGGAAGTGGAGTCCACTATGCGACAGAAGTACCCTCACTTATTCCAGTAAATATCGGGGTCGAGATTTCTTTTAAGGGGGTGAGGATGTAACACCACGTAAAAACGTGTCCAATTATGTGAAGACACGTGTCCTAAACCCTAATCATGTGAAAGATTGAGTTTGAAGGACTAAATTTGACAAACGATGAAAATATGAAACCAAAGGGACTAAAAGTGTCAACATGCCAAACTTGTGCCTCTGAATGACCATACGCGAAGAATATATTCTTAAACGAGTTATTAATTGGATATAAAAAGCCGTTTATGAAAATAATCGAAAGATTATAAAATACAGGGGTTAAACGTATCAACATGTTAATTCTTACCTCTGAGTGACCTTTTAACGAACCCGAGGCATCGAAATATTCAAATATGCTCTCAAGAATAAGTGATATAAATTTCACATGGTTTCGAGATCGTTAAACAAGTTTTCAAGACTTTGGATTAAAAGCGTCAATGTAGAGAAACTTGTGTTTATGGTAATCTTTTAACGAAACCGGGCCTAACGGAGTTTGGTTACCTTGAATGCGTAGCTGGTTTTGGGTATATCCTCCTCTTGAATGCGTAGCTGTTGATAGCCTGAGCGTAGATCGATCTTCGAGAAACATGAAGCACCTTGTAGCTGGTCAAACAAATCATTGATGCGAGGCAGGGGATAGCGATTCTTGATTGTCAACTTATTCAATTCCCGATAGTCGATGCACATCTGGAATGACCCATCCTTCTTTTTGACGAAAAGGACTTGTGCGCCCCATGGAGAGGTGCTCGGGCGAATGAAGCCTTTATCAAGTAATTCCTGAAGCTGACTCGAGAGTTCACGCATTTCAGACGGAGCGAGTCGATAAGGAGCTCTAGCAATGCGGTTTGCTCCAGGAATGAGGTCGATACGAAAGTCGATATCACGATTTGGCGAAAGTCCGGGAAGATCCTCAGGAAAAACATTAGGAAATTCTCGAACCACAGGAACGTCGTTTACTCCCGGTCTACCTTTCTTTTCCTTTTCCGCTACTACAATATTAGCCAAGAAAGCTCTGTATTCCTTGCGGAGATACTTGCTAGCTTGGACACATGACATGAGCTTGAGACCTTTCGAAGCAGTTTCACCGTAAACACACAATACATCACCATTAGCGAGCGCGAATTGAATCATCTTATCAAAGCACACAACTTCAGCATGGTTTTCACGAAGAAAGTCCATGCCTACTATGATGTCATAACTTCCAAGTTGCATCAGAATAAGGTCGATTGGGAAGATTTGACTGTTGAGCTCAAGAGTACAATCACGAAGAACAGAATTGACAGCGACGGTTCTTCCAGTGGCGACTTCGACATCAAACGTCGAGGGGAGATGAGAACGCTTACGACTAAGGAGCTTCTCGAATTCGAACGACACAAAACAGTTATCGGCTCCAGTATCAAACAAACACGAAGTATAAATACCATTCACAAGGAACGTACCATTTACCACGTTGTTGTCAGCCTGGGCTTGGCGCACGTTGATGTTGAAAGTTATGGCATGGGCGGCTTGTTGCTGTTGCTGTTGAGGCTGTTGTTGCTGCTGTTGCTGAGGCTTTTGTTTCACAACCCTGTTCGGGCACATGCTCGCGAAGTGGTTGGGATCACCACATGCGAAGCAGACTCTGGCGTTGACCGCAGGTGCCTGAGCCACTTGTTGGCCTTGAGGAGCTGGAAGTAGAGCTTGATGAGCAGTGGCTTGGGCTGGTGCTTGTCGGGGACCAGTACGGCAATTAGCAGTGAAGTGGTCGTACATGTTGTAATGCACGCAGAATCTGCAGGCGATACCCACCTGGTGATGATAAGTACATGTCGGGCAAGCAGGGTGTGGACCAGTGTATGCACGCTTTGCAGGTGGTGCATAAATAACTGGTGCTGATCGGTGCTGAGATTGCTGCTGAGCCGGTACATCTTGAAGTGGGGCAGCAGTGGTAGTGGCAGCACAGTTCTTGTTGCTGGAGTTGTTGTTGTTCTTCTTCTTGCGGCGAGAGGCTTTCGATGACTGAGCGGTGGCGGTTTCGGTAGCTGGTGCGGCGGTAGTAGGTTGGTGCAGACTCTTCGAAGCTTTATCCCAAAAACCTGCTTTTACTCGCTTGTCGTTGATTTCAGAGGCAAGCAAGTAGGTTTCTTCGATTGTTGTTGGCTTTGCGGCATGCACAAAATCTGCAACACTGTCTGGCAGAGCTCGAATGTACTTCTTGATTGTCATGTTGGTGGTCTTCACTTGGTTGGGATAGATGATACTGAGCTGCTTAAAGCGAGCAGTCAGAGCTGCGTTCTCTCCATCCTTTTGCTTGATATGCTAGAATTCGTCCTCCAGCTTTTGGTGTTCATGGGGAGGGCATAATTCATCCATCATAATGGCCTTCAGCTCTTCCCACATCAGCTCATAGGCTGTGTCATTTCCACGTTTGTTCCTCTCGGCCGTCCACCAGTCTAGTGCGCGAGACTGGAAGACGTCGGTAGCGTTAAGAGTACGGAGATTTTCAGGACATCCACTCTGGCGCAGAGTGACTTCGATGAAATCAAACCATTAAAACATAGCCGTTGGGCCATCTTCGCCAGTAAATTCCTTCAGACCACAAGCTTTGAACTGCTTGAAACTAAAGGCAGCTTTGGGAGTAGCTTTAGGAGCTTCAGTCCTGGAATCTTCAGACGATTTACTCACATTCTCGTATTTTTCACTCACGATCTGAGGGACGACCTTTGCTACTTGCTTCGCGATGATAGCAGCTAGGCGTTTGTCTCTCTGTTCTTGACGAGTAATTCGTGGGTGACGGGGTCCAGATGAGGGTCTAGGTGACGACATTGTCTGCAACAGACATCGCTGTGGGGCTTAGTCACAGCATAATCGAATCTCACCTCACACGTCTAATACTACTAAAGCTCAGGAACACGATCATGTAAACACATATGCATATAACCACAGATTCACATAAGCACAGAAGCTCGTAAGGCACATAACACAAAAGCACAGAAGCACATAAAGCAGTCAGAATACAGAAACCTATCGTTCAAAGTCCTCGAGCGTTCGAAAATAGCGATCGCAAATAGCATAGCAATTAGTATATCATAAGCGAATAGCATATCAAACAACATGGTGCAAGGTTGTTCCTCAGGTAGTAGCGATTTGTCAGCGTATTGAGATAGAAGTGCAGTGCGAGTTATGTGTGTCGATCGAAAAGTGAATATCGAAAATCGAATAAGTCACCAAAATCAAAACATATAAACAGGTAAATACACACATAAACACATAAAATCGACGAGTATCAGAGTCAGCAGTTGCGGGCTCATAATCGAAACACATAAAAATCGAGAATAGATTGTCTCAGGCTCGATAGACATTGACTACCCAAAGTGATTCGACTATTCACAAGGACTTTTTGCACACACTTTGACCTTCAGGACTGTGCTCACGCCTCGAATCTGGGCGATCGGTACGCATCCTCTCAGTCATATCGTGACTTCAAGTCGTTGGAGTCCGTCGAGACTTTGGTGAGAGTTTTGTAAAACAAAGTATAGCACGGAGTAAATCATCAAGGTTCGGGTTTCACCCCTGACTTAACGACTTTGTTCCTGTTTTTGATAAAATAAATGAGAATTTATTGTGTCAAAGTATGGATTTCACTCCTGATTTGGCACAATTTCTCTCGTTTGTTGTTAAAAATGCGGGTTAGACAAGCATGTTAGTCGAGAGTTTGCGGTTTTCACACCTAATCTCGACCTTAACTGCTCGTTCATTTTTGAAAATTAGAGTGCAGTGATAGCGTAGCGTAGGCGAGGATAGCGAGAAATAGCAAGTAAGCTCATACATAATCCCTACAGGATATGCACAAGTCAATCTGTTGGTTCCTAACTATAGACTATGTCGTTTCTAAGACATCGACCCAGACTAGGTCGAGTCTTGCCTAATTCCCTATAGTTATGGCTCTGATATAAATATGTCACACCCCAACCGACGGCGGAATCATCGGGGCGTGGCACTGAGCGAAACAGATTGTCCAGAAGTTTCCATAACAACTATAATTACCAATTATTTAAAGCAACATGTCCCATACCATGTCATAAAAGATATCATAATTATTACAGACAAGATCTAGTCAAATTGTTCTGTTCCGACAACTCAGATTTTGAGTACAGACAATTTATTATTGTTCTAGGTCTTTCCTAGCCTTGATTTCACAGTAAGCAAAGCATCTAAACACCTTAAGCACCTGCCACATACGTTAAAGTAAAAGTCAATACACATAGTGTAAAGGTGAGCATACAAGTTTAATAGATATAATAGAGTTCGAAATCATTTACGCATAACCAGCACGTACACAGTGTAAAATGAGGCATGTTAGTTATCGACATGAACCTATTGATACCAATGACTACGGGTTGACTGCCCAAGGCAGTTCGCGATACACACTCACCACTGTGAGCCATGTAACTTATTGTCCTTAACAACCCCTGAGTGAACAGGTGCTGAGTCCAAACTATAGTACTATCATTGCTAAGGCAGGTAGACAGCATTCCATGTGTAAATATAACAAACAAGCATTCATTAAGTCACGTATAACATGCAGCAACGGTTAGCGTCGAAGTATTGCGTAGTGTGTTCGACGTGATTTAGCATAAGTAACGTATGTAACACCCAAAAGTGCGTAAAGCAAAAAGGGTTCGAGTATACTCACAGCGATTGATGGATTGAAGGGAGCGCTTAGAGCGGAAATTAGCCTGATCAGAACGATAACATAACGATAAGTGGCGCGTAAAACAGAGCAAAGTGTCAGTGGGTCAAACAGCAATCCGATCGGATGGCAATCCGATCGGGTAGCCGGTCGATCGGGTGACAATCCGCTCGGATGGTCATCCGATTGGGTGACCTTTCGAGTGGATTGTTACTTCGCTTGGGAAAGATGTGTTTGTGTATGATGGCTTGTCTTTTGAAGTTTTCGTTGAAGCATTTTGAAATTATAGAAGTATCTCTACCTTCAGGTTGGTTGATCGAACGACCGTTCGATCGGACGACAAACCGATTGGTTGGACATTTTTAGTAAGAACAAGTTCACAGCAGTTTGTCACTCGATCGGATGGTAGTCCGATCGGGTGGCAACCCTTGTGCATTGAACATGTTGAAAATTGTTTAAGTGTTGAAGTCAGAACATCTCATGGTCGAGTGGTAATCCGATCGGGTGGTAATCCGATCAGACAACATTTCGTTCAATGTTCAACCTTAAAAGTTTGAAAATAAAAGTTGAGTGTGGGGCCAAGGTGTAAGCCGATCGGCCTGATCGTCTTACACTTGGTTATTTTCGATGGTTTATAGTTCTATCAAGATGGTGGGACAACGTGCTAATCAACAGAACCCCATCTTGACACAAGTGACCCGATCGAACAGGAATCACCCAAGTTCAACCTGTTAATCGGTTCAAGACGGTTGTTCTTGCTTAACCCGAAATCGGTTGTCTCGTTGGTAGAACTCAGATCTTGAACCAACACATCACCAAGAAGGAGTAGAAGGTTAGAACAAGGTCTGATTCTATCGGTTTGAGTGCATTGAGTGTAAAAGAGTTGAAAGAAAGTTAGAAACCATCTTTCAATCCTTTTTCACCATGAATATGTTTAGATCTATGCAAGATCTTTGTTTATTTGTGTGGAAATCATTCAGATCTAAGTTGTTCTTGGCGGATTAAAGTCAAAACATGAAGTTCATAAGAACACCATGATGACATCATCCTAGAACACCTAAAATCTAGTGATTTCACGGTTAAAAGTTAAGATTTAAAAGATAGAAAGGTGTAGGAGTGCGTGTAGATCAAGAAAGTACAAGATTTAGATGGAAAACTTACAAGAATCGCGAGAAATCTGAAGAAAAGTGGGCAAGAAGCACTGGTCGGACGAGAGGTGTAGAAAAGGCAAGTTTGTGATGTTGACATGGGTATTTATAGGCTTTCCATATAAGGAAAGGGGGGAGGAGAGGGCTGGTCGATCGGGTGGTAACCCGATTGGGTGACTGCTCGATCGAGTGGCACCTCGATCGGGTGGCAGCCCGATCGGCTGGCCACTCGATTGGAGTGAATGGCGCGATGAGTTTTGCGATTTTAATCCACGTGCTGAGCGTTGCGATGCGATAGAGTTTCCTATTCAAATTACTTTTAATCCCAACTACTATATCAACATACAATCATCCTTATTTGACATTCGTTTAGCGTTTGCAATTCGATTGCGATTGAGTTTCGATTGCGTTTCGATTGATCATCACAATATAACATAAATAAACATGCACAAGTAACACTTAAGGCACACACATACATAAGAACAATAATCAGATTGCGTAAATTCGTGTTGCGAGTGCGATGCGATAAAGTGATAAAACATGCGATAAATATCGAATAAACCTCGATTATTAATGAGTACTCCACATAATACAACTAACGTAAAGCATATAATAGACTATCTACAAGTCAAAGAAGTCAAAACATGAATTGAGCAAGGAGTAACAGATCGCAATTAGCAATCTTGTCTCCCTTTGACTTCAATCTTGACTTTGACTTTGACTTTCAAAACACGGGGTGTTACATCCTGTCATGGCCCAGAGTTCACCTGGGAACGAGAAGACCAAATGAAACACAAGTATCCCCAATTGTTCGAGAAAAGCAAAACCACTACTGAGGCTGAAGCTACTGCGGAATTTTGGGACGAAATTCCAAACCAACGGGGGAAGGATGTGACACCCCAGGAAAACCAGGAAACCACACAACCTAACTAGCTTCCTCAGTAACTACGTGCTAAATTTCGGGACGAATTTTCTTTCAAGTTGGGGATGATGTGACAACTCGTATTTCAGGACCTTTCGTTGTACTTTGATGTAACGTGTATGTACGTTATGTGAATAACTAATGTGATTGTTTGTAATGGAACGTTATGTTTATTATGTTACATGGATGTGTGTAATGTATATATATATATATATATATATATATATATATATATATATATATATGTAATGTAGTCGCACAACACGAACCCAAACGCACAACATGAGTCCATTGCACATGCCCTTGTTGGGCCGCACAACTCATACTCGAACCAAAAAGGGGCAGCCCATGTAAAGGGTTCGGCCACTTCCTTATATAAACCGATACAAAACCTAAGGTTTTGTTTCCTCATTATTTGTAAATCACACACACACCATAAACCCTTGTTCTCTCTCTCTATCCTTCCCTCTCTTGTTCGACGGCAGCCCCATCCCCATAACTCGAAGCCTTACTTTCTTTGCAACGTGATCTTCCTTGTCTAGTATCACATCGCACACTTCCGGTTAGTGTCTTTGTTATTGTTCAATTGTATGATCTTTAATGTGTTGTTATCATATGTTTGACTAGGGTTTCATGTTAGAAGTTATGTTAATTAATTATGATCTTGAAGTTTGTTTTCTTACACATGAAACTGTCTTGGCATAATGATTGGAAACATATGTTAGAAGGAATGAACTTAGGGGATATAACAATCACATGACTTAGTTTTGATATACTTGGTATGTTAAGATCGAGTATAGGCTACTGGAATTATGAGTCGAGAATATATGTTGCATTGTATTATCGGTTTGAATTGTATGTTAATGTCCGAATTCACTAGGATGATGATTGATCGAATGCTTTGAATGATGAGTTGTTGATGGTTGTTCTTGGTTAGAATAATTAGGGATCATGAAAATTAATGGATGAATCTTTGATTTGATCGATGAATGCATAGATGGAAACTGTTGAATTGAGTAATTGACTGCCATGATATAAGGAAACTTGTAACTAATAGCACAAGAGCTCAATTGCACAAGAGCGCAATCGCACAAGGTAATCGCAAAAGATAGGGATGCTGAAGTAGAACTGTTTAGGCACACCGTACAGCTTAGATATTGCATGATCGCACAAGACATGTGGATCGCACAAGGCGGTGTCGATCGCACAAGTCTTGGGCCACACAAAGGTTTAGGCTATATTATGTTGTTGGGCCGAACAACCCAAAATGTCAGTCGCACAAGTTGTCTGAGTCGCACAAGTCCATTTAGACCGCACAAGATTAAGTGTTTGTTTTATGGTTTGGGCCGAATGAGTATTGGGTTGCATGTTTTGGGCCGGTTATGTTTATGAGTCGCACAACCCGTTGTTAGTCGCACAAGATTGTGCTGGACGCACAACAGGTTGGGCCGATTATCTTTTGGGCTTCATCTTTTGGATCGCACAAGAGGATTGGGCTTGCACAACCATAACAGCCCAATCACTCGAAGTCGCACAAGTTTGGGTTATGTCTATGTGAACTGTATGCTACTGTTAATATGATCGATGTGTTTGCCATGCTCGCTATGTGTTGTAACTTGTTAGCTTATGTGTAAACCTACGTGCACTACTTGAACCTAGACCTGACTTATATGGTAACCATGTTAGGACGTAGTTGACCACTAGCAGTTTGATTGACCTTTTTGTGTATCTGCCGAGCTAACCTAAGGTGAATTCACACTTTCTACAAGGTATGGGATTCCGGTGGTTTGAGAATGGGTTAAGGAACTAAAATGGAACCTACATATTCTCCTTGGGTAGAATATGTACCTCGGTCCTCCTTGGGTACTTACTAGACAAAACTCTATCATGAAGTCCCTCATTTTTATATCGACTTAATCGTCGGGCCAATGGCGAACGGGTCATTAGTTAAATAGCGCTATTAGGTTTGACAAGCCTCACACCGTGCCGCAGAGGACGGGAGTGGACTAATGGATCTGGGCACTTAGTTAATGATAATAGACATTGACGCAGGGCACATAAACATGTCTACAATCAGTGGTCAATATGCTAACGGGTCTAGTGGTTAACATGGGGTAGCCCCCACTGTTTATGGTTTGGGAAACAAGGAAATGGTTAACTCATGGTTTTCGAAGTAACTTATGGCTTTTGGAACAACAGTAAAATGGACAACCAACTCTGAACTCGCTCAACTTTGTTGTTGATTCGTTACTATATGCCTTGCAGGTCTTTAGGTACTTAGACGGAGCTTGCACAGAGGAAGAGGTCGTTGTGGGGCATGGTATGTTGTGTGCCATGTTAAACTTCATAAACTTTTAAACTTATACCTGGGGTTTTGAACTTAATGCTTCTGCTGATAACTTAAACTCTACCTAATTGTGTGACACTAATCATATTGATGGTTTTGGGTTTTATTTACTTAATTATAATGTTCAATATGATTGGTGGCTTGATCCTAGTCATGTCACGCTCCCTGCGGTGATACTCCGCTGGTGGAAATTGGGGGTGTGACACTGCCTGACTAAGTACGTTGGGGTTCTGTCTCATGACATATTAATAAAGTTGAATTGGGTTACTATACTTAATGTGAGTGCATTATATATTTTATTAAATAGTTCAGGATTATACCCAAGATATAACAACCCTCGAAAACGACCCTAAACGCTCCCAGATACACCCCGTATGCGAGAAACGGACCCGAATAACCTTTATATTAATAAATAATAAATAAAAACAAAAATGAGAGGCTGTCGCGGGGCGCGACCGAGTGATAAGCGACAGAGCCACAACGTGCCACGTGTCCTGACACGCGTCAGAACCAGGGGATGACTCAGCAAACTCGTTGCCGCCTTTTAGGCTCTCGCGGGGCGCGAATACCCCCTTTATATCTTTCGCGGATCGCGAGAAAGTCAAGATCAGGCCCTATAAATAGAGGCCATCAGCTTCAGTTGGAAATCGCTCACAATCCGCAAATCTCTCTCAAATTCTGAATTTTAGAAGTAATATCGGGTCTAATACCCCCTAATTAGCGAAGCTCTGCCTCGTTGTAAGTATTATAACCCTCGATTACGTATTAAATACGCTGCCTGATTGATCTAGTGCTCCGTAACGGCTGTCAAGTCTCTGCCCGACGTAGTCGTTGGAGTTCTATCTCGGGGAGAGTATAACTAATGTAAATTGGGTTATTATACTAACACGTGTGCATTGTTTAATTAATAGATTATAACCAGGAAATCACAAAGAAAATACCTAAAGTAGCAATGTGAGTAATCCTCCTTTTTGCAAACTGTTTTTACAAAACTCAAATGTTTTACATTATATTGAACAGTGATTGAGTATTTGTATTCTACAATTATCGTCGGTATGTTGGGGTTTTGTATACAAAATTTGTTACTACACTGTGAGTAGTAACATGACCACAAGTCGGGTTCACAGTACCGTGGGTGGTAATTAAAGTAGAAAAATAAACAAATGTAATTGCGCGACCGCCCTCAATGCTGTAAAATGATAAAACCTGTTTTGATTAAACTGGGATTCATTCACCAGTATTTCTTGCTGATAAAATGTTTTAAACACGAGTTTCAGGTAACTTAGTGTGAAGCCTATAAAAGCCAGCTGAAGAGCACTGAAGGCTTAGAAAAGTGGCTATAAAAGTTACCCAGATAAAAAGAATAATTATTTTCAACAATTAGGGTCTATCCCTATAAATGTATTATAAATAAAAATCAGGTTTTTGTCCCACTTGTTATTATAAAAATACTATCAGAAAAACTTGGGTTTTATCCCATTTATCTCTTTTAAACATTATGGTGTTTAACTCTGATCAAAATATTTCCTAACTACGGTCCTGATGAAAATTTCCGCTGCCAAATTAATAAACACCGATACCATCTGACTGGCTCACGGCTCCCGCTCCCGGGGATGGGTCGGGGGCTGTGACAGACCTTAACATGTTTCGTGTTTAAAACAGGTCGACACGATAAGACCTTAACAGGTTTCGTGTCTAAACAAGTTTAAACCCGTTAACCTGTCAAGATCCGTTAAGTACATGTTAATAATTTAAAAAAAAAATAAAAAGTATTATATGTGGGTGTGGACATGGGGTCATCAGTCGTGGGACCTAAGATGAATTATACACAAACGCGCGTTTTTTTTTCAACAATCCAACCCCTAGTTTTTAAATCTCTCTTACAAACATCATCATTCCCAATTCGGTTCACAACTTCCCTGATTCAGTCGTTTTCATGTCTTAAACAGGTCGTATTCGTGTCTAAACAGGTTGTTTCGTGTAACCTGTTTATTAACAGGTTCGTGTTCGTGTTTCGAAAATCTGACACGATAAGATTTCGTGTCTTGTTCGTGTTTACGTGTTTCGAGTTCGTGTCTTATCGTGTTCGTGTCTTAATAGATTAGGTTGACCCGTTATACCACCCCTACCAGCAGCCCTTCCCCGTGCAGTAAAACCCACTTCCCGAGTGGTTCCCTGAGACCATACCGAGTACCCTTAAATGGACCAGAAAGACGAAGATGTTATAAGTGGTTGTTTGTGTGTGATTTGGAATGTAAATGAGTAACTTTTTATTAGGTTATTAAAAATGATTAAAGATCATGAAGAATATTGCTAATAATAAAAACTTGTAATTTATTATTTCTATCCAAAGGTCGTGCATTTATTATGTTCTGTAAGAGAGGTCCATATAGTTGCCTCGAAAACTAGTGACTAATGTCTAATAATATATAAAACTAACATCGCCCATGGTTTTATAGTAGTATAGTGTCATCTTAGGGGTGAAACGAAGCTTTGAGACCAATAGATTTTGGGTTTTATTCTCACAAGAGGGTTTCCGATGCCTAGTGAAGATGAATATGATTGGGTGGTTCTACTAGTGACACGATGATACTCTACTAGTCCATCAGTGACAGTGATCCAAATTTGCTGTTAAAAAGAAAAATATAAAACTAACTTCGTTATGTATTTTTTTACTTAAGTTATCTATACTATCTATAATAAGAGATCATGGGCTGATGTAAATCTGCCTATGTGTCAACTCCTAAGGTATGCCACTTGTCAATGATGATGTCATAATTCCATTTTGTATATTTAGATACCATTTATTTAAAGGTGGTCCACATTCTTTCTTTAAACCACTGCCTCATATTCTTTGTTTAAAGGTCTGCCCACAGCCCCACACTTATAAATTCAAACCTCTATAATCAAAACCACTGCCCAAATTCAAAATCATGGCTCCAGATTCAAAATTTAAACATGGCTCCAAATTCAAAATTTAAACAAATGACGTATAAAAAACTCAACTCTCTCTCTAAAATCCATAACAACAGAATTCGTCTCTCTCTATCTTCTTTAATTTCCTCTCTCTAAAATCCATAACAAGCCACTACCGCTGCAGCTGCCATGTGATGTGAGAAGAAGGAGGAAGCGAATCTTGGATCCGGGAAAGCATCCAGAAATTGGTGAGGATGAAGAATGCAAGCAAAATCCCAATTGTTAAACGGCTTCGATTGGTAACTACTTTCATCTACTTTTTACTTCTTTCCTTCTTAATTTCTTATGATCGAGCAATAGAATGTGCGATCAAGGTTCAATTCGCAGTTGACCCTCTTCGTTAAAGTTCAAACAACAGTCAACAAGTCAAACCCCAGTTCTGTAAGTCCCCAAATCCTGTTTATTTACCTTCGTTGCAGAATTAGTTCGTTTAATTCGTATAAAGTTTCCATCTTTGGGTGAAAATCAATTGGGTTATGAATCTTTGAATTGGGTAATTTTGCATATTCTACAGGAAGCTGTAATTAGGGTTTGGTGTTTGTTTAATTCAGAAGATGTTTTGTCTGAATAGTCTTAATTGGATTGATAATAGTCTTATGATTCATTTCTAGGCTATATTTATTTGAAAGTGATTTTGTGATATTGTATAACTAGAATATGATAATCTACTGCAATAAAAAACTTGCAAAAGGAGTTAGTGTTTGGATGTGCTTTTGTTGTTTCAAGTTGTAGTTAGTCATTTTTTATGGGTGTTGAGTGTTTGGTTATTCAAGGATTTAATGAGTGTTTTACCCATATATGATCGGTTTTGTTGCGACTAGGATGAAATTGGTTATTTGATCACTTTATATTCAAATCAGATCATTGACAGTATCATATTAGCTGCAAGAAAAGTGATTATGAAAAGGGTAAAATGAGATTACTTTGTTACTGATTCTTCGATCCTAATTTTAGATACTTTTACTCGGATCTCTCAGGAATGTCCTTTACGGTTATCTTAATTCTTATGTATTGATTCTGTAATTGATCTGTTGGTTATGATTTCAGACACGATCGAAAATATCTATGCGACAGGTTATTCAGTCATGGTACGTCTTGTAATCTTATATATTGTTCTGAATAAACACTATTTTTTGCTTTGTTTTTTATATAATACTTGTAATCTTAAATTGTTCTGAATCAATGATTACAGCAATCTTGCTTATCTATGCGACAGGTTATTCAGTCATGGTACGTCTTGGGCCATTTGGGTGCATATAATTCATCTAATTTGCATGTAACAACCTTCACAACATAAACGTAGTACCATGTTTGTTTCATCAACCTTTGAATTGTTGGTAAACCGAGTTTTATCTTCAGAAACGTAAATTTGGGTAAGTTTTATCTTCATCTTTGGATTACGAATATGCTTCCTTGGATTCAATAGCCATTGTTCTTTTGCATTTATTGTTTAACAAGCATAAATGTATTCTAGCTTATAATTCTCCCATGTGTGTAAACTTCAGTTCTTCGTGTTTGGGATGTATTGCTATCTCAAGGGAATCGTGTCATGCTCTTTCGAACAACCCGTGCTTTAATGGAGTTATATGGTAGTGTCTTTTCTTTCTCTGCTGATGGTACTTTATTTATTTTTTACGGTTTTTCAAAAAAATGCAATTTATTTGTTTTTTTGTTGGTTATCTAACTCAACTGCTAAGATTATTTAGTTTTATGCAGGATCTGTATTAGTGACAACAATAGATGCTGGAGGCAATAGGTGAAACAACTAGGTGATGGTCAAAATGGGTCGGGTATGGGTTAAAACGGTTGGGTTGGGCAAGGTTGGGTATGGGTCAAAACAGGTCGAATTGGTCTGCTGAAGTTTCCTCTTTTTACTCACAAATTTATAGGTTTTTTTTATAATAATTATTAAATAAAATAGTTATTTTTTTTAATTATCAAGTATTTCAAAGTGCTCTATTTTTTTATTCGTTAACTGTTCAAGAAATTGTTGGTTTTCTTTAGTAAGTTCTCGGTGCTAATGAATATCTTTGTGCATGTTGTTATTCCTTTTTAGATCTTTTTTTGTAGGTATGAGCATTCAAAAATCGCACAATGATATCAGGCTACGCTCCATCACGGGGGCGCAAAGGATTCAAGCGTATGTCAACAGACAATATAACGTTTGGACCAATTGATTCAAGCGTATGTCAACAGACAAAGTCCCGTTCCCATTGACCAGGAGCACCGCCAGGATGAGCCGACTTACATCAGGAGGATGCAATTGGTAATAGACTTTCATTGGTTCTTCCACCGCCACATTTATCCTCACCACAACCAATTTGGCATCACTTGCCTCATTCTACTTGGTCCCATCACACGATGCCTCGCTCTGAACTGGTAAGTTATAATGCGGCGTGTTTGCAATATTAAGAGTTTGTTTGAATAAACAGATTCTGAATTTGATTATGATTGCTTCTATGTCACATCACTGTTTCCAAAACACACAACCAAACACCACCCAATGTCTTAGATAGATTTCTGATTGTTTGTTTGTGCAACTATGCTTAATGGTTGAAAATTAATGGAACATGTGTGGGAGATAATTAACAATTTGAGAGCAGATATGACGAGACTGCAACAAGGATTGAGCCACATGAAGAGGATGCTAGAGGCATGTATGGACATGTAACTCGAGCTGCAATGGTTTGTCAGACAGGAAGTTTCTGCTGCTTTGAGTCTATCACGGGGTGGACAAGGTACTTTAACCCTGTTGGTGCTCATGAGAGCGGGAAACTTGGTGAAGATCCAATTGGCATCCCGAATAATCTCATGCCTTACATACAACAAGTGGCTGTTGGTGGATTACCGGAGTTGAATGTTTATAGTCACGATTATCCCACAAAAGATGGCACTGCGGTATGTAAAAGTTAATTGAAATTTCCCAGTTGGAATTTTAGTTATGTAAAATTTTATTAATAACGTGATATGATTCGTTATGATGGATAACAGGTTCGAGACTACATCCATGTGATGGATTTAGCTGATGATCATGTTACCGCACTTCAAAAGTTGTCCACAAAAGAAGATATAGGTCAGCAACAACTGTTTTTATTAACATGGTTATCATTCATCATCCAACCTTTTTTTATGCTGAAATAGTATTAAAATGTTTATGAATTTAAAGGTCAGTACTTGCAAGGTTATTAAATGGGTTATTCGCTGTTAACGAGCAGCAGTTAACGAACAACAAAAGATAACGAGCAGCAGTTAACGAACAGCAGCAGATAACGAGCAGCAGTTAACGAGCAGCAGTTAACCAACAGTGGACAATATGTACGACCTTCAGTTAACGAGCAGCAGTTAACGAGCAGCAGATAACGAGCAGCAGTTAACGAGCAGAAGTTAACCAACAGTGGACAATATGTACGACCTTCAGTTAATGAGCAGCAGTTAACACCAGTTAACAAGCAGCAGTTAACGAGCAGCTCACAGCAGTTAACGAGCAGCTAACAGCAGTTAACAGCACTTAACAGCACTTAACATCAGTTAATAGCAGATGCAATTGTTATAGTCTTAGTCATTTTAGCTGGGTTAAGGTTCAGCTAAGATTTACGTTCAATTGTTGAATTAGATTAGCTGTTAAATCGTTATTCAGTAGTTATATAGATTGTTAACAAGCATATCAATAAGCATCTCAGTTAAGATTTACGTGTTTGTGAAAATTAGTTGCATTTTTTATTTTAACTATTATTGTGTGTTGATGATCGATCCTAACACTGCCTAGGATGAGTATATTTTTCCAAATTTATTATTATTATTGTTTATTTTTTTATAACTATATATTTATCTTGCATTGTTTGACTGATGTAGTGTTGATGAGTTACGGAAGCTTTTATCTGACCCGGAGGCCTATCAACAGTTCTTGCTTTCAATTGATCCTGTGAGAACTCAGAACAATGTAAGCACCAAATTATTTTTCACACACAATAATAAGTTGATGATTAGAAACCATGTTCGGTTAAAACAGCGGTTGAGACCACTGTTCGGTTAAAACAACGGTTGAGACCAGTGTTCGGTTAATCAGTTGATTACTTTGGATTACAGGGAATAGAATTTGATGATAAGTTAATTATATTATTGTTATTGTTATTAATATAAAGGAGTGCTTGCGTGTACATTTTTAATGCTTTTGTTTAACTTTATTGTGGTTATGTTGATAACTCCTGTATGAAGTGGATTTATTATAGCTATTGTTATGTTTATTATGTGTAAAAGAAAGTGTGTAAAATGGTGATGATTTGTTTTTGACTTTTTGAAATTTTGTTTCTGTATTTTTAGTAAAGTGACACACCAACACATTTTTTATTAATTATCATTTATATTTATATTTATGTTTATTTAGGAACCAGCACAAATGTTTTAGAACATAAGGAATAGAATTTGGTATAAAAAGGCTTAATAAGTGCGATTCTTTACTTTTTGATTATTCTGATCCAATGTTCAATAATTGTGTAGTAACTTCTATTTTTAACCTGAGATTAAGTTAATTTCAGTCAATTTTCATGCAGTAGAAGGTGTGAGAACAGTATCTGTACATATATGTAAATATTGAAAAAAGACAGTTTCAGTTGCATGTTATTGGATTTGCAAATTGTTATGAATTATGGGGCATTAGTTGCTACTTGCTTGTGACTTAAAAAAAAATACTTGGTGTACATTGGAGGTTCTTTTAAAGTTTAATATCTTCATAGCTATGATTCTGTCATTAATACTCTGATGCGCCTTTTTGTGCCAGTTATGCACTGGATATCAACATGGACCGAGTTGAAGATGTATTGCTACAACAGAAGCTCCTTGTCTTGAATCGAGGCAAAGATTGAAGGCATCGGTTAGAAAGAAGACTAAGAATGACCTAAACTCCAGCATCTGAAATTCATGGGAGAAAACGAATAAAAATGCCCTATGGCAAGTTAGTATCATTCTTTTGGTTTTGTTAAATATTCACGTGGATAAGATCAATGGGAGAAAACAAAAAAGTGAAACCATTGTTTTGGGTTAAACAGTGTTTTGAAACCACTTTTCGGTTAAAACAGTGGTTGAAACTACTGTTGGGTTAAAACAGTGATGTTAAAACAGTGTTTTGAAACCACTTTTGGGTTAACAGTGTTTGAAACCACTGTTTTAACCCAAAAGTGGTTTCAAAACACTGTTTTAACCCAACAGTGGTTTCAAACACTGTTTTAACCCAAAAGTGTTTTAACAACACTGTTTTAATCCAGAACATTGGTTTCAAAACACTGTTTTAACCCAATGTGATTGAAGATTTGCTTAATTCATGTTTTATGGTAAATATATTTTCTTAATGCTTAATTCGAGTATTTATCGTCTTATGTTTTTATTGTTACGTTCGCTTATTTTTTTGTTGTGCTTTTAATTGACACCTTATTTGACTTTGTTTTTAACTCAAAGAAAGTCAGTTTTCCATATGATGTGCTTTTAATTCTTTCATGGATGTAACTAGGTGGTTCTGAAGGCTTATTTGCTCAAAGAACACTTGAGATCACAGATGATGTACTTGCAACCTACAGAAACCAAGGTAACGTACAAGCAAACACAATTTTGTGAATGTATTTCTCTTCTTTAACGTATATTCATTAATGGCTGTGTAATCCTATAAAGGTGTTTATGATCTGTTGGGACGAACGAAAGATCAAATAAGAACGCAAGAACAAGTTGATGCCGCAATGGCTGCATGTAAGGCTTTGAAGTTGGATGGCATTGTCATTGTTGGCGGTATGCTTGAATTATTGTTTAATGATAGTGAGTATTAGCATTTTGATATTAAAATTCGTGTTTTCTTATTTATTAATGTTGCTTTTGTTATTGTTTAACGATAGTGAGTATTAGCGTTTTGATAGAAAATGTCTTTAACATTGTTTTATAAATGATGTATTATAATATGTTTTTTAGTATTTGGTTTCGATCGTTATTAAACCTACCCGTGTGGTCACACGGGTCCTTTGATAGAAGGGTTTTAACGGGCCTACAAAATCTAATCCATTAGTAAGCTTAATTGGATCAAATATAAGGGGCTTTATTGAACTGTTCAATAACATTTGGTTATTTGAATTAGGTCAGGCTTTAATTATTAGACAATATAAAATTAGGTCATGCTTTCATTTTAGACAAGAAATTTTGAGTTAGTTAGCTAATTTCTATATCAAACATGAACTAAATACAAACAATTTAAATGATGTATTATAATCTATTTCGATGGTTATTAAAACTACCCGTGTGGTCACACATACTGTCTTCAACATTACTTTATAAAGATATAGAACTAAAGACCAAAATTTAAATGATATATTATAATCTGTTTTTTAGTATTTGATTTCGATCATTACTAAACATACTCGTGTGGTTACACGGGTCCTACACCTAGTATTAATTATATTACTTAAACTTAAATCATATATATTTATTATTATTTTTCGTTCAAGAAAAAAATATATTTATTATTAATTAAACACTTCGAGTAATGTGCTATGCTAGTTTTATAGGGATTCATTTCAGGCTGTACACTGCATCAAGTTCTTTTCAATAAAATATTATTAAAGCTTTTTCCAAATAAAACTTTTTTTTTAACACCAACAAAATTGTATTATATATATATTTTTAAATTAAACTTTATTAACACACGTCACTGACCCAAACGAGCAAGAGACAATACAACAAAAATGCCTTCGACCGAAACGAGTAAAAGGCCAAATATATTATAACATGTACAAAGGGGATTTACACCATTCCTCCCAATGAAGGGACTTAAAAGAAGACATATTCTTCAACCAAACAAAACTTCTTGACTTCTCCTAAAACGTCTTGTTAATTATGTTTTAAATTTTGAAAACTAATCTCGTTCCTTCCTTTGCATATGCACCAACACGTTGTTGGTCCCATTTGGACTTAAAAATAACTTCTTTTCACGTAATATGGCAAGTGATTTCAACAAATATGAAAATAGTGTGCGGAAATAGAAATCAGACTTTCAAGAAACAAGACCTACAGAATTTTCAAGTTTATATCACTTTGAAACAAAATGGTTTACAAGGTGATTGTGAGGTTATTATCTATTACAAATAAATACTTGTATAATTCTGTGGTGAAAGGACAATGGAGTTTTTGTTGTATGTATTGAATGCTTTGGCTTAACTCATTGTCCTTTGCTTGATGAGCTTTCTATTTATAGAAAGCCCAGGGGCATGAATAAACATTTGTTTATTCATGCATATGTCCTGCAAAAAGTAGATTCTTAACATATTCATTGAATCTAATTATCAAGGTGCCTAAGTCATCATGAGATCCAATAATGCCAAGTTGCTTCGGTATTTGTGGCAGGTTAGAACTCGTCTAGACAAATGGGTTTTATCATAATTTCTGATAACCACTTCATTAGAAATTCTGGTGAACAAATCATCAGAAATTCTGATGATCAGATTTGCCAGAAACTGATGATATTTTATCAGAAATATCATCAGATCTATCAGAATGACCTTTTTCTGATAATCTTCTTTTGTTCTTGATCAGTTTCTGATTCTTTGAAGTAGATGTTGTTCTTTTCAATCGTCCTATCTGGGTTCTTCTTGTTGTTTGATCTTCAGGACTTTATCTTCTTCATAGATCAGGTTGAATTGGCTTTTCTTCAATACTTACAAATAAAGTTTCCTAACACAGGTGATTATAAACAGACAATGAATGATCCTTTTTGCTTTTTTCCCAACATTTAAGAATCAGTGCACTTCCATAAGATCTTTAACCGATAATATGTATAGCGGATGGATATCACACCAAATACTAAACCCCGTTCATACCCGATTAGAAAATATGTAAGCCGTAAAATATGTAGCGGAGGGAGATGCAGGTTCAACTCTCACTTGGTGCAGAGTGAGGCACTAGTGGGCAATGATAGGGGACCAAGTGAAACATGGGTTTAATCCTTGAGCTAACGAGTTTTAGCGGTAATTTCACCGTCGCGCTTACGAGCGGGCGGGTTACCGGGGTTTCATCGGAATTTGTGGTGGACTTGGGTTACCCTCGAAGTACTAAACATTCAGATAAACGAAAACTAGTGACTAATTTCTAATAATATATAAAACTAGCATCACCCATGACTTTATAGTCTAGTGGTATTTTAGGGGTGAGATGGGGCT
Source organism: Helianthus tuberosus (assembly GCA_030545235.1). Taxonomy (NCBI): domain Eukaryota; kingdom Viridiplantae; phylum Streptophyta; class Magnoliopsida; order Asterales; family Asteraceae; genus Helianthus; species Helianthus tuberosus. Next base: position 12,332,631 of record CM060452.1, read on the forward strand.
TTGGGACCAATAGGTCCTGGGTTTGATTTTCACAAGAGCGTTTTCTGATGCCTAGTGAAGATGGATATGATCGGGTGGTTTCACTGATGACGCGATGATACTAGGGGTGTTCATGAGCCGATCCGATCCGATCGAGGGTCTGCTCGTGCTCGGATTGAATTACAACCGATCCGATCCGATGGAATTGAATTTGCAAAACCGAGCACAAAAGTGATGCTCATGCTCGGATTGAATTTGAATCGAGCGGATCGTTTTCGCTCGGTTTTTCTTAAATCCTAACTAAAATCGAGCGGATCGTTTTCGCTCGGTTTCGCTCGATTGAATTATAAGACTGCGTTCAACAAAAACAAATCCTAACTTAATTAAAACATTTCCAACACCTTACTGACAAAAACAATACATAACTAAAATCATGATTCTAAAAATGTTCTTAACAATATCAAGAAGCATCAGTTCATGACTATGTGATTGTTTTAGGAATTAGGGATTTAGGGTTAGATTTTGATATTAACTATTAAGAGGGTGTTTGGCCTAGCTTTTTTATCTAAGCTTATAACTTTTTTAGCTTATTTTTACAAAATAAACACTAATGAGTGTTTGGTTTAGCTTTTTAAGCTTATGCTTATTAGCTTATATAAGCTAATTCCAAGAAGCTTATGGGAACATGGTTTTTTAGCTTATTTGAATAAGCTTATTTGAAGAAGATGGTTTTTTACTTATTACACACAATGATATTATACCCCTTCCCATAATACAAAATAACTTAACAAACAACTAAAGATTAATTATTAATTATCAACTTGTAGAATATAAGCTAATCCAAACACTTAAAAATAACTTATCAAATGAAAGAAAATAAGCATAAGCTACTTTAAAATATAAGCATAAGCCAAAAAAAATAAAAGCTAGGCCAAACACCCCCTAAGTTGGGCTAATATATTTTTTGGGCTTTAAGTTTTTTTGGGCTAGTATATTTTTTGGGCTTTTAATCTTTAAAATCTATAATATATATATTAATTATTAATAAAAATAATTTGAGCGAAACCGAGCGATCGACGAGCGAGCGGACCTTTGCTAATGCTTGGATTGAATTTGAATCGAACCGATCCGAGCGGCTCATTTACAAACTGAGTAGGAATCGAACGAGCATTTTTCAAGCGATCGTCGAACAGTTTGGACAGCCTTAGATGATACTCTACTGGTTCGTCACTGATCCAAATTTGTTGTTAAAAAGAAAAATATAAAACTAACTTCGTTATGTATTTTACTTAAACATAAATCATATATATTTATTATTATTTTTCGTTCAAGAAAAATATACATTTATTATTAATTAAACACTTCGAGTAGTGTGCTATGCTAGATTTAGTGGGATTCATTTCAGGCTGTAGGCTGCTGCTGCATCAATTATCGTTTGAATAAAATATTATAAAAGCTTTTTCCAAATAAAACTTTTTCTTGAACAGGAACCAAACTGTATTATATAAACTGAACGATGGCAAGCAAGAAGCAAAGCCTCAACAACATCATCTTTCAAATAAAGATACCATCGATCTTATTGTTGGCGAAACCCTAAACACATAATTTCTCCAAAAAAATGGTGAAAACCAGATCCAAAATCAGTAAAACCCTAAATACCCCTGGAGCATTGGTTGGTTCTAACGACGACCTCTTAACCGAAATTCTCCTCCGGGTCCCTGTTACCTCCATCCTTCGCTTCAAATCTGTTTCCAAACACTGGCATTCGCTTTTGACTCACACACATTTCACCCAAAGGTATGATAAGCTTTTAAAATCTCCTGGTCTCTTTGCTGGCCATATGTATGTTCCATATGATGTTGAAAACCCAAGCGCTACCCCTTTTCGTACTCTCGATTTCTACCCTGATCCTATCACAATTGTGCAATCTTGTAATGGATTACTCCTTTGTAGTAGCCATCGAGGGAGCCTAGATTCTCGTAAGTATTTTGTGTTTAATCCCACCACCAAGCAATTTGCAGTCATCCCATCTCTCCATGGAGGTCCGAAAGCTCGTCGATCTATTCTGCATATGGGTATGGCATTTCACCCGACAGATTGTGTTCACTACAAACTTGTTTGTATTCGTACCTTAAAGGCTGCTAAGGATTTGCTTCAGGTTCAAATCTACTCTTCTGATACAGGGAAATGGAAGATTTGTCCTGTAACTTTCCATTCTAGTTGGCTTTTCTTCCAACAACAGGGAGTTTACTGGAATGGAGCTTTTTATTGGGTTCCCTCTTATCACAATCACTTGTACTTTAAAATTGAGGATGAACATTTGCAAACGTTGCCCTTGCCATTGGAGATGGCGGCTTCAACATCATCAAGGACAACAATGTACTTTGGGGAATCTAGAGGTCATCTGCATTTAATAGTGGATGTTGATTATCCGGAAACCAGTTTAAACACCCTGAATGTGTATGAGATGTTGAGCGATCATTCGGGGTGGTTTGTCAAGTATCAAGTACACCTCCCTGAACTTTGGGCTGCTTTTCCGGAGATGACCGTCTCGCCTTATGATTTTAAAGTCGTTGATGTAGTAAGAGGTGAAAAAGAAGAAGATACATTCATGGTGCTGATAATACCCTGGATATTCATAAGGTATAATGTTTACGACAAGAGTTTTAAGCAGATATATGATATCACCAACCGCTACTACGCCTTCGTGATTGCCCATCGTTATACAACAACTTTAGGTTATTTCTAAAAGATAAGCCTATGTATCTGTATGTTTTTCTTTATTAAAGTGTGCCTTATTTGGATCCTGTTAGTTTTTGTCTGTGCATGTATGTATTGCAAAGGCATTATGGATCGAATATTAGAACTTGTTATCTCACTATTTTGCACTCTTTAAATTTTTCTATAATTTTTTTTTATCTAAACTGTCACTTGATAATTTACAAGTAGAGTAAAGAATTAATTACATGGTTAGTATTCGGTGGTTTACACGTTTTGTCATTTTCATACCTATTTATTGGAAATTACACGGTACCAACTTTTACAAATCTAGGGGTGCCGATTTGAACCTGATTAAAACCGACCTAAACCAGTCAAAAAGCGGTTAAAACTCAGACCGGCTTCAGATCAAACCTTTTCAAAAACACTTTTCAACCCGAACCAAATGGTCAAAAACCGATGTTAGTCCATCTTTGACTCGACCCGAGCTGGTTTGGACTTGGAAGCCTATTTGTGAACGTCTATAGGATTTTTGAGGCTTTTCAATTGACCCGCCCCAGCCCCATTTCTTGCTGTACATTTCTTTTCGGAACCCTCGAACACCCAACACACGTCACTCCAAAACAATGGTGAACACCAGAGCCAAAATCAAGAAAACCCATACCAACTCTAAAACCTGCTTCTCGCAGGCTTCGATAGAAGATTTCAATCATCAATCGACTGAATCTGGAGCATTGATTGAGTCCTTTTAACCGAGATTCTTATCCGGCTCCCTGTTACCTCCATCCTTTGCTTCAAATCTGTTTCCAAACACTGGCGTTTGCTAGGTATGATAGCCTTTCAAAATCTTCTGGTCTTTTTGTTGAAAATGATGATTATGTTCCGTTTGATGTCGAAAACCAAAGCGCTTCTCCGTGCCGCAGTCTTGATTTCTACTTTGATCCTCATGGAATCAGAATTGTGCAATCTTGTAATTGGTTACTCCTTTGTTGTAGCGATCGAGGGGGCGTAGGTGCTCGTAAGTATTATGTTTTTAATCCCACCACTAAGCAATTTGCGACCATCAAATCTGTACCCGGAGCTTATAATGCTCGTAAAACCATATGTTTTATGGGTCTGGCATTTCATCAAACAGATTGTCCACACTACAAACTTGTTTGTATTCGTTGTTTAGATTCTGTTAGGAAGTTGTTTCAGATTCAAATGTACTCGTCTGATACACGGAAATGGAAGATTTATATAGAATTTGTCTATTTGGATTGGTCCAACTTCAACAAGGGAGTTTACTGGAACGGAGCTATTCACTGGGCTCCCTCTTATCGCAATCACTTCTACTTTAAAACCGAGGCTGAACAGTTGCAAACGTTGCCCTTGCCAGTGGAGATGGCGTCTTCTGAAGCATCAAGGACGATGTACTTTGGGGAATCTGCATTTAATAGTGGTTGTTGATCATGTGGAAACATGTCATGAACGTGTATGGGATGTTGAGCGATCATTCAGGGTGGTTTGTCAAGTATTGAGTACAACTCCATTAACTTAGGTGTGCTTTTCCGGCGACGACCAATTTGCCTTTTGATTTTAACGTTGTTGATGTGGTTAGAGGTGAAAAGGAAGAAGATACTATCATAGTGTTCATGATAATACCTTGGAAGTTGATAAGATATAATGTTCATGACGAGTTTTAAGCAGATATTCAGGGCCACCGGAAGCTTATATATACTCTTTGGCCGGAAGCTTATCGTTGTGTCGTAACCTTGTCTTCTTTCTAGACATTTTTCGTTATTAAAGCTTATAAACTATGAAGGCCCTTCAATATATCATTAACATGTTTGAACGCGTTATTTACACTGAAACCTTGTCTTCTTTCTAAAAGACAATATGATATGTTTATATTATTATTAACATGTTTGAACGTGTGTCCTAAAAATCGTTTATAGGTTATGTAAATACATCTAGTATATTGTTAATATGCTTTGTTTGTACATCTAAACATAACCAAACACTATAATATCTAAGAGTTTAGTTTTAATTGATTTAAAATCACAATGCAAACCCATTACATTGTTTTTTTTTTCATTCAGTTTTAAAAACACTTGTAATTAGGAAGGATATTAGTTTTTAAGAAACATAAATCTGCATAATGTGATGCCTTATCACTTGATCCTGAATCACAGTGTTGACGTGTAAAAGGAAACCAATACAGTTGACAAAGCTGCAATCTTGTTTCACAATGCCACACTTCATGGCACATGTAAAGCAAGCACTAAAAGTGAAAATAGCTAAACCGGTAACATCTGGGAGTGTAATTCATGAAAACACCAACTTGAGAGTGAATTTCATCGTTGTTTTGCACCACCATCCAATAATTCGGTTGGATTAGTGATACGCAAATAGAGGTTTGGTTAATTGGTATTGATGTGATGGTTGGTAAACAAGGGGAATGGTGTGATTCTGTTTGTAAATCGGGTGTGGCGAGTAAATTTGCATTTTTAAATGAATGTGGACTGGAGTTATGCGAAAGTATATGAAATGTAAAGGATCGTGTCTTGCAAGCATTCAACCTGCTGAGGTGGCTGAGGATGCACCTAGAAATTTGAATCCGGGTGCATGTTTATATACACGTAGACTGTCGATGCTTTCTTGTGATGGGTTCCATCAGCATACGAGGAGGCTTTGCTCTTGTGCTTTGAAGCTTATCAGGTTAGCAGCTTTATGGCTTTATGTTCTTTTAGAATTATTAACAGTGTTTTCTTAGTGTTATTCCTATTCTGGGTTTTAGGGGTGCTTAGATATGTTATATGAAATTGATTGTCTGAATATTGTGACTTTAAGGCGTAATAATCACTTTTAGTGTTTGTTCCGTCTGGATAAACCATAAGCTTATTTTGCAACCGTTTCTCACCCAGTGCAACAGGAAGTTATATTTAGTCTTGTTTTTTGACCTTATTTTAAACACATTTCAATTTTCATGTTCAGTTTTGACATTTATTTATTCTGTTGTGAAAAAAAAGTAATTGTTTTGTGCTTCAAACAGCCAAGTACATCCAAACACTGCAACCTGTTTCGAAACACACATCCAAACACTTCTTTAGAAGAAAGACGAATCCATATCAAATTTATCAACTGTAACTTGTTTTTATTTTAATTCAAATTCGCTGAATGTTGGTTATTAGAGATCCTTGGATTTTGCTGCATTGAATTGTGAAGCTGTTTGCTTTATTCAGAAGAACATAAAAGATGAATATGCTGTGCATCAGGCATGTGGACTTACCAAGATCAGGTTAGGTAAAATCATAATATACTAAATTGATGATCAAAATGGAAGGTTGAGTGTTCTTAAAGATCACTTAATGTACTTCTTAAATTAGGTTCGGTGAGTGCAAGTAAATGGCATCGTAATACTACTACACAATGTGATTTGCAAAACCAACAGGAGACCAGAGTTCAGTTATGAGCCTTCATCAATGTGATTTTATAATCGGATGCTACTAACCTCCTCGGGTGAAAAACCATGCCCGCATCATAGATGTATCACAGTTCCCAATCGATCCACTCCGGCTCCACCATCACTCATTTCACATCAATGTCAAATCTACCACCAGTTCTGTGCACCATTGTAATGTCTGCCGCCTCTCCTAAACTTGAAAAGACCCGAAAACGGGTAGCCACTAAAGGTATGGGTCTTGTTTCGCTATTTGGAAACAACACCGACACACATTATTAAATATTTTTAGCAGGGGGAAGCAGAATCTGAATGATTAACACATTTGATGCGTCAACGTTTCCGACCCGTTTCAGTGGTCAGATTGGTAAGCTGATGGGAATAACAACCAGGAAATCATAATGTGGTAGGGATTTGCAGTTAACGACTTGTAACGACTAGCCAAGTGTTTTTTGTGTGTAATTTTTTTATGAAATCAAGTATTGTGACCCCGTGAAATCGTCCCAACCGGTCGTCAGTTTGGTTTTGCAGTCCGTTTTTCTATATTATTTGGTTAGCTGGCTGTAATTTTTTCAAACTGTAAGGCTAGATGGTATGGTGATGGTCCTCAAAGGGAGGATGATCCGCCACGTAGGCGCCACGTCATAGTCCTCCCAAGGATGGTCCATCCCCCAAAAGTAGAGGGTATGGGAGGATGGTCCTAGTCATAGTCCTCCCCACCATTTTTATGTTTTTTTTTAATCTTCTACTTTTTTTAACATTTAACAAATAAACTAACACAATATTTTCATTAATATTTAAAAATATTACATAAACTAAAAAAAAAACATAAACTTAAAAAATAACATAAACTTAAAAAAAACATAAAAAAAAATAAACTTAAAAAAAACATAAACTTAAAAAAATCCTAATATATTAAAATAAGCTACTAGTCTTCGTCTTCCATGTCGTCGGGTTCGTTTTGAGCGTTGTTCCAAATGTACTCCACCAAGTCCGCTTGTAGGTTATGATGTGTGTCCTCGTTACGTAGAGCGAACATGTTCAAATCTTGTTGTTCCCCACTAACTGGAACAGAATTTCCAGTAGACGCGTTTTCGTCGTACTCGCATATCGCTCCCGAGCATTCCTGGGAAACCATGTCTCTGTTCGTGTGCTTGATATAATTTTTAAACGTCGTTTGCGTTCGGTTTCCGCAGGTATCGCTTGCTATACAATTTGACAGAGATAAAATGTGAGAGAGATATGAGATTGTAGTGGGTAAAAAGTTGTGAAAAAATGTGTAAAAGAGGTGAGTATTTATAAAAGTGGGAGTGAATTGGGTATTTTTTAAAAAATAACCGTTGGATTTTTTCAAATAAATGCGAATTTAAATTTTTTTTTTATTAACGGCTACTTTTCAGATGGGGGCCCACATGTTTGGTCCGTCGCAAACGGCAACATTCGGACGATGAGGACGGGACGGAGGGGGGCCGGCGTGGTGTGCCGCGCGTCGCCGAACCAAGACGGGTTGGAAGACGGTACCATACCGTCCAGCCTAACAAGTGGTTTAGCTTGCGGTGAAACAAACCATAAGGTTGAGCTATAATTTAATTTTTTTGGGCTTATTTTAATACAGTTAGGTTCCCAGTCTGAGTTTTGAAATTTTGCTGAATTCTTGCTGCTCCTCCTTTGAAATTTTGTTATGTCACCCCTTGTTCGATTTATACATGTCTGCCATTTATAAAAAGATATATGATGTGAAGAGAGGAACACTTGTTAATGTTGATGGAGAAACCATAAGTGAGCCAATTGTTAATGTTAGAAGAAAGAATAACAGATAAACATAAGCAATAAAATCCATTGTATAGCATAACTGATGGTAGAGTCTAAGGAGAGTGTGTTGGAGTGAACACTACCTCTGTTATTTTGTAGGATAGAGGCTGATCCTGTTAAGACCCCCGATTCAAAATACTTTCTTTTCTTTTTACGTGGATAGTTATTAATTTTCTTTTTACGTGAATAGTTATTAATTTAGGGGTGGAAACGAGACGAGTCGAGCCCAAGCTCAACAGGCTCCGGCTCGAGATCGTTTAACTTAAGAAAGCTCAAGCTCGTAGGTAGTTTTTCAAGCTCGGGCTTGGTTCATTTTTTATTTTTAGTTTTTTATATTAATTTTAATTATTAGTTTATATATAATTAAGTTATTTTTTCATAATTTTAAAAATATTAATTATTATTATTTAAATATATATTTAATATATTAAATAAAAATTATATAAATAATGGGCTCTTTTAGGTTTGTGAGTAGGGGTGTTCATGAGCCGAACCGAACCGAACCGAACGGAGGTCTGCTCGTGCTCGGTTCGGTTTGAAACCGAGCCGCTCGGTTCGGTTCGGATTTAGGAAATCGAGCGGAAATCTTATGCTCGTGCTCGGTTCGGTTTAGAACCGAGCCGCTCGGTTCAGTTCGCTTTTGCTCAGTTTTATTTTTTATTCCTACACAGCCATTCATTCACCAAAATTCACCAACTTATATGTCTCACACACACTTTAACAATATGACAAAATACAAACATAAAAAGTCCCACAAAAATAAACACAAAATGTTTAATGTTTAAGAACATCTAAAATGCAAAATAACTTCAAAAACACGCGTTGAAGTCATTCCAGACATCTTCAATCAAAAATTGAATTCAAAACATAAAATTTGATACAGTAATATCAATTCAAACCCATAAAACACCCCTCTTTTTTTTTTGAACTGAAGAGTTGAGAGAGATTAGGGTTTTTTTTTTTTTTTTTTGAACTGAAGATATGAAGATATGAGGATTCTAGGGGCTGGATATGTTACATGTTTATTATATTTAATAATATATATAATAATAAAAATAAATTCGATCGAAACCGAACGAGCGATGAGCGAGCGTACCTATGCTCGTGCTCGGTTCGTTTTTAAACCGAACCAAGCTGCTCGGCTCGGTTTTAACCGAGCAAGGAATCGAACGAGCAAATTTCCGAGCTTTTTCGAACGATCGTCGAACGATCTTCGAGCGCCGAGCAGTTTGGACACCCCTATTTGTGAGCAGGACACTATGATTGGCGTAGTAAAGATACTTATCTAAGTGATTGAGAATTCTAATTTGTTAATATTGATGTGGGTCTAAACTCTAAAGTGCATCTACGGTTTGAAAACTCAATTGCTAGAAACTAAAGTAATTCTTTTAGGCCTTTTATCTTGGGCCCGGCCCACTTATTTTTCTCATTTCTTGAATCCATTGTGCACACACAGTATACTACTCTTCACTGATGGAAAGTGGAAAGTGGAAAGTGGAAACCCTAGAGGCAAAATCAAGAACACTATACACATCTTCTTTCTTCATCACTCTCGAAATCACTCACTCCAGAAGAAAAAAATGGTGAACACCAGAATCAAGAAAACCCTTAAACCCTCCTCCTCACAAGCTTCCACGGAGGATTCTGATCATCAATCGATTGAATCTGGAGCTTTGATTGGTTCCAATGATGACATTTTAACCGAAATTCTCCTCCGACTCCCTGTCACCTCCATCCTTCGCTTCAAATCTGTTTCCAAACACTGGCATTTGCTTTTGAGTCACAGCCATCTCACCCAAAGGTATGATAACCTTTCTAAATCCCCTGGTCTTTTTGCTCACGATAAATATCTCCCCTTTGATGTTGAAGACCCAACCACTCCTCCTTTTAGTAGTCTTGATTCCTACTTTGATCTTCCGGATGTCAGAATCGTGCAATCTTGTAGTGGCTTACTACTTTGCTGCACTGACCGTGGGCCCAAAGGCCGCAAAAGTGCTCTTAAGTATTACGTATTTAATCCCACAACCAAACAATTGGCAGTCATCCCACCAATTTGCGGAGGTTCTAAAATTCGTAAAACAATCCGTTTTATGGGTCTGGCATTTCATCAAACAGATTGTGTTCACTACAAAGTTGTTTGTGTTCGTCGTCTTGAGCCTGGTGTGGAGTTGTTTCAGATTCAAGTCTACTCGTCTGATACAAAGAAATGGGAGATTTGTAGCGAATCTTTCCGTATAGGTAATAAACCCGTTTTCTTCGGCCATGGGGTTTACTGGAATGGAGCTGTTCATTGGGCTCCGTTTTCTGGCTGTCCGTTTTACTTTAAACTAGATGTTGAACAGTTGCAAATGTTGCCCTTGCCGGAGGGCTTTTCGTCTTCCGAGATATTCATACTGTACTTTGGAGAATCTAGAGGTCATCTACATTTAATACTACACAAGAATCTCGAAGATAATTGTTTATGCCTGAATGTGTATGAGATGTTGAGCGATCATTCGGGTTGGTTTGTCAAGTATCAACTACAGCTTGATGAACTTCTGGGTTCTTTCCCGGAGATGATCTCTGAGTATGCTTGTTATTTTAAAGTCATTGATGTGGTTAGAGGCGAAGAAGAAGAAGATACATTCATCGTGCTGAACACTAGCGAAAAGATTATAACATACAGTGTTCATGACAAGAGTTTCAAACAGGTATCTAGTTTCACCAGTTACTTATTTGAAGACACTTCAATGTTTCATCATGTTTATCATCGTTACACCGAAACCTTGTCTTCCTTCTAAATGACATTTTGGTTTGTTTATGTCATTTAAATTGTAAAGGTATTTGAATGTGTGTTTTAAAAAAGATTTAGTTAATTAGTTATGTAATTTATGCCTAGCCTATTGTTAATATGCTTTTTATTTGTACATCTAAACATAACCAAACGCTGTAATATCGAAGCAGCAGCTTAAATTTACAGAGTTTAGCTTGAATTGATTGATAATCACAATACCCATCACACTGTAATATCTCTGGACCTAACTGGACCGATTCACATGCTCAAAGCCTACCAAACGGTGATTATCATGAAAGATCTTGCATGCTGCGAGCGCCAACAGAAAGTACACCAAATCAATATTATCCCCTGAAGGCCTTATCATAGAGTATAATGATGCCTCCATGCAAGAATCATTTCTAATAATCAACTGCGTTGACCATCGCCTCTATAAATATGGAGCTTCCTAGTTGTTGAATTCTGCAAAGTATGAACGGGCTAAAATTTCATGTGAGTGGAGGTGGAAACTATTGAAGCTCTAGCTTGTATGGCATCAAGAAAAGCAGATTGAAATAATGATGATTCGCAAACGTGCAATGAAATATAGACAAACATATGATATGAAAACCAAAGTTACAAGAAAGAGGGGATGAAGAGCAAATTATTGAAGAAGTCAAATTCAGAATGATTTCTTGTTTAACCTATTGAGAGGCAAGTTAAGCTGCTGACTAGCTTCACAAGATTCGGGTCCCAAGCCATATATCTACATGAGTTGTTTCACCATGTTAAGAACAAGTTTACTTATTGTTCGGGTACTTAGTGGACCAAAACCTAAAAACTATAAAAACCACACGGCTATCAGTTATAACAACAGTATGTCACAAATTTTCCCGGAGATTTAAGGGGAAAGGTACCCAAGGGTAGTACCCTTGCCTCAATCAATCAAATCCTGTCAAGTCAAAATTCTTATAAACTACCATTAAGTCACACAACCAATCAAAGGGAAAATTACGAAAATGTCGGTTGACCAAACCACTTTTCAAATTTGTCACCCTCATGCGTCTTTGGAAGGACTCATCCGGCTTGGATGCGTCCATATGCAGACTTTTTAAAACACTCAATAAAAATTGGACACGTGGCATTTTGTAGGTGGGTCCAGACGCATCCCACTTCTAATGCGTCTTTTTCTCTCTCCTCTATTCTCTTTCTCTCTCCATTCTCTCTTTTCTCTTTCTCTCTCTCTCTCCTCTCTCTCTCTCTTACATACACTCTCTCTATCTCTAACCTGCAACCACCCCAGTCTGAGTTTCCAATTCATCTTCATCCGGGTAAATTTATTGCAACAACTCACACACACACATATAAACACACACTGCATTAGGATGAATGCATTCTTGTTTCCATGAACAAACCTCCATGGATGCTATGATTATAAAGCTCCAAATTCTCCATATCCTCTTCATCTTCACAATCGTATCACCATCTCCCCCATCAAACTTCACCCTCTATGGCACCGCCCGCATCAACCAAATCGCCATCACCCTCACTCAACCCCTCACCAACTGCTCCTCACACCCACCATTCCCAAACACCGGCCGAATCTTCTACAAACACCCGATTCGCTTTCTTGACTCCAACTTCAACTCCACCCTCTCTTTCACAACCAAATTCTCCTTCACCATCACCCCCTCCCCTAAACTGCCTCAACGACGAAGGTATCGCGTTCTTGATCGTATCTCACACCAACAGCCGATTAAAAAAAAAAAACAAATAAAAAGAGAGAGAGAGAGAGATATGGATGATTCTTATGCAGCTACAAGGCAAATTCTCTCTTCAAAATACAAACTTTTTTTATTTTTTTTATAAGAAATATGAGAAAAATCAAAGAAAATGGAATGAAAATTAATAAAACTTATCTGGGTAGGAACAAAATGTTTAGAAGAAGAGAGAGAAAGAGAGATGAGAGAGAAAGAAAAGTTTACGTTGTTGAGAGGAGAGAGAAAGAGAAGAGAGAGAAGAGAGAGAGGAGAGAGAGAGAGAGGAGAGAGAAAGAGAAGAGAGAGAGGAGAGAGAAAGAGACGTATGAAGTGGGATGCGTCTGGGCTCACCTGCAAAATGACACGTGTCCAATTTTTATCGAGTGTTTTAAAGGGTCTGCATATGAACGCATCCAAGCCGGATGAGTCCTTCCAAAGACGCATGAGGGTGACAAATTTGAAAAGTGGTTTGGTCAACCGACATTTTCGTAATTTTCCCCCAATCAAATCCTGTCATGTCAAAATTCTTAGAAACTACCCTTAAGTCACAAAATACTGGCGGCGCCTTATCCTTGCCATAAACTAGTTTTTTATTTTTTTATTTTAATAAAGTCAAATGTGTAATCCGTACTCAAAATCACCTATTCAACACGTTAATATGCCAACCCAACCCAAGATCATTCAAACCCTTAATCCAACATATTTAAGTATTTAACACCCTTGTAACAACTTATCACTTATCACGAGTTTATTCCTAAAATGGTGTTGGTGGAAAAGTTATTTACCAAAATGGGTAATTTGAAAAATAATTACCAAAATGGGTGTTTTTCTATATTTCTTCATTTTTAACTAATCTATTATAATTCTTCTATTTTTATTTAATCAACCTATCACATTTATATTCTTTTCTTCAATGTACTCATTATATAGATTTTTTAACCAACTTATTAATTATTATATTTTTTTCTTTTTTTTAATATAATGAAACCCATGTTAAAACAAATTAAAATCGTTGAATTCATTTTATTTTTAAATGCTAATACCCCTCATTTACTGTTCTAATTTAATATTTTGAGGGTAATTTTTCATTTACTATTGTCTGCGTAGTTTATTACCAATTAAAATGAAAACCCATAATACAGTGTTTCCTAAAGTTACATAAATTATTATTATTATTATTATTATTATTATTATCAACTTATTTTTTAATGGTCAAGAACAACATTTATTTCATACACATGTCTTGTTTACGAAAAAGAAAACCATGTTTGTGTTCAATTATTTGTTCGGTTAAAGTTAAATAAATGAACATGAACGTGTTACTTTAGTGTTCGTTTACATCTCTAAAATTATAGGAGTAAGCTTTATATTAGAATGATTTAGCTTATATAAATGTAAAAAGAAATAAAAGAAAAGGTATTAAGAAAAAAAAAAGAATTGTATTTTGGTTAGTTAAAAAGTAAATAAAATATAAAGAGTAATTGTTTGGAGAAAAATAAATTAAAAACATATTAGGTTAACTGAAAAAAAGTAAAAAATATAATAGATTAGTTAATAATAAAGAAATAAGAAAAAAACACTCATTTAATAAATATTTTTTAAATCACCCATTTTGGTAAATATTTTTTTCACCCTCACCAATTTGAGAAAAAAGTCATTTCAAAACACCTATTTTGGTAAATATTTTTCAAATCATCCATTTTGGTAAATAAATTTTCCACCAACACTCTTTTGGAAAAAAAACTCCACTTATCACTCTCATTTTTTTCTTTCGACAGTGAACACACAAGAAGTGGAACCGATTATTATAGTTGAAGGGGTATGGTCCCAGATCTTGCTGACCATCACCCGGTTTACTTCCCCATTTGGCAAAGAACATGCTTCAGTCCGTGTGGGCGCGCACAGACCCGGTTTGCTTTTCCACTCGGATAAAGATGAGATTCTTATCTTGTGTATGAAAATGAGTGTTTTAGGCAACATACACAGAATGCGGTGATTGCTACTAAAGATGGTAGTTGTGACAACAATCATCACCCAGTTTGTTAGTATCATCTGAATCTACATCTTCTACAACTGTCGTGTTAATACATTTCGCACATTGCCATGCCGCAGTCCCGCGCGTGCGCGCGGGGGATAGCCTCGGGCGATGCAACCTTCCTATGCTACAATACCGCGCGGGCGCACGCGGTGACAATGAAGGAAGTGCAGAGTAGTGTATAGATGTGTTGTCTTGTACAATGCATGTGCAACTAGGGGTGTTCAAAACCGGGTATCCGAAAATTTCATCTCAGTATCTGAAAATCCAACTTTTTATTTAATTTTTATTTTTTTATTATTTTTTCATATTCGGAAACGGATAGTTTCGGATATCTGAATATAAGTTTTCGGATATTTTTTTAGATATTTCGGATATTTCAGATATTTTCGGATACTTCAGATATTTTTGGATATTCGGATATCCGAAAAAAATGAAAATTAAATTTTCGGATATTTCGAATATCCGAAAATTTTGAAAATCACTATCCGAATCCGAATCCGAAAAATTCAGATATCCGAATTTCGGATATCCGATTTTTCGGATATTTCGGATCGAATTTTCAGATACGGATAGTTTTGAATACCCCTAGTTACGGGTATAGTAAATGGTAAGTTGGTGTTATGTTCACGCCCTATGTTGTCGACTCCGCGACAACACGCGGGTTTCCCACTAGTAAGTTTATAACTTCTCAAATCTCAAACCGTTTTAACCCGACCTGTTTCCACAACAACTATCACCTACGTGCACATAACATACGCTACACCTTATCTTTCACCTATATATATACCCATCGTTCACATACTCTGTGATTCAAATATTCAATCACTCAAGCCCTTTGTCTCTCCAACACCACCATGCCCACTTTCTCTCTATAAACACTGCTTCCTCCTGTTCAATCAGTCCTCCAATTCACAAACATTACCGACAAAACATACACACATTTGTCGTGTTGACTTGACCTGCACCTTACATGATTTGAACCAATAATGATTACCAGCAATGACTTCTACACCGTCATGGTGCCGTTATATGTTGCCATGATCCTCGCGCACGGCAGCGTACCTTGGTGGAAAATCTTTTCACCCGACCAGTGTTCGGGTATCAACCGTTTTGTCACTATATTCGCCGTTCAGCTCCTTTCATTTCATCTCGTTGAACAACCCGTATGAGATGAATTTTTGATTCATCGCAGCGAATACATTACAGAAGATTATTATGCTGGTTGTGCTTGAGATTTGGGCGAATTTTACAAAAAATGAGAGTCTTGAATGGATGATTACGATTTTTTCGCTTTTGACTTTACCTAACACTTGGTTATGGGCATTCCGTTGCTAGTTGCTATGCATGGGGAGTATTGTAGGTCGATTTCTCTTTACCAAGGAGAAGACGCGGGTTCGATTCCTGCTATCCGCCCAAAACCAAACTGAAGTCATTTATTTCATATCTAAAATTCTAAATTAAAATGCTAAAGGTTTTGGTATTGTTAGTCGTCATAGTGTAGTTATTCTATCCTTCCCCTCTTTGCCTTCTACCCCTACCCCAAATGAAAAAGTGTTAACTAATTACTAGTTACCAGAGTAAAACATACAATTTTTTTGACAAAAAGTATCGCGGAGACAGGATTTGAACCCGTGACCTCAAGGTTATGAGCCTTGCGAGCTACCAAACTGCTCTACGTGATGGTTCAGGTGGTGATTCTGCAGTGTATTATTTGGTATACTTTGCTGCTTTTTGGTTCGAGTATCGCTATGCGAAAATACTGATTATGAAGCAGTTCCCGGAAACCGCCGCATTAGGGGTGTTCAAAACCGGATATCCGAAGGATATCCGAAATTTTCAGATACCAGATTTCAGTATCCGTATCCAAAATTTCGGATATCCGAATTCGGATACGGATTCGGATAGTGAATCGGATATCCGAAAATCCAACTTTTTATTTAATTTTTATTTTTTCATATTCAGAAACGGATAGTTTCGGATATCCGAATATAAGTTTTCGGATATTACAGATATTTTTCGGATATTTCGGATATTCGGATATCCGAAAATATGAAAATTAAATTTTCGGATATTTCGGATATCCGAAATATCCGAAAATTTTGAAAATCACTATCCGAATCCGAATCCGAAAAATTCGGATATACGAATTTCGGATATCCGATTTTTCGGATCGGATTTTCGGATACGAATAGTTTTGAACACCCCTATGTGTAACTTATTCAACAGATGATGCGGTATTGTGCATGCCTGCAAAGCCTATGCGCAAGGACAACATCTTATTATAATGCAACTGGAACTGTCACTTTGACTTTTGTGACCAAGCAGTGAGCGGTATGCCTTGACACTGACAACAGCAGTCAACTGACCATCTAATACGCGGCTACCCAGTCCACTAATGGAGCTCCCACTTTCATAAAGCTGATGAATAGACTGACAGCCAAAGCCAACAGCAGCGTGGCGGCTTCTCCTTCGTGCGCCTGATACAGCAGGACACGTGGCGATACCTCCACCGTGCGCCTGACACTTCTGTAGCCTACACACCTGCTAGGCCTATGGAAAAGCTGCAAGTTGTCAGTCAGGCCCAAGGCCCATCAGACGTCCCATTGGCCTCTTTTTCCTTCACTCTTCGGCTATAAATAGCAGATTTCAAACCAGGTTTGAGACAATGCTAATATGCTCACTCACACTTACTACTTAACTATTTATCTTACACTAAAACCTTGTCTTCTTCTTTCTAAAAGACATTTCCGAATGTTTATATTTCAGAATGATCAAACCAGAAGGTTTAGTAAAGTTTTTTGTTTGTTGAAAACTTTGTTTATCAAGTATATATGTTTTGGCTAATTTGGATCAAACCGGAAAGCTAAGTCAACCAACAGAATCTATGTATGCCAGACCAATCTAAAACACTGTCCACAGTCTCAAACTTCCAGTGTCAATCGACAGCCCTAACGAATCAGCAATGTGTTTTAAACAAATATATAGTTTGGTGCAGTAACTGCACTTCATCCAGATGCACACATCACTAGCTCTTAACAGCCTGTGAAACAGAATATGGCGGTGTAAATGTTAAGGCTTCCCCAACTTTTGTCACAACCTTGCCGGAGGGCTATATGTCTTCCGAGATATTCATATTGTACTTTGGAGAATCTAGAGGTCATCTACATTTAGTAGTACACAAGAACCGTGAAGATAATTGTTTATGCCTGAATGTGTATGAGATGTTGAGCAATCATTCGGGTTGGTTTGTCAAGTATCAACTACAGCTTGATGAACTTTTGGGTTCTTTCCTGGAGATGATCTCTGAGTATGCTTGTTATTTTAAAGTCATTGATGTGGTTAGAGGCGAAGAAGAAGAAGATACATTCATCGTGCTGAACACTAGCGAAAAGATTATAACATACAATGTTCATGACAAGAGTTTCAAACAGGTATCTAGTTTCACTAGGTATTTATTTGAAGACACTTCAATGTTTCATCCAATTTATCATCGTTACACCGTAACCTTGTCTTCCTTCGAAGTGACATTTTGGTTTGTTTATATTATTTAAATTGTTAAGGTATTTGAATGTGTGTTTTAAAAAAAAGATTTAGTTAATTAGTTATGTAATTTACGTCTAGTCTATTGTTAATATGCTTTTTATTTGTACATCTAATTATCTAAACATAACCAAACGCTGTAATATCGAAGCAGCTTAAATTTACAGAGTTTAGCTTTAATGGACTGATAATCACAATACTCACATGCTCGAAGCCTACCAAATGGTGATTATCATGAAAGATCTTGCATGCTGCGAGCGCCAACAGAAAGTACACCAAATCAATATTATCCCCTGAAGGTCTTATCAGAGTATAATGATCAATCTTATTCCATGCCTCCATGCAAGAATCATTTCTAATAATCAACTGCGTTGACCATCGCTTCTATAAATCTGGAGCTTCCTAGTTCTTGAATTCTGCAAATATGTAAAGTATTAACATACTAAAATATCACGTGAGTGGAGGTGGACACTATTGAAGCTCTAGCTTGTATGGCATCAAGAAAAGCAGATTGAAATAATGATGATTTACAAACGTGCTTTCCCAGATATGGTCTCTGAAGATGGTTATGAGTTCGAAGTCATCGATGTTAGAGGCAAAGAAAAAGAAGATACATTCCTGGTGCTGAAAACTCCCGAAAAGATGATAACATACAATGTTCATGACAAGAGTTTTAAACATATATATAGTTTAAGCAAGTATTGTGCTTCAATATTCTATCGTTACACTGAAACCTTGTCTTCTTTCTAGAAGACATTTCCGAATGTTTAATTTCGGAATGATCAAACCAGAAGGTTTAGTAAAGTTTTTTGTTTGTTGAAAACTTTGTTTATCAAGTATATATGTTTTGGCTAATTTGGATCAAACCAGAAAGTTAAGTCAACCAACAGAATCTATGAATGCCAGACCAATCTAAAACACTGTCCACAGTCTCAAACTTCCAGCGTCAATTGACAGCCCTAACGAATCAGCAATGTGTTTTAAACAAATATATAGTTTGGTGCAGTAACTGCACTTCATCCAGATGCACACATCACTGGCTCTTAACAGCCTGTGAAACAGAATATGGTGCTGCAAATGTTAAGGCTTCCCCAACTTTTGTCACAACCTTAATAAAAACACCTGGTTTTGACTGGTTAGAGCATTTGCTGTGTTGGGGATCAGAGATTATGTTTGCATCGGATTCATGAGACATGGATGAGTTCTTGTTCGTGATTGATCCGAATTGTATTTCCATGGTTCAGTATAACGAGTGAATGCAGGGAAATCAAACAGAGAATAATGGACAATTCGAGAGAAACTTGAATGTCTTGTTAACCGGATCATGTTGCCGGCAATCAAATATACATACATAAGTTTTGGCGGTTGATTTTGGCGGGTAACTGCTCCGGCAGTTGTTTTAAACTTCACCCGCTTATCAACCCAAATATACATAAGCTATCATTCTTAAATTCGGAATACATATCATAAACTACTTATAAGTTCGAATGAATATATATATAAACATAACTAAAGTTTAATTTATACTTCTAACATAACCCCCTTAAACTTTAGTTATGTTTCGAAGTAGGTTGCATAACACTCCGATTGGCATCTTCAACAGCTTTCCTCATGTGATTAAA
Source organism: Helianthus tuberosus (assembly GCA_030545235.1). Taxonomy (NCBI): domain Eukaryota; kingdom Viridiplantae; phylum Streptophyta; class Magnoliopsida; order Asterales; family Asteraceae; genus Helianthus; species Helianthus tuberosus. The sequence continues at coordinate 12,352,294 of CM060452.1, forward strand.
GTTGAACCGCTTCCTTTTCTTTTGAAGGTTCCAGTCATCTTCCCATTCGTTTCCGGTGAAGAGAGCATAGTGAGCCGAAACAGCATCATCATGTATGTCCCCTGCACTCTTTCTTCTCACATGGCAGTCTAGCGATGGACCTTCTTCCTCGTTCACCATCTTCTTATCATGAACCTTTTCTTGAACAGATTTGAGCTTGTAATAATACTCTAAGATGTCAAGATACATGGCATAGATGATCCTCATGTAATCACCATCTTGATAATCAAATCCTAGATCCTTCGCTATCACTGGCCATAGATTCTCACTTGTAACTTCCCGGTATCCACCGTCTCTTCCCACCAACACATACAGACCTAACAGATCGATTTTCCTTTTGTTTGGAGCATATAGAGGGACTGGCCTCGAAGGCATCCCCATATAAACATTCAGGAACCACTTCACCATCTCCTCGAATTTTGGCTCCAACGTGTGTTTGTATTTAAAAACAAACTCTCTATCATCGATCATGTCCAGAAAAGCCTTGCAGTCGGCAAATTCGTGGAACTCTATTGCCTTAACGATCATCAAACTCCAATCCGTCTCTTGCGAAGACAGATTTAATTCTTCGAAATAGGAGTTTAAATATCGTTCTTTGAATTCATCATCATAAACACTTACATCGAGTATTCCCTGTTTTTCGGTTAAGCCGATTTCTTCTTCCCTTGTCAGACCACTCACATTGTTCACGGAATTATTTACTGGAGTTGAGAACATAGGATAAGTTCTGCAAGTATCACCGGACTTATTGACGGTGTAGCCTTGCAGCGTTAATTGATCCATACTCAAAACGTTCCGGTGAGTAAAATACACTTTGTATTCTCATTATTTCATTGCTTGTTTTAATCTCAACCGACCCAACCCCTCGTGTGAATAGGAAATTATTTCCCCCAGACTGTGTGTCAACCCCAACAATGTGTTTGATGCGTTTAAACACATTTAAGTTTCCGGCAATGTGGTGTGTGAATACAGAACTAACGTACCAGATGTCACTCCATAGCCCTCCCTCGGTACCGACAACAATCATCTCTTGATGATCACTAATCACTCCTTCTTGTTTCTGTATATTCCCGTGTTCACCGCCTGTTGAATTAGTTGGGTTGCCTCGTCGGTTTCCTTTTTCTGACAGGAATAAATCTGGTGCCCCGGTTGGTGATAATAATAACATGTTCTCACTCGAGGAATTCGTTTGTCTTTGCCGTTCATCTCGTCTGTGCAGTGTTGGCAAGGCATCAAAGTGGAAGTGGATTTGATTTCGGTCTTCTTCTTCCCCATTGATGCTCTGATACCACTATGTTGGGGATCAGAGTTTATGTTTGCAGCGGATTCATGAGACATGGACGGGTTCTTGTTCGTGATTGATCTGAATTGTATTTCCATGGTTCAGTATAACGAGTGAATGCAGGGAAATCAAACAGAGAATAATGGACAATTCGAGAGAAACTTGAATGTCCTGATAACCGGATCATGTTGCCGGCAATCAAATATATATACATAAGTTTTGGCGGTTGATTTTGGCGGGTAACTGCTCCGGCAGTTGTTTTAAACTTCACCCGCTTATCAACCCAAATATACATAAGCTATCATTCTTAAATTCGGAATACATATCATAAACTACTTATAAGTTCGAATGAATATATATATAAACATAACTAAAGTTTAATTTATACTTCTAACATGCTGCATTAGTCCCTCCTATTGCACCCACCGGATACTCATGGAGGATGATTATAAGCCGGTGGTGCAACCCCAAAGAAGGCTAAACCCCAACATGCAAGATGTTGTGAGAAAGGAGGTTCTTAAACTCCTAGATGCCAGGATGATCTATCCCATTTCCGACTCTCCATGGGTTAGTCCTACTCAGGTTGTCCCCAAGAAGGGGGGGATGACCGTTGTCATGAACGAAAAGAACGAGCTTATCCCTTCTCGTACGGTCACGGGATGGCGAGTGTGCATCGACTACCACAAGTTGAATGATGCCACCCGAAAAGACCACTTCCCATTGCCTTTCATAGATCAAATGTTGGAGCGTTTAGCCGGTCAACAATTCTATTGTTTTCTTGACGGCTTTTCCGCGTACTTCCAGATCCCCATAGCACCGGAGGATCAGGATAAGACCACCTTCACATGCCCCTATGGCACCTATGCGTACCGATGCATGCCATTTGGGTTATGTAATGCTCCAGCTACTTTTCAGCGTTGCATGGTTGCCATATTTCAGGATATGATAGAGACTTCCATGGAGGTTTTCATGGATGATTTTTTAGTTTATGGTGACTCTTTCGATACGTGTTTGAAGAATTTGGAGAGGATGTTGAAGCGGTGCGTGGAGACGAAGCTTATGCTAAACTGGGAGAAGTGTCACTTCATGGTAACGGAAGGTATAGTGTTAGGGCATAAGATCTCTAGAGAGGGTATTGAGGTAGATCGTGCGAAAATAGACACCATTAGTAGGTTACCTCCACCCACGAGTGTGAAGTCGATTAGGAGTTTTTTAGGGCATGCGGGCTTCTATAGGCGTTTTATTAGGGATTTCTCAAAAATTACTCGCCCCATGACCCGTTTACTAGAGAAAGATGTTCCATTCGTCTTTGACGAGGAGTGTCTTAAGGCTTTCAACTTCTTGAAGGAACAGTTGGTTAGTGCACCTATTCTTATCTCGCCCGATTGGAGCTTACCCTTTGAGCTAATGTGCGATGCGAGTGACTATGCCGTTGGAGCGGTATTAGGACAAAGAAAGGATAAGCACTTCCACCCCATTTACTACGCGAGCAAAACGCTCAATGATGCTCAAGAAAACTACACTACCATGGAGAAAGAGCTTTTAGCCGTAGTTTTCGCTTTTGATAAATTCCGCTCGTATCTCGTGCTATCCAAGACAATCGTTTTCACCGACCACTCCACGTTACGTTTTCTTTTTCAAAAGAAAGACGCTAAACCCCGACTCATTCGGTGGATTCTGTTGCTTAGTGAGTTCGATATTGAGATTAAGGGCAAGAGAGGGGCCGAGAATGTGGCGGCCGATCATCTATCGCGTCTAGAGGATCCCAAGAGAGAAGAGATTCGTGAGGAGGATATTGGAGACACGTTCCCTCATGAGTCTATAGAGTTTGTTGAGGCCGAGAAAGAAGGATTGCCATGGTTTTGCGACTTAGCGAATTATCTCTCTAGTGGCAATGTTGTGAGAGGGATGTCCACACAACAAAAGAAGCGTTTAATTAGCGAGGCGAGAAAGTATGTGTGGGATGACCCTTTTCTTTTCCGAATAGGGGGAGATAGGGTCCTTAGACGTTGTGTGTCAAGAGAAGAGGGGTGGAACATCATAAAGCATGTGCATGAAGGCCTCACGGGAGGACATCATGGTGCACACACCACCGCCCAAAAGGTATTCGATTGTGGTTTCTATTGGCCTGCCATTCATAGAGATGCCGATGAGTTCGTGAAGATGTGTGATGCATGTCAACGAACCGGCAATATTTCCGCCAAGGATGAGATGCCTCAAAACCATACAAGTAGTGGAGGTTTTTGACGTTTGGGGCATCGATTTCATGGGACCCTTCCCAAACTCCAAAGGAAACAGTTACATACTCGTGGCGATTGACTACGTGTCTAAATGGGTTGAAGCTCAAGCTCTTCCCATAAATGAAGCCCGAGTTGTTTTGAAATTTCTCAAGAAGCTCTTTTCCCGATTCGGGACTCCTAAAGCCTTAATTAGTGACCGTGGCACTCACTTTTGCAATGCATTGATGGAGAAATTGCTTGCACACTACAGTGTCACTCATCGTTTGTCTACCGCGTATCATCCACAAACAAGTGGACAAGTGGAGAATGCAAATCGCGGAATTAAACGAATCTTAGAGAAAACAGTGGGTAAAAATAGGAAAGATTGGTCCGACAAGCTAGACGATGCATTGTGGGCGTTTAGAACCGCCTACAAGACACCTTTAGGAACCACACCTTTTATGATCGTCTACGGAAAAGCTTGTCACCTCCCCGTAGAGTTAGAGCATAGAGCGCTTTGGGCTTTGAAAACCGTTAATTTAGACATGACCGAAGCTGCTAGGAAGCGTTTCTTTCAAATCCATGAGCTTGAGGAGCTTAGGGATACGGCGTATGCTCGATCGTTGGGAATCAAAGAGAAAACGAAGTTGTTACATGATAGAAGGTTGAGAAAAGTGAAGGAGCTTAGCAAAGGCGACAAAGTGCTTCTCTACAACTCGAGATTGAAGCTTTTTGCGGGTAAGTTGAAATCGAAGTGGTCGGGACCTTATATGGTTCACTATGTGTTTCTGTATGGAGCGGTGGAAATCATGGATGAGAAGGATGGTCGTACTTGGAAGGTGAATGGTCATCGTTTGAAATATTACGTTGGAGGAGCAATAAATAAGGATGAGAGGGAGGTAACTCCTCTCGAAATCCCACCTAAAGCCGCCAATTAGTGTTTTGGGTGAAAGCCCAAGTGTATAGTTTGTATTGTTTGTATAAGAGTCATCGTTTGAATATTTTTGCGTTCTAACAAGTATTGTCGTAGTTTTTTCGGTCTTTGTTTTGTGTCGTTGAGAATTTTACAGGTCTCGTTACCGCTATGGAACGGAAAAGGCATGAGAAAAGAGGTCCCATGTATGTTTATTTGACACTTCGAAAAATTTTTGGGAGTTATGGATGGTTGGGAAAAGTTTTGAAAAAAATTCTAAGGCATGAAAGCCACAAACTTTCGCAACATTCTGTAAAAAAACAACCCCTCGCGTCACACCTAGGACCTTAGCGTCATGCGTAGCAAAGGAGTTCAAAAACAATTAATTTCGAGGGCGCCGCGTCACGCGTGGCCCCCTTGGACCCTAGACATCGCGCGAGGCCTCCCTGGGCCGGTTTAAAGTGTTTTTCTTGAACCTTATCGCTGCATAACCTTTCCTCTTCTCCATTACAAAACCCTAGTCGCCAAAACACTAAAATCACCATATCTCACTCATTTCTTCACCAAATCACTCTATTCTTCTTCCTAAATCACCACAATCACTTTCCCTACAAGTTTCACCATCAATTTCACCCGAAATAGCGATACATTTTCGCGTTTTTCGAAGACCTCGTGCACCACAAGTTCAAGGCTTCATTTTTCTTGCTAAATCCGACTCCAAGGTATGTTTTCTGTGATTCTCTCGTTAGTAGGTAACGTTATTGTTCATTTGTAGCATCGGGTCAGTTATATTTTAGGTCTAGGTCTTGGGTAGTTTACTAAAGACAAAGTTGTGATTTTTGAGCCGTTAATGATGCCAGTGGTATGTGGGTGGTGTTGTTTGGGATGTTTACACAGAATGTGGCTCGCGGATGGTTCGGGTTGGTTTACTTGAGGATTGTTAGAGGGCTTGTGGATGGCTCGGGTTGGTTTGATTTGATTTGCTTGGGATTTTGTGGGCATATTTGATATAGGCATAGTAAAGCTCAAGTGTGGGGATACGAGTCACACTTTTTCATTCAACAACGTGATTTTTTAATAACTTTGCGGTTCGTATCCGTTGCTTCCACATTTAGCTTTGTTTGATAATGTTTCGGCACTTGGGATTGCTCGAGGGCGAGCAAAGTGCCGGGAGAGGGTATGATCCTAAGTTTGGTTGTATTTTGCGTCTTAGTGTCGAGTTTTGCGTCGTTAGCGTCGGTTGTGTGGTACGAGTCATTTTGGTGTGGTTAGAGTCTTATTATAGTCGTATTGTTGCATCACTTGATTACTAAACCGTTTCGCTCGTACTCAATCTCCATTCGGGCGGAGTTCGGTTTGTTTTTAAGTTGTTTTGCGATAGAGTCATTCGGTTTCAAACAACGGCCGCGAACGAAAACTATACGGCCGTTGTTTGAATTTACCGTTTTTGTTAAAAAAAATAAAAAAAATAAAAAAAATTTAAAAACACCAAAAAAATAGTTTGTGATTACTAACACTCTGCATTGTTTTCCTTGTCAAATTTTTTCGTGTTTTGCAGAAACATGTCAGGTGAAGGCTCATCCTTTAACCCAAGGAAAAGGAAGATCCGATATCGTGGAAACGATAGGAGAGTGTATTCTCGAGTTGAGAGGCTAGTCGATCACCCGGTCTTGGATTTTGAAGAAGACAGTGAAGAAAGGGTAAAACTAAAGAAATATGTGTTAACTAATATGTTGGAGCATCGCACGATTGATTGGGAATGGTTGCAAGGAATGGGAGCTAGTGACCGTGTAGCGGAATTGTTGGGGCCAAGACTAAGAGCGGCAATGGATTGCGATTGGCCACAGTATACGGAACTGACACTTGAGTTTCATTGTACCTTTCATCATAAAGAGGGTACTTTTGCTGAGAAAAACGCGGTTTCATTCTCATTGGGCAGGAATTTGTATGAGATGAGTTGCTTAGTTTGGAGTGGCTTTGGGTTTCTACACTGAGGAGGAGATACAGACGGATGAGTTTGTTAATGGGTTAAGGGTGTGTACAATCATCCTCGGCCAAATTGTTTGGGTTCGGAGGATTTGGCTAGATTTTGGGAAACAATTGGGACCCAACCTTTTGCCAACACGAACCTTATCACATCGATTCGTGATCCGATATATAGGTATATTCTGAAGGTATTGGCGACTACGATTGTGGCAAGAAAGTCGGGTGAGAATAAGGCTAATTGGTTGGATATTTTTGCTTTGATGTGTATGGTGGAGAAAAGGAATTGGAACTTGGCGAGTTTCTTCGCATGGTCGTGCAATCGACCTCGTAGGGGAGGAAAACGGGCTGTGATGGATCTTGGGACATACATTGCTAGATTGGCAACAAATTTGTGGGCTCTCACGAAATATAAGGTGGAGCAGATGCATGAGAGTTTTCCAACGACTTACTGGAGTATTGGGGATCTACAGTTAGCGGGTGTTCTAACATCTTCGGACCCACCGGAATGGAATTTTTCACAGGGTGCTCCTCCGCCACGACAGCCGGTACCTCGACAAAGGCGTGAGGTACCGGTTCCACAGCACCTACTTCGACAGCCATGACCTAACCCATTCACGCCTGAAGCTGCTTATGACCTGACTCAGCAGCGGTTCGATCAGCTAGAGAACAGAATGAGAGTTGATCATCAGTGGACGATGCAGAGCCACCACCGCCAGGATGACATGCTTAGGTACATGATGTCAGGTATGGCACTAGATGTTCCTCCACCTTTTTCCGGGTTACTTCCTCCACTAGTTTATGGAGGTGAGCAGCAGACTCCGTACGTCTATGGACAGTATCCGGGGTATGATCAGTGGGGTGGACAGAGTGGTTATGGTTATAGTGGCCAGTATGGATGGCAGCAGGCTGGAGGTTCGGGAGTGCAGCAGATGGAGGAGGAGACAGATGAGGAGTGATGGAGATAGACTGAAGCAGCATATATCCTTTCATGATTATTTTACTTTATGTTGTTTTAGTAGTTCGATTGGGTTGTATTAGTAAGACATATGTTTTTATTTTTCGTTTGAACTTCGGATGTTGGTACGTTGAACGTTTGGTAGTTGTTTGGTATGGTATGTTTGCTTTAGGTTGATGATTGGAGCTGCTTTCCGTTCGTGTGAAAGAGAGTTTTGGTATTGTTTGCTGAGCACGTTCGGTATTGGAGGGCTTATGTGGAAACGACTGGAACTTTGACAGTCTCACATACTCAGCTAAGTCGTTTCCCTTTTGTTGTTGTTGTATATTTTTATTTATTTCGTTTGCTGTTGTTTTTATTTTTAGGTAGTTGTTGAGTCGTATTTTCGTTCTTGCATTAGGGACAATGCAATCTCTAAGTGTGGGGATGGGGTACATGTAAATAATCGAGTCTTAAATATGAAAAAAAAAAAATAAAATAAAAAAAATTAGAAAATTTGGAAAAATCCAAAAAAATTGAAAAATCAGAAAATGTCTTTCGAATAAAAAAGAAGTTTGCAAATTAAAGCGGAAAATGATAGAAAAGATGAATTTTTGCTCGGGGTCGAATAATAATAATAAGAGATTAAAATAAATCGAGTTTGCGTCTAGTTAGGGATATGTGGATAGGCACGGGTTTGGTTTTAAGTCCCTTTGAGCTAATATACCTTAATTGTCGGTCTGCTAGTGGGTTTTCGCCTGGGAAATATGGGAAATCAAAACTGCCAATAAGAGTATAAGGGGCACCGTTATAAGTTAAAACCGTTAGAGTTTGTGGTCATGCGAAGAAAAAAATAGAATAAAAAGTGAGCTAGAAACTAAATGAAAGTAATGCATTCCTATTTAGTTTGGGTTGGGGATAGCGACTCTACAACCGAATTACCGCTAGGGTGTGTGAAATCGACTGTGCAAAGAAAGAAAAAAGTACCGAAACCTAAGTAATCTGTGGTTGACTCTATAGCCGGATTGCCTCTTGGTTAGGGAAAGCATCGTCTAGACTCACGGAAGAAAGACTTGATGAAAAAAAAGAAAAAAGAAAAAAAATTTGATTGTAAACTCTCTTGGTTTTGATATAAGACGGTTGGGAATTGGTCCAGTGATCGTTCCTTTAGTCCTATAAGCTTGAGGTGGGAGTAGGTGGACCGTAAATTATAGTGTGAGGCCCTAGGTAGATTGACCACTCTTAAATTAAAATCACATGATAAGGGCTTAGGAACGGACTTGGGTTTAAGGGGACAAGTATATTCGCAATCGCGGCTAACGCAAGCCTTGATTTTAATTAAATATACCTATGCTTTTGACCCGAGTGATTATTTGTCTCTGATTCCGTTGCATAATTCTTTTTCGAGGACGAAAAAAGAGTAAGTGTGGGGATGTTTGATGTACTGCAAAGTACATATGTTTATAGTGTACATTTTGGTCAGTTTTCGGTTATTTTGAGTATAGTTTAGGTTAGAATTTCGATACTGCTGACGTTAAGCTTTGATTTCAGGTCCCGTAGCTTAAAGTGATGAAAAACGAGTCAAAACGAGCAGTTTGGAGGAAAAACGGGATTCGAACGCGAGTTGGAAAGCTGGAAATCAAGGAAATAATAAAATATTCAAGAGAGGGGGGCGCCGCGTGACGCCTAGGGCCTTAGCGTCACGCCTAGCCCCTAAATCGTAGATTTGGTGATTTGTTGCTAGGGTTTTGAAGGGAATTTCCAAGAAAAACTAAAAAAAACCCTAATTACGAATTTCAGACTTCTTTTGGCAAACTTGGAGCATTCTTGGCGAATAATCGGAGATCTCAAGGCTTTGGAATCATTGGTACGAGTCAAGGGCGAAGAATCGAAGGATCTATCGGGTTTTCTAATCCCTTGTTTTGTCGATTTCTTTTCTTGAAACTTGTTACAATGAATTCATGTTTAGACATCTTTGTTTTGTTTTCACTTATTGAGATGCTTGGCTAAATTTATAAACCACCTACACTTGATGAATGGATTAATATAAAGTTTTTACCGTTTTTGTTAATTGCATGATTATTATGGATTGATTGTGTTTAGTAAGCGGTTTGATTTAATGATTTGATGTATATGCATACTTTGAGTTGGTTTATTGTTATTACTTGCTTCATATGATTCTTAGTGACGGTCTATATCACAACATAGAGTCATATTAGGGTTTAGGATTTCGGTGAGTGTCTATATCACATAAGAAAACCTTAACTCTTTAGGGAGAATTGCGCAATAACCCCTAAAAGTAATTGGTAATAATTTTCTAAGTCTTAGTGTTCTACTAGTCCCAATACCTGGAAAGTGAGAGGCTATTGGTAGGTCTTACCCGGCGAATTGCTTTAGATAGTCCTTGGAAAAGGTCATGTCTTGGTTTACTTGTCGGTTTTATTAGTCTATCAAGTCAAATTAATTACTTCAAACTACCCTAGATCTATGATTGGAAAAGAGTAGGTCAATATTAGGGTACTTACACAATAATTAGACAACTGGGAAAAGGTCATATCTTGGTTTACCTGTCGGTTTTATTAGTCTATCAAGTCAAATTAATTACTTCAAACTACCCTAGATCTATGATTGGAAAAGAGTAGGTCAATATTAGGGTACTTACACAATAATTAGACAACTGGGAAAGCGTCTAATAACCGGTAGGATTAACGGCCTAGGTAGTTCCACAGGTTTCTCCTTGAGAAGGGTCGAGGGGCTTAGTTGGTTCTTAATAGGTTTAGTACTTTAAGATCCCGGTTCCATAATTCATGCATTTAACTTAATAGGTAATTCTTTAAAAGTAATCCAGGATTCTTGTCTAGGTGGTCTCGTTCTCATATAAGGAAAGTCCTCAGTCTTTATTCGTCTTTAGTCTAGCTTTAGTTAATTTAGTAGTCTAATATAGATTTCCTAGATTTTCCGTACCCCCCCCCCCCTAAAAAAAAACAATTAAACAAGTTAAGTCGTGTCTGTTAGTGTTTATTAAAGTCTAGTTTACGTGATACATAGAGTCCTGTGGTTCGATATCCGGACTTCCTAGGTTATACTACATTGATCGGTACACTTGCCGATTGTGTGGTTTTAGGTCGAGTCTAGAATTAAAGCTTCATAGTGTCTAGAATAGAGAGTCTAATTTAGTTTATTTTTATAGTCTGTTTAGCACACATCAACGCCAGAAAACCCAAAAATCAAATATATTGCTGTCAATAAAGTGTAGCTGTATGGTGTGGACAACATTGACAGTTATCTTTCTTAACTGAGGATTAACAATGCTATCCAACACCATACAGCAACACTTTATTGATTTTAGCATGATCAAAATTTATAGTTTTAAGATGGTTTATTTTGGGGCGTTCTTTTTCTCGGTAAAACGCCAAAAAGATAACATTTTGGCTGAAAGGGTGTAAACTCAATAACATTTTGCTGCATGAGATGGACAAAAATTATAGAAAAAGAGGCTGATTTCATACGAAAGTCGAAACAGCCAGTGAAGATGCTTCAAAAGAAGAAGGAGACTGGTGACAGTGAAGATTTGAAGATCAATATTTTTTTGTTTAATTTTCTTTATCAGTTGATTGTTATTTAATTAACAACGCCATATCTAATAAAAACGCCAAAAAAGGCAAATGTCTTGCACCTTTGGCGTTTATCAAACCATCATAAAATTACTTTGGACAAGTATTATAAAAAAACTATTTTTTTATGTATTCTTTTTTTATTTTCCTTTTCAGTTGATTGTTGTATAATAAAAACGCCATATATAATAAAAACGCCAAAACAACCAAAATACTTGTTTAAACGATATCATCCCGTTAAACGCCCACCAAAACTCCAAAACTATAATAAAATTAGTTTGAAAAAGTATTATAAAAAACCTAAAAAAAATAAAAAAATAAAAAAAATAAAAAAATAAAAAAATAAAATAAAAAACAAACTTTAAAATGAAACTAGAAACAATAACTTCAAACCAGATAAACTGAAAATAGGGAAAATTTATTATATTAGAATCTAAAACGCCAAACTTGAAAGATGGGACGTGTTACAGACTTCAGAGATAAAGCCCATAAAAAACAATAATTACAAACAGTAATTGAAAAGACGAATACTTTATTATAATAACACACTGCCTAACTTTGACGCTAAAAAGAGATCCTATAAAATGATACATCTCAGCAACTTCCATTTGATCAAACCAAAAAAAAAAAAAAATAATAATAAACAAACGCCAATACTACTAAATAACACTCACTCTAAAACGCCAAAAAAAATCAAAGATGGCTAATATGCTTTCTTGGATATTCAGTATTGTTATTCGTCAAATTTCACTGAATGAATTGTTAGCGGAGGCGAGTAACTTAGAAAGATTTTGCTGCATGAGATGGACAAAAATTCAAGAAAAAGATACTAATGCCAGTCATATGACATTTTGTATTTTTTTGTTCTTGAAGAAGGCTTGGATGAGGAGAAGAGATCAATGACACTGAAGAGTGGGGTGATGATAAAGATGAAGATCAACATGAAGAAAAAGCGAAAAACCCACCCACACGTCATAGATCTATGTCCACAAACATCCACAAAAAAACAACTTCAACAGACGAGTAGGCAAAAAAATCAAACCGATAGGTTTGTTAAGTTTTACATAAAACGCCATATTTTGGTGTCAGTTCTTGTACTATTAAAGAACAAAGAGACTGATGACAGTGAATATTGTGAAGAGAGATCAGATTAGGATTTTTAATTTATTTTCTTCGCTTGTATTTTTTTCTACTGTGGCTGAAATATAATTCAACAATTGTAAAACGCCAAGATAACCCAAACGCCAAAATGTTTATAAGAAATAATAGAACAATGGGTCAACTTGTTTAAAATGCCTTGAAAAACGCCATTCAAATAGATTTCCTGACCCCTGGGTTACAATGGCAAACGATTTGAATAAACGCCATAAACGCCAAAATGTTAATAAGATGAAACCATTAAACGCCATTAAATATTGAATTTGGTTAACGCCAAAAATCTTAAAAACCAACAATATTGGGAAAAGCGGAACTGGAAAAGCAGAAGATGAAAGGACAAAAAAGCCCCTCTGCCCTTTTCTAAGCGGCGTGACACGTGTTAGGCCAGGAAGCGTTCTCACCGTTCTCACACTTTTGAGCGTTTTCTCCTGATCCCGTTTCTATATATATATATATATATATATTCAGTTTTTCATGCCTTTTTTTTGCTTCTTTCTTATGTAACTGGTTACTTGTATATGAATTTACGTTATAACATAGAGTAAAATGCAATTTTCCACCCTGCGGTTTACTCCAAATTGCACTTTGAAATCATATCTTTTTTTTTTGTTGCACAATGACACTATGTGGTGGAACTTTTATTGCACTCTGACACCCACTGTTGGTCAAATGTTTGATTGATCGTCTAGCCATGGGTAAAATAGTAATCTTGCATCCCAATCACATTTCAAGACCCGTTTTCACACCCGAACTTCATAAAATGTCGTAAGATTTTATTTAAAGTTGGAAATACGTAAAATGTATGTCGGAAGTTGGTTTTGATGCGTACGTTCGTTAATCGCGTTAAAACGCTTCGGTTGTCGTTTCCAGTCAGTTTTTCGATCCGATTTCGACTGTGATTCCAAAAATAGAAAAACGAACACGTATTTTCTAAGAACATGGAAATACGGAAATACGAGGCGTTACAGTCTCCCCTCATTTAGGAAAGTTCGTCCCGAAATTTATTCAGAAGGAAGACTTGAAAGGGTTTTGGCAAACATAAGAGGATTTATTAAAAATTGAGGCTTAGAAGTTCGAGACGTTTTGAAAAGCATGAATTTTTGAAGAACGGAAGGGTAGGTTTTGTAAAAGAAGTTTGTTTGACTAATAGGGGTTGCGGTGTTAATCATAAGTAAAATGTGCATGTGTGCGCGTAGGCAAACGAGTTTAAACAAGTTTGAATAACTCAGAATGGAGAGGTATCTTTAAAGTATGATATCCAAGAAGTATAACATTTGTATAAAAATGATAAGCATTTCGATGAAAAGTGTGGCCGCACTGCAAAAAGTCTCATTAGTTTCAAAGTGGAGTCATAAATCACAAGTTTGTAGGAAATTATTCATTGATGAAGAACGAGAATGCTAGGTATTTTAATTAAAACGATATTGGGAGGTGACAGCCAACTAAGTATGCTTGTATTTAAGTGGAGGATGGAAAACATAGTTTTAAACAGTAAGGAAGTAATTTAGAATTCGAATGCGTAAACATATTTGATTGTAAACGAGGTTTGTATGAAAGACGAAGAATAACGGAGAATAAAGGAGGCATAAAAGTGAACGATTGATTTAATAAACATATGCGAGTATGAGAACGGTAAGTGTATTGGACGAACGGAAGCAACGTGTTAAGAATGAAGTCTCGTCATGAATAATCGGATATCGCGCGCTTAGCAATGCATTTGTGAGTTGTTAAAGTTTACGTATTAGGTCTAAGTAGGTCTGCAAAACACCGAATTTCTCATGGCACGTTTTACGAAAGTTGGGTAACATGATGAAAACACTTATATATACGCCGTTTCTCATGGCAGCAGCGTATCCACCATGTTTTGACCACGTTACGTTCGTTTCGTATTCAGTGTCATGTTACGTTCCGTGTCTTACTATACACAGTAGCACACTCTATGGTTTTCATACGCCCATCACTATAATCCCGTGTGCACCCGCGATTATATTGATTATCGCATGATCTGCACAGCTTGTACTAATTGTGTATGAATCAGGGTATTCATAAATTTGAAAATAAGAATGAGTACGTATAAGAATGTAGTATATAAGCAAGTCCATGCTTAAGTATGTATGGGACCCACGTAAGCAAATCCTTCGGATTCCGCTCGTGTACGGGTACGAATGTATGAATCATGGGTATGAATGTAAGCATGCGTATGAATATAAATAATAGTATAAGTATGAATAAGTATGTTGGTGTGAACATGAAACGTATGAGTATGAACATGAAAAAGTGAATCAGTATGAATGTAAGTAGGTATAAGTAATGACAATTGTGTGTACGAAATAAATCGAATACAACGAATTTTAGCGTGTAAAATGATCAAGAAGTTATGGGTATGTAAAACGAATGATACGTGAAGTTGTCGTGTGATATTGACTAAAAGGTGTACGATGGTATGCGTGTATAGTTGTTTAAGCGAAACGCTAAGTTTATCGAATCGAAATAGATTGAGTTTGACTAGTAATGTCGGTTCCTACCGGAACCAAAACCGAACTCGAACCAAGATTCAAAACTAAATCGGAACCTGACGGTGTTTTTCTGAGACGAGTCACCACCGCCGCGTCCAACCACCAATACCGCCACCGAGGTGCGCGTTTCTGGCCGCCGGGAAGACGGTGCTGCCGTCTTTCTTTCTCCGCTCTGTCTCTCTCTCTCTCTGCGTCCACACCGCCGTACGACGCCGCCACCACCATAGCGGTGGCCGGCCTTGCAATAGAGCAGAGGTGGGGGAAGGGGGTTGAAAACGGAGGGGAGTTGAGGGTGGAGAGGGAACCGGGGGTGTGTGAAGGAGAATAGTTGCAGATCTGTCGCAGGAAAACGATCGACGCCGGAGTCGCCGGAATTCGGCTCCGGTCGCCGGAATTTAGAGAGAGCAGGGGGGTGGGGTCTTGAGTGGCTAGGTTTAGAATGAGGAAGATGGGTATGAGATGTTTAAATAGGTCTAGGGTTTGAGTGGATTGGGCCTAAAGCCCATTAGCGGCCCAATCACGTTTAAAGACTTGTTTTCACACCCGAACTTCATAAAATGTCGTAAGATTTTATTTAAAGTTGGAAATACGTAAAATGTATGTCGGAAGTCGGTTTTGACGCGTACGTTCGTTAATCGCGTTAAAACGCTTCGGTTGTCGTTTCCAGGCAGGTTTTCGATCCGATTTCGACTGTGATTCCAAAAATAGAAAAACGAACACGTATTTTCTAAGAACATGGAAATACGAAAATACGAGGCGTTACATATGGTGTAGTGAGTTTTACATGGGTAAAACAGTAAACTTGCATCCCAAACCTTCTTCTCTTGCAGTATGCGCCCTTGTGATTTCATTATTACTAGGATTTTGACCCGCCGCGCGCGCGACGACGTCGAAAATTAAACTCGTATTTATACTGTATATTTGACCCAACTCTTTGCTTAAAAAAATTACATCTCCATCGAGGCATCAAATGAAAACGTAGTATATTTGACCCGATTTGCTTTCAAATGCAGTTTACGAACGTACAAAAAATAAGTAGAACATAGATGAAAAAAAGTATAATAATTTGTCCACGTTGCGGTGTAAAGTCGTAAAAGTCATTTAAACCAAAGGAGGTGTCAAATTATTAAGTAGAAAATGTTAAGAAGGTCAAAGTTGTCAATTACTGAAAGTTAGAAGTGAATGTGCAACTTACTTAAAGATAAGGGTTAATAGTGTTTCATGTCAAAAAAATTAAGGGTGTAAAGTGGAAAAACTTGAAAGTGTAAGGACCTTAAATAAATGAAAAAGTCAAAAACTTGAGGGTTAAGAGAGAAAGGTCTCCACCGACCTTTCTCTTTAATAGTATATAAATTACCACTCACCATCAACCACCTTTATCATCACCACCACCCACCACATCCACATCCACATCCACATCCACCCCCACCCCCACCACCATCGTAGGTTCAATGATAATTGGCCAATTCATTTATTAATTTTAAAAATGCTTGATTAATAGCTTCTATTCATTGCGGTGGTTGTGGTTGCAGAACAACCAGGTACGGAATATCCGGGGTTTGCATACCTGGGTGTTGGTAAGTATAAGGAAATGGAGGTGGATATAAAGCATTTTGAATGACCGCCTGTAAATAGGGGTCATAAGATGGAGCCGAATAGTTATAATCAGTAGAGGCTGCATTATAAGAAGTATTATATCCGGTCGTATCCGGATATGTGGGAATAGGGTTATCATAACCCGTAGGTAGTTGTTGAGGTGGCTCAACAATAGGATCAGGATTGGAGGGTCCATTCATTTGTGGGTCCTCTGGTATAGCTGGTTAGGTTGGGGGTAAAGGTGGAAGTGATCCTGACCATTACCCAGCACGCACTGACATTCGTGCACCGGTACGAGGCTTCCTTGGTTGTGGTGGTGGTTGTTGTTGCTCCATTGACTCATCTTCTTGTGGAGGTGGCGGTGTTTGAGGAGGTGGATAAGAAGGTGTTTTATGTTCGGAGGTATTATAAAAAGTGAATTGATTGAAATATTGATCTCACTCATCAGGACCTTGGTATGGTGGACCTGCATAAGGCGTTGGGGTTCCTTTGGATTAAAAATCAATGTTCGTTTAAGAATTTGAAATGGAAGGAATGGTGTAATATTGCTTTGTAATTTTTCTTTTTGTTTTTTGTTGCTGTCTATCCAATTTCTTTTGCTTTCATCATTGAATAGAATAGCACTTCATTTAACTTCAACTCATTCAGATTTTAAATGATTTAGTGGGTGTTTGGGATTGCTTATTTTGAGCTCCTTTTAACTTTTTAAAAAGAGAAAAGAAGTTTTCGTAGTGTTTGGATAATGTGTTGAAAATGAGTTTTTATATTTTGAAAAGGAAAATTTAGTTTTTTTTGTAACTTTCTAAAAAGGATAAAAGAAGATGGAAAAGGGAGAAAATGAGAAGCAATCCCAAACACCCCCTTATATTAAACGCAATCAGCTTTTTCACCATTTAATTGTTCACGTACGGTCTCACGGCGGTCGATGAGTCAACCTTAGATATAGTCCCAAGCAGAATGAGTTTACACGTAAGATTCTTTGTCGTTCAAAAAAAATGTTCACCTTCCATTTAAATATATCATGGTGTCTAAACGTACCCTGTGTAACACCCCGAAAATATAAAACTTTATATTAGAATTGTAAAGTATAAATAAACGGGGAATTTACTGACTAGGAATTTTAACCTAGTTAGTAACAAGTCTAGAAATAACTTATAATAGGGTTAAAAGCTACCAAACTATATGTTGAACAAAGTGGAGGGACCTAAGTTGTTAAAATTGAAACTAAAATTTATAAAACAAATTAAAAATAAACCAAACACCCCAAAAAGAGGGTCTGGTCGATCAAGAAGAAGCAGGGGGCGACACCCCCATTCTCAAACTCTAAACATTCACAAAATCAATCAATTGAAGGCCAAATCCTGTCCCAAATCAAAATCCAAACATAGATTACTGATCCTCATCACAAGGGGATTACAAGGTATGTAAAATTTTGAGAAATCTCTCAACTCGAAATTCTCATGAATTGGGAAAAATCTGAAATTATGGTTGCATGTGTGTATTATGATGATTTAGGAACAACTATAGTGTCTAGGGATAAACCCTAGACAAATACAAGTTGAAATCATATGAAATTTTAGTGAAACCTATGAACACCATTGTAGGTGAATAGTGGGTTATGTATAATTTGATAAACACTAGGAAATAGATTGTTGATCTAGTGTAATTTGACAATTTTGAAGTGATTTCAGAAGATTAGAAGTTAACAATCATGTAAAAAGGTTGAATGATGTGAAATTAGGACTAAGTGATAAACTAGAGATTTGATGTTTAATCATGTAAAAATCTGCCCTTGAAGTGTTTGTTGAAATGCCTCAAAGAAGGCTCGAAACTAGAATTTTGTAGTTAAAACACCTAATTGTGATGTTTTAGCTATTATGCAAAATGTGATTACAAAGAGTTCTAAATGTGATAAAATTGAACTCTATAGGAAAGGATACCGGAACGTCAAGTGGACAAGCCGGTGGTGATTTGCGGTTGAAGGGCGTGCACTAAGGTATATAACTTGACCCGTTACATTTGATGAGTTTTTGTTAAACTATGCGTTGTTGATTAAAAGTTGTGTTGATTGTAGCGACTTTGTTCGTTACTTAATTCGTAGGTTAAGAATTGGTTTGTAGTCGTTTGGTAGTCATCAAAATGGAGGATTTCCGTAGATGAACCAAACGGGTCAAATAATGATACATTGTAGTAATAATATTGTAAGTAGATAGAGATGGCGAAAATGATCACAAGAGCACGAAGCCATAGGGTTGGTAATGAAGTGCCAGTGATCATAAGCCCCGGAAGTTGGGTAACAAGCGCCTTAGGTTTACTAGTCAAATGGTAGTAAAATAAGTAGAGTTATAATGGTTCTAATAAATGCATAGCGACATTTAGTGGTTCGGTCCGTAAGTTAAATTTTCGGTATCAAAATTTTATTAGTTATGTCGGTAATGAATTTACAGATGTATAGCAAAAAGAATCACTTAAAACGGACAACCGAGCAGAAAGTTACGGCTGTTTAAGTCAAAAATCTGAATTTTCCGGAGCTGGCAGCAATTGCAGGCTAAAAACCTGCACTTGCTGGAAATACGTTTCCTCCGCGCCACGCGGAAGAATCCTTTAGATCTTCCGCGACACGCGATGGTCTCCGCGACACGCGAAAGAACGAAGGGAACCTGCCGCGACTCGCGGCAGGATCTCTTTTGAAATTTTATTTTATTTGTCATGTTTTGATGCTAAGGCTTGCTTATATAGTTTAAATTCGTTGTCAAAACTAACGTTTGGAATGGTTTTGACTTAGGTGATGTTGGAAACCTTACGGATGGCGATCAAGCAACTTTTTGAAGAACCGAACACTCTTAGAAGCTTCCGTGTTATATATAACTGTAATAGACAATAGTTATGGGTTGTAAACACTTTGTTAAATCACTTTTGAACGTGTTAACCTAGTCGTTAGTTGACTAAGGGTTTGTTACTTTCGAACCTTATTTATGTTAATTTAGACATCTTTTATATAAAATGGTATGAATTACTATCAAATTCAAGTGAAAATTTAAGGGTGTTACAAGTTGGTAATCAGAGCTTAAGGTTGTCAACAAAGTGTTCGGTTCAAGCTTGATCGATCATCCGGTAAGAATTAACTTATTTATGTTAGTAGATTATACCTTATGTAAGAATGAGAAATAAATTGAGATGCATGGGAAGAGTGTGTTAACACACTCAAACCCGGAAAGTGCATTAAATGTGAACGGTTAAAGCAAGTTAGGAACTTGGCTAAACCGAAACAAATGAAGCAATATTATAAATGAAATGTTTAACGTTTAAATGTAAACATTTCAGCTTCAAGATGTCTGATGGGAATGATGATAATCCGGTGCAAACAAGCACCGAACAAATGAAAGAGATAATTGCCGAAGAGGTAGGGAAGGCAATTGAAGGAAGTCTATCCGGGTTTATAGACAAAATTCAAAACACGGTGTTGTCGCTTGTCGAAGAGCGAGTTAAAAGGTTGGAGGATGTTGTCAACCTTATGAAGGAGAAAACGGGAGAACGCAAAGGGTGTTCGTACAAGGAATTCATGGCGTGTAAACCACCAATCTATAACGGGGAGGTTGACCCGATAATTTGCCAAAGATGGATAAGTGATGTTGAAGGGGTGTTTGAACAGACCCATTGTGATGTAGGTGACTTTGTTGCTTACGGAACGGGCCAATTGAGAAATCAAGCCAAGGATTAGTGGGATAACAAAAAGAAGGAAATGGGAGCCGAAGCGCCGAGGGTTATGACTTGGG
The DNA here is from genome assembly GCA_030545235.1 of Helianthus tuberosus. Lineage (NCBI taxonomy): Eukaryota > Viridiplantae > Streptophyta > Magnoliopsida > Asterales > Asteraceae > Helianthus > Helianthus tuberosus. Next base: position 12,372,327 of record CM060452.1, read on the forward strand.
ACGAGTTTAAGGTACCATTCCTTAAACACCACAGTCCCAAAGCGGTTATAAACAGAATCAAAGAAGAATTCATCCAGCTGAGACAAAAGGGTGAAACAATTGATAAGATCACGGGCATCTTCATGGATAAGCTGAGATTTTGTGACGAGTTAGTCACCACTGAAGAGCAAAAGATATACTACTACTACAACATGCTGAGTGCCGAGTACCGGGAATTTATGACTCCGTCAAAATACGAAACCCTCACGGAGATTATCAACACCGCCCGGGAGCGGGAAATCGAGTTAAAGAAACAAGTGGAAAGAGGTGAACGAAGGGCACATGATGTGAATCCAAGCCCTACAAAGAAAGCTAGAACTGCTGAATTGGGAAAGAAAGTGGATACTAAAGGCGGGTCGCCGAGTTGCAAAGTGTGTGGAAAAGGGCACAAAGGTGAGTGCCGCTTCAAAGACAAGCCGTGCCCGGTATGTGGGAAGACGGGGCACACCGCATCACTATGTCCCGGGAAAGTTTCTGTTTGTTACAAGTGTTATCAACCCGGTCACAAGAAATCTGAATGCCCCGAGTTGGTGGGAAAGAGAGACACAAAAGAGTCTCCAACAGAAGCTCCCAAAGCGAAGGCTAGGTCTTTCCAACTTACCGCGGCTGAAGCGAAGACAGAACCCGATGTGGTTTCAGGTATATTCACAGTTAACTCAATTCCAGCACGTGTATTGTTTGATACGGGTGCGAATAAATCTTTCATTTCGCATGGACTTATTCGACATCCTTCATTTGTATTGACGAAATTATCTGTGCCCTTAGAAGTTGAAATAGGGGACAACAAAAGTTTTATAGTTTGTGATGTTTATCGAGGCTGCAAATTAAGCATCGACGATGAGGAATACTTGATAGACTTAATCCCGATGTCAATGGGGGAATTTCAAGTAGTCGTTGGGATGGATTGGCTATCTCAGCACCGTGCAAAAGTCGTGTGTTTTAGTAAAGAGATAAAATTAACATCTCCGAGCGGGAAACACGTCACCATCTATGGCGAGAAAGGAGGCAACCCCATAGTATGCTCAATGTTGAAAGCTCACAAGCTTATGAAGCGAGGATGCAAGGCATTCATGATATACGCAAATGAGCCCGAGAAGGAATCACGAAAGATTGAAGATGTACCGGTAGTACGGGATTATGAAGACGTGTTTCCGGAGGATTTACCGGGGATACCGTCTGAACGAGAAGTAGAGTTCGGGATCGAATTGATTCCGGGCGCAAAACCCGTAGCAAAAGCTCCGTACCGACTCGCACCGTCGGAATTACAAGAGTTAATATCCCAAATTCAAGACCTGCTTGACAAGGGATTCATAAGGCCGAGTGTGTCTCCTTGGGGCGCACCGGTATTGTTCGTGAGAAAGAAAGACGGAAGCATGCGCATGTGTATCGATTACCGGGAGTTAAACAAATTCACGGTAAAGAACCGATACCCGCTTCCGAGGATAGATGATTTATTCGACCAATTACAAGGTGCGAACTGGTTTTCAAAAATTGACCTTAGGTCTGGGTATCACCAACTAAAGGTCAAGGAAGAAGATGTGCCGAAGACGGCTTTCCGCACGAGATACGGACATTACGAATTCCTCGTGATGTCATTTGGGCTAACAAATGCACCCGCGGCCTTCATGGACCTCATGAATCGGGTTTGCAAGCCAATGTTGGATAAGTCGGTCATCGTGTTTATCGATGATATTTTGGTATATTCGAAAAGCGAAGCTGAACACGCACACCACTTACAAGAAGTGTTAAAGACACTTAGACGAGAAAGGCTGTATGCAAAATTCTCTAAGTGTGCCTTTTGGTTACGAGAGGTACAATTTCTTGGCCATATCATAAATGCCGACGGAGTATTTGTGGATCCGTCAAAGATTGAGGCCGTGTCAAAATGGAATTCCCCGAAGAACCCTTCGGAAATTAGAAGCTTTTTGGGGCTCGCGGGATACTATAGGAGATTCATTCAAGATTTCTCCAAGATTGCGTCACCACTAACAAAGCTAACCCAGAAGAAAGAAAAGTTCATTTGGGGTGTCGACCAAGAAAAAGCGTTTCAAACGCTAAAAGAGAAATTAACACAAGCTCCGGTACTGACATTACCGGACGGGGTTGAAGATTTGGTGGTTTATTCGAATGCTTCACTATCGGGGCTCGGATGCGTTTTGATGCAACGGGGCAAGGTGATAGCTTATGCCTCGAGGCAATTGAAGATACACGAGAGGAGATATCCCACGCACGATCTTGAGTTGGCTGCGGTGGTATTTGCATTAAAAATATGGAGGCACTACTTGTATGGGGTAAAGTGAACCATATTCACCGACCACAAGAGCTTGAAATACTTCTTAGATTAGAAGGAGTTAAATATGCGACAAAGGCGATGGCTAGAAACAGTGAAAGATTTTGACTGTGAAATACACTACCACCCGGAAAGGCAAATGTGGTGGCGGATGCTTTGAGCAGAAAAGCGGACTATGTCCCAATAAGAGTAAGGTCGATGCAGCTCGTGGTGACCTCGGGTATACTTGAACGTATTCGAGAGGCGCAATTAGAAGCAGTGAAAGAAGAGAATTGGAAGAAAGAAAGAATAATCGGTCAGTTGAAAGATTTGTCGGATGGGAATAACGGGTTGAAGACTCGATCCGGAAGGATATGGGTTCCAAATACTTGTGGGGTGAAGGCGCTTCTACTTGATGAAGCTCATAAATCCCGATATTCAATTCATCCGGGTGCGACCAAGATGTACAATGATCTGAAACAAAATTATTGGTGGCCTGGAATAAAAAGGGATGTGGCGAAGTATGTGGAAAAATGCTTGACATGTTTACAAGTCAAGGCGGAGCACCAGAAACCATACGGCAAACTCCAACCGTTAGAAATTCCGGTTTGGAAATGGGAACATATTACAATGGACCTATTAACCAAGTTGCCTAAGACAAATCGTGGTTTCGATGCCATATGGGTAGTGGTGGATAGATTGACGAAAAGTGCTCACTTCATTCCGATCCGTGAGACTTATACGTCAGAAAAGATGTCAGAAGTTTACACTAATGAAATAATAGCACGTCATGGGGTACCGGTATCCATCGTGTCTGATAGGGATACCCGGTTTACTTCAAATTTCTGGCGAGATTTCCAAGAGCAAATGGGAACCAAATTGTTCATTAGCACTGCGTACCATCCTCAAACAGATGGACAGAGTGAAAGAACAATATAAACACTGGAGGACATGCTACGGGCGTGTATAATCGACTTTGGAGGAAGTTGGGATGTTCACCTACCGTTAGTCGAGTTTTCATATAATAATAGCTACCAATCTAGTATTAAGATGGCACCGTACGAAATGCTCTATGGTAGAAAGTGCCGAACCCCGGTATGTTGGGGTGAAGTGGGTCCACGTGAACTTGCCCACCAAGATATAGTACAAGCCACTAATGAAAAGATTGATGTGGTTCGGGCACATTTGAAAGCGGCTCAAGACAGGCAAAAGGCGTATGCTGATAAAAGGAATAGGCCAATCGAATTCCAGGTTGGCGACATGGTTATGCTAAAAGTTTCCCCATGGAAGGGCGTTATTAGATTCAGAAAAAGGGGGAAGCTAAGCCCGAGGTTTATTGGGCCATTTAAAATCATCGGAAGGGTCGGCAAGGTAGCTTACCGCCTTGAGCTACCGGAGGAACTAAGTGGAATTCATAGCACGTTTCACGTGTCACAATTACGAAAGTGCCTAGCGGACGAAACAGCCTATGTCCATTACGATGATATCGAAGTGGATAATAGTCTGAATTACGCTGTGAGGCCGGTAGAGATTTTAGATCGAAAGGCCAAACACTTACGAAATAAATAAATCGACCAAGTCAAAATCAAATGGGAGCAAAGAAAAGGCTCGGACACTACGTGGGAATCCGAGGAAGAGATGCGACGACTCTACCCTACATTATTTGGTACGTGCTTCGGTTTCGGGGACGAAACCCTTTTTAAGGGGGGTGGACTTGTAACACCCCGAAAATATAAAACTTTATATTAGAATTGTAAAGTATAAATAAACAGGAAATTTACTGACTAGGAATTTTAACCTAGTTAGTAACAAGTCTAGAAATAACTTATAATAGGGTTAAAAGCTACCAAACTATATGTTGAACAAAGTGGAGGGACCTAAGTTGTTAAAATTGAAACTAAAATTTATAAAACAAATTAAAAATAAACCAAACACCCCAAAAAGAGGGTCTGGTCGATCAAGAAGAAGCAGGGGGCGACACCCCCATTCTCAAACTCTAAACATTCACAAAATCAATCAATTGAAGTCCAAATCCTGTCCCAAATCAAAATCCAAACATAGATTACTGATCCTCATCACAAGGGGATTACAAGGTATGTAAAATTTTGAGAAATCTCTCAACTCGAAATTCTCATGAATTGGGAAAATCTGAAATTATGGTTGCATGTGTGTATTATGATGATTTAGGAACAACTATAGTGTCTAGGGATAAACCCTAGACAAATACAAGTTGAAATCATATGAAATTTTAGTGAAACCTATGAACACCATTGTAGGTGAATAGTGGGTTATGTATAATTTGATGAACACTAGGAAATAGATTGTTGATCTAGTGTAATTTGACAATTTTGAAGTGATTTCAGAAGATTAGAAGTTAACAGTCATGTAAAAAGGTTGAATGATGTGAAATTAGGACTAAGTGATAAACTAGAGATTTGATGTTTAATCATGTAAAAATCTGCCCTTGAAGTGTTTGTTGAAATGCCTCAAAGAAGGCTCGAAACTAGAATTTTGTAGTTAAAACACCTAATTGTGATGTTTTAGCTATTATGCAAAATGTGATTACAAAGAGTTCTAAATGTGATAAAATTGAACTCTATAGGAAAGGATACCGGAACGTCAAGTGGACAAGCCGGTGGTGATTTGCGGTTGAAGGGCGTGCACTAAGGTATGTAACTTGACCCGTTACATTTGATGAGTTTTTGTTAAACTATGCGTTGTTGATTAAAAGTTGTGTTGATTGTAGCGACTTTGTTCGTTACTTAATTCGTAGGTTAAGAATTAGTTTGTAGTCGTTTGGTAGTCATCAAAATGGAGGATTTCCGTAGATGAACCAAACGGGTCAAATAATGATACATTGTAGTAATAATATTGTAAGTAGATAGAGATGGCGAAAATGATCACAAGAGCACGAAGCCATAGGGTTGGTAATGAAGTGCCAGTGATCATAAGCCCCGGAAGTTGGGTAACAAGCGCCTTAGGTTTACTAGTCAAATGGTAGTAAAATAAGTAGAGTTATAATGGTTCGAATAAATGCATAGCGACATTTAGCGGTTCGGTCCGTAAGTTAAATTTTCGGTATCAAAATTTTATTAGTTATGTCGGTAATGAATTTACAGATGTATAGCAAAAAGAATCACTTAAAACGGACAACCGAGCGGAAAGTTACGGCTGTTTAAGTCAAAAATCTGAATTTTCCGGAGCTGGCAGCAATTGCATGCTAAAAACCTGCACTTGCTGGAAATACGTTTCCTCCGCGCCACGCGGAAGAATCCTTTAGATCTTCCGCGACACGCGATGGTCTCCGCGACACGCGAAAGAACGAAGGGAACCTGCCGCGACTCGCGGCAGGATCTCTTTTGAAATTTTATTTTATTTGTCATGTTTTGATGCTAAGGCTTGCTTATATAGTTTAAATTCGTTGTCAAAACTAACGTTTGGAATGGTTTTGACTTAGGTGATGTTGGAAACCTTACGGATGGCGATCAAGCAACTTTTTGAAGAACCGAACACTCTTAGAAGCTTCCGCGTTATATATAACTGTAATAGACAATAGTTATGGGTTGTAAACACTTTGTTAAATCACTTTTGAACGTGTTAACCTAGTCGTTAGTTGACTAAGGGTTTGTTACTTTCGAACCTTATTTATGTTAATTTAGACATCTTTTATATAAAATGGTATGAATTACTATCAAATTCAAGTGAAAATTTAAGGGTGTTACACCCTGTCGGCCCAGTCACGATGAATCTTGAATTACTATCAATTTCTTATAAATATACGATTATTGATGTGAGGTAACGAGTTTTTTAAAGCTCACAAAATCGATTTACTTTTTTATAACTAGTTAGATTTTCCCGCGCTTCGCGGCGGGAATTCAATCGGTATCTGTTTGATTCGTTATGTTATTGGTACTCTATATAGTAATCGAAAGAGAAATATTACATCGATCTAAAACAATAAAAATGAATATCGATACCGGTACCGATGTTCAATTGATAATGGTTCAGTTCATTTGCATTCTATGTTTATTTTAGTTCAACATTGTGATATATATATATATATATATATATATATATGGATGAGTTAAAATGAGAACCACTACGAGTTGTGAGAACCGTGAGAACTTTTTGATCCCGCGCGAGTTGGGCGAATTTTTTTTTTTGCACAAACGTAAATGAAAACATTATAAACACATCTGTAAAAGAAAGTAAAAGAAATTGTCGAGTCGTTAGTTTTGACTGATGCAAGTTTTTTTTACGACATCTTCAATAAAATTTTACACCAGCACGTAAAAAAGACTTGCATCAGTCAAAACTAACAATTCGACAATTTTTTTACAGATGTGTTTATAATATTTTCATCTACGTTTGTGCAAAAAATAATTAGCCCAACTCGCGCGAGATCAAAAAGTTCTCACAGTTCTCAAAATTCGTGATGGTTTTCATTTGAACCGTAGGGTAGGGATCCTAAAAGAAGCTCACTCTCTTTGAGAAGCATTCTAGACCATACATTTTCTCTAAGTTTTTCGTAATATACACATATGTATAGCATAAAAGTAATATAAAAGTATGTTTAAAATCACATAATGTAATCAACCAATATAATAATGAAACCTTAAAAAAAATAAATATTAGAAAAAGAAACACTGTTCATCACAAGTTTCTGTTAATATATATAATAAGCTTTTTTTCTTTACTTTATACAATGGCTTTAATTTTGTATTGCTTTGAACACTTTTCACGAAATACAAAAAAGTTGCACGATACCGTTGTTGTTCATACGACACCCGTGATCAGGGATAAGCAAATGGTACCGGGTAGCAGTTCCGAATTTCCCGAACTAAAAGATTTTCAAAATCAATTCGATACCAACTTTTGGTGTTTTCTATACCAGGCAGATGTCGGTTTTTACCTTTATGTACTGATAACCGTACCGGTTGACAAAAGCTTATCTAACTTAAAAAGTAAAGAAGATAATAAAACTATTAAAAAAACCATATATATTATTATAACTTTTACTGTTCAAAAGATTGTATTATTAATATATAGTAAAGAAGATGATAAAACTATTAAAAAAACCATATATATTATTATAACTTCAAAAGATTGTATTCTCAACATATACAAATTACAACTTGGGAATAGTGCCAGGCAGCTTGCCTGGCACTTCCCTATTGGACCAGCCTATTTTTAATTTAATTTTATTCCCAATTTAAAATTACGATTTCGTCCTTCGTTTAAAATTACGTTTTTGCCCCCAGCTCAAAATAAAACTATAATTTTGCCCATAGCTTAAAATTACGCTTTTGCCCTCGGTTCAAATTCACTTTTATTTTTGTTCCCAGTTTAAAATTACGCTTTCGTCCTTCGTTTAAAATTACGTTTTTGCCCTCAGCTCAAAATAAAATTATAATTTTGCCCCTAGCTTAAAATTACGTTTTTGCCCTCATTTCAAAAACTCACTTTTAATTTTGTTCCCAGTTTAAAATTACGGTTTCGCCCTCCGTTTAAAATTACGTTTTTGCCCCGAGCTCAAAATTTGCCTGGCACTTCCCTATTGGACCAGCCCATTTTTAATTTAATTTAATTCCCGGTTTAAAATTACGCTTTCGTGATTTGTTTAAAATTACGTTTTTGCCCCCAGCTCAAAATAAATTTATAATTTTGCCGCTAGCTTAAAATTACGCTTTTGCCCTCAGTTCAATAACTCACTTTTAATTTTGTTTCCAGTTTAAAATTACGGTTTCGCCATCCGTTTAAAATTACGTTTTTGCCCCCAACTCAAAATAAAATGTTGTTTTTCCTGTAGCTCAAAATTACGATTCTGCCCTCAGCTCAAAATTACGCTTTTGCCCACAGTTCAAAATGAAATTATGTTTTTCCCCCTAGCTCAAAATTATGATTTTGCTCTCAGTTTAAAATTATGATTTCGCCTCCAGTTCAAAATATAATTACCATTTTGCCCTCTGTACAGACATACATGTTATGAGAAAGAAATATTCGGCTTATTGCCTCGCAACGCGGGCGGGGCAAAAACTAGTTTACTACATATACATTTTCAAGTTGAGGAAATAGTCTCAGACAATTTGTCTGGCACTTCCCAATTGGACCAACCCATTTTTAATTTAATTTTATTCCCACTTTAAAATTACGCTTTCGTCCTTTGTTTAAAATTACGTTTTTACCCCCAGATTAAAATAAAATTATAATTTTGCCCCTCGCTTAAAAATACGCTTTTGCCCTCGGGTTAAAAACTTACTTTTAATTTTGTTCCCAATTTAAAATTATGGTTTTTGTAACACCATGTAAAAACGTGTCCAATTATGTAAAGACACGTGTCCTAAACTCTAAAGGTGCAAAAGATTGAGTTTGAAGGACCAAAGTTGTTGAACAGTGAAACTATGAAACCACAGGGACTAAAAGTGTCAACATGCCAAACTTGTGCCTCTGAATGACCTTACCTGATGAATATATTCTTAAACGAGTGATTGATTGAATATCAGAAGCCGTTTATAAAAATAATCGGAAGATTATTAAATTACAAGGGTTAAACGTGTCGACATGTCAGTTCTGACCTCTGAGTGACCTTTTAACGAAACCGAGGCTTCGAAATATTCAAATATACTCTTAAGAATAAGTGGTACGAATTTCACGTGGTTTCGAGATCGTTAAGCATGTTTTCCAAACTTTGGGCTATAAGTGTCAACTTGACGAAACTTGCTTTCATAGAGATATTTAGCGAACCCGAGCCTAACGAAGTTAGTTTATTCATCCTAGAGCTTCAACATACTGACTACAAGGGCCCTACATGTCAATAACGAGGTTAAAAAGGGTTAAAAACGAGCAGGGACTAAAGCTGCCAAGATTGAAACTTGTTTTGCCAGTTAACCTGGTCCACGCGACCCGCGTAAGACATCCCTTAAGTCTTACGCGGCCCGCCTGAGGTCCCAGTATCAGAAAAATGTTGACAGGTGCGGGTTTGCTTGTTCCACCACCTTAGTCTAGTTTGTAACGACCTAGGGAGCTGTAAGTCGGTTTATTACACTAGCTAGGACACCTAGGGTGATCCCAGGGCCTCCAATTACACATGGAAGTGATCTAAATTCATGGAATTTACTATATAAGGGAGCCTACTCTTGTGTTCATAAACACATTTGCAAACAATTCACTTGAGGGACTTGTTCTGGAGCTTCTATCAGTAAGAAGAGGATTATCAAGTGTAGAAAAGTTTGCTAGGACCTTAAGTAAGCCTCTAATTTCTTGTTTTGTTGTTTAATTTAGCTTAATTACTCTAAAGTCAAACTTATCGTAAATTTAGTTTGACTTTCGTTTTATTTTCATGTGGCTTAACCACTGATAAAATTGAAAGTGGTTATAGAACCACATTAGTGTAGGTGATTAACCCTTAAAAGGGCACCTCCTAATTATCTCGTTTGACTAGTCAATTGTCGGGTCAAAGTAGTTTGACAAAAAGTCAAACTGGACAGAATGTTTGAAAATGATTAAAATTAATAAACCAGAGGTTCTAAATTATATTTTAGCATTCTAATGACTTGGTAATTAATATTAAATCATGTCTTATAAGTCCTAACCCGATAATTAATAGTCTAAGGTCAGTTTATAACCGAAAGTCGCAAAAGCTTGACTTTTGCTTTTACTTTCAGTTCTGACCCGTTTAAGCTTAATTCTCCCATGTTTTAAGCTTCCATTAGGACCACCTTACTTAGTAGTATAGCCCTCTGGAGTTATATTGCATGGTGCCTAGTGGTTTGAATTATATGCACTTGATCGTAATTATGCTTAATAATGCCATAAACGCCCTTTTACATACAACTGAGATTTTTAACAATGTGATTGGACTAACACCTTTGCTACTGATATTTAGACATGTCCTGAAAATTTAATATCAATTGGAGGTCTAGAATAGGAGTTATGCTCAATAGCGTAATTAAGGAACTTTTTATCATTTAAATGGCGTAATTAACATAAAGCCTATTTAAACCCAATTGTTGACATCAAACTTTGTACCTACTGATGTAAAATAATATTTTGGGATTTTTGAAGATTTTTAATTATTTTTAGGCTGAGCATAACATAGGATTATAGCTTAATTTCGGTAAATGTCGGTTTTACCCTTTTCATGCATAAAATGAGTTTTACTTAACTTTTTAGTGCCAAACCTTTTGCTACTGAATTTATATAATAAATAAAGTATTTTGAACTTTATAAATTGATCAAAAACTCAGATTTACTATTTTAACCCGAATACCCCTTTAAACCGACTTTTAAGCATTTTTAGCACCTAGTATGGGTCAAAACTATATTTGACATATAAAACTTATTACCCACTGATGTTTTAAGCTAATTTATATAATTATACAGTAAGCTTTATAAAGTTTTTAAACCCAGAAGTCTATTTTGACCTTTAAAGCCTATGTAAAATTACCAAAATGTCCCTACGGTGCATAGTTTGGTAATATAAGATAAATTTCACATATATAAAATACCCTACTGTTATAACTTATAAAAATACATATTTTTACTGATTAAATCAGGTCTGAAACTCAGTTGCACTATTAAACTCTTTTATGGGCATTAAAATTACCAAAATGCCCTTATGGGAATTATTTTGGTTTAAATTACTTTTTGGGCATATATGTTAACATCCTACTGATGTATTAACATATTTTGAGCATAATAATGATTAAGACCTGTATATAATTTATTTGGTTACCCGTTACGCGTTTACGTGTTCGGATCGGCTTATGTGACTAGTTTACATAAAATAGCCGAAACGGGTCAAACTTTATCATTAAATCCTCAAATTCCAGAATGTGTTTAGTTTACCCATATTATACAAGTATCCAAGCTTGTCGGGACTAAACCACATTCTATTCCGGTCTCCGCTTAATCTAGCGTTTAGAACCGTAAAGTTTCCTTCTAGCTAGCCGGTCTAAGTCCTTGACTGAATTAAAGACCCGTTAGCATCCTAATAGGTTAATAAACCTTCTATACAGATTAAATAGCTTCCGGTAGAAGGTGCCTTCAAAAAGCTTTAGGATTTTTACTGCTAGCATCAGGTAAATACTTTTAACTTATTTTCCGTTATACGGGCTTGGGATACGGTATTATAATAATACCACTTGGTCGGGTATGAAATCATTTAATCGGATTGTGATTAATAAATTACATAACCCGTTTTAATCTGTTTTGTTTGATAACATAAACATTGGGGGTTAATTCGACCGTGTCTTGGATATCCTCGGCTCATTTCATTTAAAATGGCCACGACCTATGCACGGGGTGTAGGCATACACCTGACAGATGCACATGCTAAAATATTATATAAACCCACATGTTGGGGATAACTCCTTTGTGGGTTCTATAAGTGGTGAGTCGGTTAATCACGACCAGCTTCCAACCGGCCCCAATCGTAAGACAAACATGTAAATCTGTATACAAGATTATATTTAAATAATTGTCCCAAGTTATAAAAGATTTATGCTATGTGCACCTAAATCAATTTTCTTAAATGTTTTCAAAAGAGTCAGTTAATTGTATTTACCAGTGTAAACTAACGTATTTTCTTAAAGACTGATTTGCCAGGTACCTCTCGAAATAGGCTGGAGCTATTAGGTGTCATAAGAGGATCTTACAAATCCATAGATGCCTGCAGTCTGTTATTTTGTTTCTTTGTATTTATTTATGATCCGCCTGTGGATCTTATTACATTCCAGTCTGTATATTCTGTCACTCGAACACTCAGACATTATGGTTTGTAATAGTTTATTCACCAAGCCTTCCGCTGTGCTATTATATTGTGTGTATTGACTATGATGATATCAACTACGTCACGATACTCCCCGCCGGGCCCACCGGTAATATGTGGAAATATCGGGGTGTGACAGGTTGGTATCAGAGCCAACATTGAGTGAATTAAACACTAACCTTTTGTGTTTAATCTCAATGACACAATAAGCACATTCCTTAGACTCTCGAGTCTAGGCAAATGACCTAGGATTTTATTCTTAACCTTCCTTTTACTATTTTATTATAGTTATTTGTTTTGACAGATTACCACTGGGAAGAATGCCTCCAAGAGTAAGAGGAAAAGGCAAAGGACCCATGCGTGGAGGACCGTCTGGCAGCTCTGGACCCTCCCACAGGCGTACACCATCCGACTCGCTTTCCGGATCTGACTCAAAGGATAATTGGAGCCATAGCTTTGAACCAGCAAGACATTCTGTCTCGCTGGGGTCCTCACCATCTGACCCTCCTTATTTTGGGTTGCCCATTCCTATCGAACCCCATCATTTTCCTTTTTCGCAAGGAACTCATCACTCAAACCAATCACACCACTCTTTTCAATCTCATCCTTTTCATCAATCTGTAACACCCTTAATTTGTACTGGAATTAATTACTAGATTTATACATAATTATACCAAAAATTAAAGATTTACATATGTTTTAGAAGTATTATAAAAGAAAGTCAACACGTGACTAAGTTAAAACATTCAAAAGTTGTTTGTAATTTGATATACAACCCATGAACAAAGTTTAAGTGAGATTAAACACATAGCGGAAGCTTCAAAAGTCGTGTTCGGTTCTTCAACATTGCTTGATCACCATCCGTAAAGTCCATCTAATCACCTAGGGTCAAAACCATTAAAACATTAGTTTTGACTTTAGTGCATAAGACATATCATATGTTTCAAATCATCAATAAAGTTAAATAAAAAAAATTAAGTTTTCTGTTTCACCGTAAATTACGGTATTACCGTAATTTACGGTGAGTCCTGAAGGTTTGTGGTATACCGTAAATCAGAAGATCCTTACCGTAAACAATCAATCTCTACCGTAAATTACGGTAATACCGTAATTTACGGTAACTCCTGGAAATTTATGTTTTTGTTTGGTTTGTTCATTTCACTCAAACAAATTTCTTGGATTTCGCTTTTCTTAGGAAACCAATACGTCAAACTCCCATATTCCTAACAATTATACACTAACCTATATCAAGAACAATCCGTCATAATTCAAAGCATTAACCATGTTTTACTTGATTGTTCGACCCGTTTGGATGCCAAGATTTAGGCATCAATAAGGTTTTACAGAAATCCAATTTCTATCAAATGTTTTGACCTGTTTCACTTGTTTAAGATGCAAAAGTCACTTCCGTGACGTATTGATCTCTCTTGTTTACCATGTTTTCAAAACTACAACAATAAAACTAACAATTTATTTATAATGTAACGAAATGGTAATTTCGTACCTCTAGAGCACGCCTTTCCCCCGTGAATTCCCTCCGGCTTGTCCGCTTGATGATCCGGACTCTTTGCCTAGAAAATTCAGTTTTACAACTTGTTTAGAAATCTTTCCATGACCATAATCGCATTATTATGAGTCATGATAAATTCTGCGTTTTCCTCCTATTCTAACATTTAAATCTTCGATTAGGCATTTCAACGAACACCTAACGAGTCGGATTTTTCTACAAATATTGCTAAGTTCATGACTTGCAATTTAACATCTAATTTCACTATAATTAAGCCATTTGTACTCCTTTAAACATTCAAATTTGCTGAATTTCATCATACCATTCAGCTTTTCTCTAGTTTAAAATTCATAATCCTAGTACTTGTCTAGTCTTTACACTATCATAAATCACCTACAATGGTGATTATAATTTCTTCAAGTAACATGCAATGATTTTCACAATTTATCATCTAGGGTTTAATCCTAAACAACATATTACTTCAAGATTCGTTCATGCATAACATATCTAGGTTCAATTTCAGCTTTTCACCATTAACCTAAAATTTATGGTGAAGCAAAATATCAAAATTATACATACCTTTTGATCCCTATGACGAGGTGATCACTAATTCATGTTTAGAATTCGATTTGAAACAGATTTGAGGCTTCAATTTAGTAAATTTTGATGTGAAGCTAGGGTTGGAGAATCCCCTGTGTCGCCCCCTTTCTCCTGATCGACCAGACACACAAGTGTTTGTGTGTTTGGTTTGATTTTGTTACTATTAGTAATTATCTTTCACATTTTACAAGTTTAACCCCTTAACTATGATTTTCCTTTAAGTTTAAATATCTTAACCATGTTATGAATTATTTCAAGTCTTGAATTTAACTAGGTTAAGTTCCTACTTGGTAAATTCTTGTTTGTTATTTCATTAGAATTCTAATATAAGGATTTATATTTTCGGGGTGTTACAAGTTCACCCCCCTTAAAAGGGTTTCGTCCCCGAAACCGAATTACGTACCAAAAAGAGTAGGGTGAAGACGTCTCATCTCCTCTTCGGACTCCCATGTAGTGTCCGAACCCTTCCTATGCTCCCATTTAACTTTGACTTGATCGATTTGTCTATTTCGTAAGTGTTTGACTTTTCGATCTAGAATCTCCAACGGTCTCACAGCGTAATTCAGACTATTATCCACTTCGATATCATCGTAATGGATATAGGTCGTTTCGTCTGCTAAGCACTTTCTTAATTGCGACACGTGGAACGTGCCATGGATTCCACTTAGCTCCTCCGGTAATTCAAGGCGGTAAGCTACCTTGCCAACTTTCCCGATAATTTTAAAGGGTCCAATAAACCTTGGGCTTAGCTTCCCCCTTTTTCTGAATCTAATAACACCTTTCCATGGGGAGACTTTTAGCATGACCATGTCACCAACTTGGAATTCAATCGGCCTTTTCCTTTTATCAACATACGCCTTTTGCCTGTCTTGAGCCGCTTTCAAGTGTGCCCGAACTTTATCGATCTTTTCATTCGTGGCTCGTACTATATCTTGGTGGGCGAGTTCACGTGGACCCACTTCACCCCAACAAACCGGGGTTCGACATTTCCTACCGTAAAGCATTTCGTATGGTGCCATTTTAATACTAGATTGGTAACTGTTATTATACGAAAACTCGACTAACGGTAGGTGAACATCCCAACTGCCTCCAAAGTCGATTATACACGCCCGTAGCATGTCTCCCAATATTTGTATCGTTCTTTCACTTTGTCCATCCGTTTGAGGATGGTACGCGGTGCTAATGAACAATTTGGTTCCCATTTGCTCTTGGAAATCTCGCCAGAAATTCGAAGTAAACCGGGTATCCCTATCAGACACGATGGACACCGGCACCCCATGACGGGCTATTATTTCATTGGTATAAACTTCCGACATCTTTTCTGACGTATAAGTCTCACGAATCGGAATGAAGTGAGCACTTTTCGTCAATCTATCCACCACTACCCATATGGCATCAAAACCCCGATTCGTCTTAGGCAGTTTGGTTAACAGGTCCATTGTAATATGTTCCCATTTCCAAACCGGAATTTCTAACGGTTGGAGTTTGCCGTAGGGTTTCTGATGCTCCGCCTTGACTTGTAAACATGTCAAGCATTTTTCCACATACTTCGCCACATCCCTCTTCATTCCGGGCCACCAATAATTTTGTTTCAAATCATTGTACATCTTGGTCGCACCCGGATGAATTGAATAACGGGATTTATGAGCTTCATCAAGTAGAAGCGCCTTTACTCCACAGGTATGTGGGACCCATATCCTTCCGGATCGAGTCTTTAACCCGTGATTCCCATCCGATAAATCTTTCAACTGACCAATTATTCTTTCTTTCTTCCAATTCTCTTCTTTTACTGCTTCTAACTGCACCTCTCGAATACGTTCAAGTATACCCGAGGTCACCACGAGTTGCATCGACCTCACTCGTATTGGGACATAGTCCGCTTTTCTGCTTAGAGCGTCCGCTACCACGTTTGCTTTTCCGGGGTGATAATGTATCTCACAGTCGTAGTCCTTCACCGTTTCCAGCCATCGCCTTTGTCGCATATTTAACTCCTTCTGATCAAAGAAGTATTTCAAGCTCTTGTGATCGGTGAATATGGTGCACTTTACCCCATACAAGTAATGCCTCCATATTTTTAATGCAAACACTACCGCTGCCAATTCGAGATCGTGCGTGGGGTATTTCTTCTCGTGTATCTTCAATTGTCTCGAGGCATAGGCTATTACCTTGCCCCGTTGCATCAACACGCAACCGAGCCCCGATAATGAAGCATCCGAATAGACCACCATGTCTTCGACTCCGTCCGGCAATGACAGTACCGGAGCTTGAGTTAGCTTTTCTTTTAGCGTTTGAAACGCTTTTTCTTGATCGATTTCCCAAATAAACTTTGCTTTCTTTTGGGTTAGTTTCGTTAGCGGCAACGCAATCTTGGAGAAATCTTGAATGAATCTCCTATAATACCCTGCAAGCCCCAAAAAGCTTCTAATTTCTGAAGGGTTCTTCGGGGGTTTCCATTTTGACACAACCTCTATCTTTGACGGATCCACCAATACTCCTTCGGCATTTATGACATGGCCTAAAAATTGAACCTCTCGTAACCAAAAGGCACATTTAGAGAATTTTGCATATAACTTCTCTCGCCTAAGTGTCTCTAACACTTCTTGTAAGTGATGCGCGTGTTCAGCTTCACTTTTCGAGTACACCAAGATATCATCGATAAACACGATGACCGACTTATCCAACATTGGCTTGCAAACCCGGTTCATGAGGTCCATGAAAGCAGCGGGTGCATTTGTTAGCCCAAATGACATCACGAGGAATTCGTAATGTCCGTATCTCGTGCGGAAAGCCGTCTTCGGCACATCTTCTTCTTTGACCTTTAGTTGATGATACCCCGATCTAAGGTCAATTTTGGAAAACCAATTCGCACCTTGTAGTTGGTCGAATAAATCATCTATCCTCGGGAGCGGGTATCGGTTCTTTACCGTGAGTTTGTTTAACTCCCGGTAATCAATACACATACGCATGCTCCCGTCTTTCTTCCTCACGAACAATACCGGTGCGCCCCAAGGAGACACACTCGGCCTTATGAATCCCTTGTCAAGCAGGTCTTGGATTTGGGACATCAACTCTTGTAGTTCCGACGGTGCAAGTCGGTACGGGGCTTTTGCTACGGGTTTCGCGCCCGGAATCAATTCGATCCCGAACTTTATTTCCCGTTCAGGCGGTATCCCCGGTAAATCATCCGAAAACACATCTTCATAATCTCGTATTACCGGTACATCTCCAATCTTTCGTGATTCTTTTTCTGGCTCATTAGCGTATATCATAAATGCCTTGCATCCTCGCTTCATGAGCTTGCGAGCTTTCAACATCGAACATACTATGGGTTGCCTCCTTTTTCGCCATAAATGGTGACGTGTTTTCCGCTCGGAGATGTTAGTTTTATCTCTTTGCGAAAACACACGACCTTTGCATGGTATTGAGATAGCCAATCCATCCCCACGACTACTTGGAATTCTCCCATCGACATCGGGATTAGATTTATCAAATATTCTTCATCATCGATGCTCAGTTTACAATTTTCACATACATCACAAACAATAAAGCTTTTGTTATTACCTATCTCTACTTCTAAAGGCACAGGTAATTTGGTTAGAACAAATGAAGGATGTCGAATAAACCCATATGAAACAAAGGATCTATTCGCACCCGTATCAAATAACACGTGTGCGGGAATTGAATTTACAGCAAATATACCTGAGACCACGTCAGGTTCAATCTTCGCTTCTGCGGCGGTTAATTGAAAAGATCTTGCCTTTGCTTTTGGGGCTTCACCTTTCGGCTCCTGCCCATCTTTCTTTCCAACCAGTTCCGGGCATTCCGACTTTTTGTGACCCGTTCGATAACAATTGTAACAAACCGTCACTTTCTCCGGGCACGACATAGCCATATGTCCCGTTTTCTTGCATATGGGACAAGGCTTATCTTTGTAACGACATTCGCCTTTATGATTTTTCCCACAAATTTTGCAACCTGATGTACTACCTTTAGCATCTGATTTCTTTGCTGATTCATTCATTCTTGCTTTCTTGGCAGGGCTTGGATTCACATCTTGTGCCCTTCGTTCACCCCGTTCTATACTCTTCTTCAATTCAATCTCCCTTTCCCGAGCAGCATTGACAATCTCGGTAAGGGTCTCGTACTTTGAAGGGGTTATGAACTCTCTATACTCCGCGCTTAGCATGTTATGATAATAATAGACCTTTTGCTCTTCATTCGTTATCAAATCATCACAGAACTTCATCTTGTCCATAAACATCCCCGTGATCTTGTCTATGGATTCACCTTTGTGTCTGAGTTGCATGAACTCTTCCTTGATTTTATTTATGACCGCTTTGGGACTATGGTGTTTAAGAAACGGCGTCTTAAACTCCTCCCATGTCATGGCCTTAGCTACTTCACTTCCAATCTCCTTCTTTTTGTTATCCCACCAGTCTTTCGCTTGGCCTCTTAATTGACCCGTACCATAAGCTACGTAGTCATTTTCATCACAATGAGTTCTCTCGAATACTCCTTCGATATCACTTAGCCATCGTTGGTACACGATTGGATCAACCTCCCCATTATATATTGGTGGTTTACATGCCATGAATTCCTTGTATGAACAAGGCTTTCGTCCACCATGCTTTTCCTTTGTTGAATTGGAATCATCTTCCAATTTCTTGATTCTCCCTTCCACTATTGATAAAACTGTGTTTTGAATTTTATCAATAAAGCCCGACAAACTGTTTTCGATCGCCTTTCCAACCTCTTCGGCGATCACTTCTCTCATTTGTTCGGTGACTCTTGGCACCGCATTATCATTACCTCCATCAGCCATCTCGATTTCTGAAATGTTTACATAGATTGTTAAACATTTCATTTATAACACATGCTTTACTTGTTTTGATTTAATCAAGTTCATAACTCGATTTAATCATTCTTGTTTCAATTCAATCAAGTTCGTAACTTGATTTAGTCATTCTTGTTTCAATTCAATCAAGTTCGTAACTTGATTTAATAATTCTTGTTTCAATTCAATCAAGTTCGTAACTTGATTTAATAATTCTTGTTTCATGCATTTCTTGTTTTTGAGTGAGCTTATACACACTCTTTTCATTTTCTTGCATATTTATTCATTTCTCATTCTATACGTAATACATAATTTATTAACAGAATAAGTTAACACTTACCGGACGATCGATCAAGCTTGAACCGAACACTTTGTTAACAACCTTAGGCTCTGATTACCAACTTGTAACACCCTTAATTTGTACTAGAATTAATTACTAGATTTATACATAATTATACCAAAAATTAAAGATTTACATATGTTTTAGAAGTATTATAAAAGAAAGTCAACACGTGACTAAGTTAAAACATTCAAAAGTTGTTTGTAATTTGATATACAACCCATGAACAAAGTTTAAGTGAGATTAAACACATAGCGGAAGCTTCAAAAGTCGTGTTCGGTTCTTCAACATTGCTTGATCACCATCCGTAAAGTCCATCTAATCACCTAGGGTCAAAACCATTAAAACATTAGTTTTGACTTTAGTGCATAAGACATATCATATGTTTCAAATCATCAATAAAGTTAAATAAAAAAAATTAAGTTTTCTGTTTCACCGTAAATTACGGTATTACCGTAATTTACGGTGAGTCCTGAAGGTTTGTGGTCTACCGTAAATCAGAAGATCCTTACCGTAAACAATCAATCTCTACCGTAAATTACGGTAATACCGTAATTTACGGTAACTCCTGGAAATTTATGTTTTTGTTTGGTTTGTTCATTTCACTCAAACAAATTTCTTGGATTTCGCTTTTCTTAGGAAACCAATACGTCAAACTCCCATATTCCTAACAATTATACACTAACCTATATCAAGAACAATCCGTCATAATTCAAAGCATTAACCATGTTTTACTTGATTGTTCGACCCGTTTGGATGCCAAGATTTAGGCATCAATAAGGTTTTACAGAAATCCAATTTCTATCAAATGTTTTGACCTGTTTCACTTGTTTAAGATGCAAAAGTCACTTCCGTGACGTATTGATCTCTCTTGTTTACCATGTTTTCAAAACTACAACAATAAAACTAACAATTTATTTATAATGTAACGAAATGGTAATTTCGTACCTCTAGAGCACGCCTTTCCCCCGTGAATTCCCTCCGGCTTGTCCGCTTGATGATCCGGACTCTTTGCCTAGAAAATTCAGTTTTACAACTTGTTTAGAAATCTTTCCATGACCATAATCGCATTATTATGAGTCATGATAAATTCTGCGTTTTCCTCCTATTCTAACATTTAAATCTTCGATTAGGCATTTCAACGAACACCTAACGAGTCGGATTTTTCTACAAATATTGCTAAGTTCATGACTTGCAATTTAACATCTAATTTCACTATAATTAAGCCATTTGTACTCCTTTAAACATTCAAATTTGCTGAATTTCATCATACCATTCAGCTTTTCTCTAGTTTAAAATTCATAATCCTAGTACTTGTCTAGTATTTACACTATCATAAATCACCTACAATGGTGATTATAATTTCTTCAAGTAACATGCAATGATTTTCACAATTTATCATCTAGGGTTTAATCCTAAACAACATATTACTTCAAGATTCGTTCATGCATAACATATCTAGGTTCAATTTCAGCTTTTCACCATTAACCTAAAATTTATGGTGAAGCAAAATATCAAAATTATACATACCTTTTGATCCCTATGACGAGGTGATCACTAATTCATGTTTAGAATTCGATTTGAAACAGATTTGAGGCTTCAATTTAGTAAATTTTGATGTGAAGCTAGGGTTGGAGAATCCCCTGTGTCGCCCCCTTTCTCCTGATCGACCAGACACACAAGTGTTTGTGTGTTTGGTTTGATTTTGTTACTATTAGTAATTATCTTTCACATTTTACAAGTTTAACCCCTCAACTATGATTTTCCTTTAAGTTTAAATATCTTAACCATGTTATGAATTATTTCAAGTCTTGAATTTAACTAGGTTAAGTTCCTAGTTGGTAAATTCTTGTTTGTAATTTCATTAGAATTCTAATATAAGGATTTATATTTTCGGGGTGTTACACAATCAGATTCTACTTACTCCCCAACACAATTTAATCCCAACGCTTATGTTAACGACTTTTTGGGCTACAACCCTTTGGGACCTGAGGATCACTTTTCTCAGGAAATGGGGATGGATGACGACCCGGACCCGGACCCGGATTTGCAAACAGGAACACCAGGCCACCCAATAAGTATCTCAAGCGGTTCCCCATTTCAGGGATCACCGTACCATGGGCCCGACTCGTTCCAGGAGAGGATAGCTCAGTATGACTGGTTCTTTACACCATCATACCATAACTCCCCAGTCCAACCTCCCTTGGATGAACCACAGCTTCGAGCTGTTACCCCACCACCCTTTCCAGTTGAGGAACCACCTCAACAGCCTCCCGAGCCTCCAAGGCGAAGGAGAAATGCTAGAATGTCCGTACGTGGGGGACCACGGTTTGCATATCCTCGTGGCTCAAGTCCGTATCCTCCTATCCCAGAAGACCCTCAGTTGGGTGAATCATCACACACGGTGCCGGAAGTCAACCTTCCGCCAGTTTCACACGCACCACTACATCCACCGTTGGGTTTTGACAACCCAATCCCGACATACCCGGGATCATCTGGGTATAATCCGTCTGGATACCTATATGACTATGGGACTCATGATCCGTATCTTACAGCTGCACAATATCACCATCTTTACCCTTCTTCTTACCCTCCAGTTTATCCCACTGGATACCCGGCGCAAGATTATCAATATCCGCCATACCAGCAACCTCCTCCGCTTCAGCAGAAGCAAACTCAAGAGATTCTAGAGAGGTTAGACAAGGTTGAACATAAAGCCCACGAAACTAAAAAGAAGCACAATAGTTTTGTAAAGGGTCTTATGAACCTTCTCAAGAGCAAGAAGAAGTAGGAGATTATGGTTTCATGTTGTATTTCAATAAGTCCCTGCGAGGACGTTTATTTTGTTTTCATGTATCAAGTCCCTGCGTGGACTTACTTCTGTTTCAGTAGCCCCTGCGTGGGCAGTGTTTCCAGTAGCCCCTGCGTGGGCAGTTTGTGTTGTTTTTCACAAGTCCCTTTTTGGGCAAGGTTGTACTCGTTTCGTAAGTTTAATGAAGTTATTTTGTTTTTAAATATATAATTTATTATATCATACTACTTCATTTCAAATTTTATCTAATCCGCCTAAGAAACTCTTAGAGGTATAACCTAGCCAGAATATTAAATGGCTATGATGGTATAACCTTTTTAAGATAATAAATCCTTGTTAACATCTGAAAATATGTTAACATTCCTTGATGTGCGGTACGAGAAACCACACAATCTTCCTAAATGTGCTTTGGTTTTTCCAAGTCACTTATGTATAGCTCACATGATCAGTACGAATCATGGCTAGTAAACATCAATATGATGTACACCATAAACATCCATTAGAGATGTATGCTTATAAGCAAAGGTGTAATAATGACAATGAAAGTTCTATTTATAAACTTCTTTTCAAAAAGGCGATGAACTTTGTTCGACCCTTAAATGATCACTGACCCAAAGGATCGTCGATTATATTTTAATCGTCCCTGTGACAAGCTTTCGAAGCTATTTAAATGTCCTTCGAGACGAGCTTTGTGTAATATGATTATCTCTTTGATTATTTTTTTTTATGGTCTACATGGTTTAATAATACCATGACCATCTACTCATCAATACAATGATCTAATATGTAAATTAAATATATCATCTATGTTTGATATTGTATTCAGAAATGGCTGGCTCGGATGAAGCAAACAGTCATCCTACAGAAGGCAACAACACCAGGATTAATCACTGGTGCCGAACTGCAAGCAATGATCACCGCAACAGTTTCTCAAGCGGTAGATGCTAAGTTTAAAGAGCCTAGTATTGTTAGGTCTCAAACTCATTCAAAATCCCAATCTCAACCCCACACTAAGAAGAAAAGTGAGTCTCAGCACTCATCTAACCAGGGTAGTGAACCCAAGAGGCAGATAGTCCTCAAGCCGACTCCTAGGTACACCAAGGGTTGTACCTACAAGTACTTTGTCTCCTGTAAGCCTAGGGATTTTACTGGAGAAAAAGGAGCGATTGATTGTATGAAATGGTTAGACGAGATGGAAACTGTAATAGACATCAGCGGATGTGCTAAGGAGGATGTGGTTATGTTTGTATCACAATCCTTCAAGGGAGATGCCCTCACATGGTGGAAAGCTCTAGTGCAGTCTACAGGGAAGGTTCACTTGTATAATCTTTCCTGGGAGAAGTTTGTAGATCTTGTAAAGGATACTTACTGCCCTCAGCACGAAGTTGAGAGGATTGAATCAGATTTCCTCACCCTGGTAATGAAGAATCTGGATTGTAGATCCTATGTGACTAGCTTCAATTCAATGTCAAGGTTGGTACCATATTTAGTCACTCCTGAACCCAAACGCATTGCGCGTTTCATCGGTGGTTTGGCCCCCGAAGTAAAAGGGAATGTTAAGGCTTCAAAACCAGCCACTTATAGATCCGCTGTGGATCTATCCTTGTCCCTCACTTTGGATGTTGTGAGGAGTAGGGCGAAGAGGGCGACCGATGAGGGGAAAAGGAAAAGAGAGGAAGACAAGTCTCCTCAGTCGAACAAAAAGGGCAAAGGGAACTCTGGTTCCAAAAAGGGGCAGTCGAGTGACAAGCCCAGATGTAAAACCTGCAATAAGAGGCACTTTGGGAAGTGCAACCAGGACCCACAAGCCAAACCATGTGGGATCTGTAAAAAGAAAGGGCACAAGTCTGTTGAGTGCCGAAATATAAAGGACGCAACTTGCTATAGTTGCAATGAAAAGGGGCACATCAAAACCAATTGCCCCAAGAATGCAAAGAAGCCCGAGGAGGCAAAGAAGAACAACGCGAGAGTTTTCCAGATGCAAGAGAGGGAAGCGGTGAATGACGAGAATGTCATAACATGTACCTTCCTCATCAATAACAACTATGCTAGAGTCTTATTTGATTCTGGTGCTGATAAGTCTTTTGTAGACCATAAGTTCTGTAAGATTTTAAACTTGCCTATTAAGACTCTAGACATAAAATATGAGGTAGAGCTTGCCGATGGTACCTTAGAAACAGCTTCCACTCTTTTTGATGGATGTTCTATATCCATTAAGAATCATTCTATCCCGCTATCCCTCTTGCCAATGAAATTGGCTGGGTTTGATATAGTTTTAGGCATGGATTGGTTGTCGCATAACCAAGCCCAAATTGCCTGTGATAAAAAGCTAGTTATTATCAAAACCCATTCTGGCGAATCAGTCACCATTCAGGGAGATACACAATACGGATTGCCCAGCAATGTGTCTATTCTCAAGTTATCGCAGTGTATGAAAAGTGGATGTGTCATTTACATGGCACAAGTGACTGTGAATGATCCGAAGCCTAAAATTGAAGATATTCCGATTATCTCTGAGTATCCTGATGTCTTTCCTGACGAATTACCTGGATTACCTCCTGAAAGGCAAGTAGAGTTCAGGATAGACATTCTTCCAGGAGCTGCACCTATTGCACGAGCTCCTTATCGTCTAGCACCTACTGAAATGAAAGAACTCAGAACTCAATTAGATGACCTATTGGAAAAGGGTTTTATACAGCCTAGTTCTTCACCTTGGGGAGCTCCAATATTATTTGTGAAAAAGAAGGACGGATCAATGCGTTTATGCATTGATTATCGTGAGCTAAACAAAGTAACGATTAAGAATCGTTATCCTTTACCCATGATCGACGACTTATTTGATCAGCTCCAAGGAGCGAGCTTCTTTTTGAAGATTAATTTGAGATCTGGGTATCACCAACTCAAGGTTAGGACTGAAGATGTGCCTAAGACGGCATTCAGAATAAGATATGGACACTTTGAGTTTTTAGTGATGCTATTTGGGCTCACTAATGCGCCAGCAGCATTCATGGACCTCATGAATAGAGTCTGCAAGCCATATTTAGATAAATTTGTCATTGTCTTTATAGATGACATACTTATCTACTCCCGTAGCCAAGTTGATCATGAGAAGCACCTTCGATGTATCTTAGGATTACTTCAACAGGAGAAGTTGTATGCTAAATTCTCCAATTGCGAGTTCTGGCTTCGCGAAGTCCAATTCCTTGGACATGTTGTCAGTGAGCGAGGTATCCAAGTAGATCCCGCTAAGGTAGAAGCTGTAATGAATTGGGAAGCACCCAAGACTCCAACCGAAATACGTAGCTTTCTGGGTTTAGCTGGATATTATAGAAGGTTCATTGAGAACTTCTCAAGAATAGTTGCACCATTAACTTCTTTAACTCGTAAGAATGTTAAGTTTGATTGGGGTCCGAAGCAACAAGAATCCTTTGAGATTCTTAAGAAGAAATTGAGCAATGCTCCAGTGCTAACCTTACCTGATGGAATTAAAGAGTTTGTTGTTTACTGTGATGCTTCACACATCGGTATGGGTTGTGTGCTTATGCAACGAGGCAAGGTGATCGCCTATGCATCGCGACAATTAAAAGTGCATGAGAAGAATTACACCACCC
Organism: Helianthus tuberosus; assembly: GCA_030545235.1. Taxonomy (NCBI): domain Eukaryota; kingdom Viridiplantae; phylum Streptophyta; class Magnoliopsida; order Asterales; family Asteraceae; genus Helianthus; species Helianthus tuberosus. Next base: position 12,398,108 of record CM060452.1, read on the forward strand.
ACGATTTGGAGTTGGGTGCCGTTGTATTCGCACTAAAGTTATGGAGACATTATTTATATGGAACTAAATGTGTGATCTTTTCTGATCACAAAAGTCTCCAACATTTGTTCAATCAAAAAGAGCTCAATATGAGACAACGTCGTTGGATGGAAACCTTAAATGACTATGATTGCGAAATTCGCTACCATCCTGGTAAAGCGAATGTGGTCGCAGATGCTCTAAGTCAAAAGGAAAGAGTTAAACCAATTAGGATCAATGCCAAGAGCATTGAGTTGAAGAATAGTCTGAATGAAAGACTATTAGCTGCACAGAAAGACGCTGTTTTGGAAGATAACCTTCCAAATGAAAAATTAGGTATAACTACTGACCAGTTAACACCTGGGAAGGATGGAATTCTCAGAATGAATGGAAGGATTTGGGTTCCTATTCAAGGAGGAATTCGTGATATAATCCTCAAGGAAGCCCACAACTCCAAGTACTCAGTTCACCCGGGAGGTGACAAGATGTATCAAGATTTGAAAGCTAATTATTGGTGGATAGGGTTGAAGAAATCTATTGCCACCCATGTAGCTAAGTGCTTGACCTGTGCTCAGATTAAAGCTGAACATCAAAAGCCATCGGGCCTGTTACAACAGCCAGAACTTCCCACATGGAAGTGGGAAATGGTAACTATGGATTTTATAACCAAGTTACCTAAAACAAGGCACGGAAATGATACCATATGGGTTATTGTTGATAGACTGACTAAATCAGCACATTTCCTACCCATCAAGGAGACTCATAGCTCCGACAAATTAGCCCAATTGTATGTAGATAAGATTGTAGCTCTACATGGAGTACCGGTAGCTATTATCTCTGATAGAGATACTAGATACACCTCTCACTTTTGGAAAAGTTTCCAACAATCTTTGGGTACACGTTTGAATTTTAGTACTGCTTACCATCCTCAGACAGATGGACAAAGTGAGCGTACGATTCAAACATTAGAAGACATGCTTCGTGCATGTGTTATTGATTTAGGTGGTAGTTGGGATGACCACCTGCCATTAGTAGAATTCTCCTATAACAATAGCTACCATACAAGCATTAAGGCTGTGCCTTTTGAGGCATTATATGGTAAGAAATGCAGAACGCCTGTCTGTTGGGCAGAAGTAGGAGAAGCTCAGTTATCAGGACCTGATATAGTCCTTGAAACAACGGATAAGATTGTTCAGATTCGTGATCGCCTGAAAGCTGCCAGGGATAGGAAGAAAAGTTATGCTGATAAGAGGCGAAAACCTCTAAAGTTTGAGGTAGGCGATAAAGTTCTGTTAAAAGTGTCGCCCTGGAAAGGTGTGATGCGTTTTGGTAAAAAGGGCAAGTTGAGCCCTAGATATATTGGACCATTCGAGATTATCGAATGTGTCGGCAGTGTAGCTTATAAGCTAAACTTGCCTGAGGAGCTGAGTGGAATCCATAATGTGTTCCATATATGTAATCTCAAGAAATGCCTAGCTGATGAATCATTGACTATGTCTCATAAAGACGTGCAAATTGATGAAAGCTTGAGATTTGTTGAATGACCTGTATTGATCAAGGATCGACAAGTTAAAAAGCTCCGAAGAAAGCATGTACCTATAGTAAAGGTCAAATGGGATGCCCGTAGAGGTCCCGAATATACGTGGGAAGTTGAGTCCACTATGCGACAAAAGTACCCTCACTTCTTCCAGTAAATCTCGGGGTCGAGATTTCTTTTAAGGGGGTGAGGATGTAACACCACGTAAAAACGTGTCCAATTATGTAAAGACACGTGTCCTAAACTCTAAAGGTGCAAAAGATTAAGTTTGAAGGACCAAAGTTGTCGAACAGTGAAACTATGAAACCACAGGGACTAAAAGTGTCAACATGCCAAACTTGTGCCTCTGAATGACCTTACCTGATGAATATATTCTTAAACGAGTGATTGATTGAATATAAGAAGCCGTTTATAAAAATAATCGGAAGATTATTAAATTACAAGGGTTAAACGTGTCGACATGTCAATTCTGACCTCTGAGTGACCTTTTAACGAAACCGAGGCTTCGAAATATTCAAATATACTCTTAAGAATACATGGTATGAATTTCACGTGGTTTCGAGATCGTTAAGCATGTTTTCCAAACTTTGGGCTATAAGTGTCAACTTGACGAAACTTGCTTTCATAGAGATATTTAACGAACCCGAGCCTAACGAAGTTAGTTTATTCATCCTAGAGCTTCAACATACTGACTACAAGGGCCCTACATGTCAATAACGAGGTTAAAAAGGGTTAAAAACGAGCAGGGACTAAAGCTGCCAAGATTGAAACTTGTTTTGCCAGTTAACCCGGTCCACGCGGCCCGCGTAAGACATCCCTTAAGTCTTACGCGGCCCGCCTGAGGTCCCCAGTATCAGAAAAATGTTGACAGGTGCGGGTTTGCCTGTTCCACCGCCTTAGTGTAGTTTGTAACGACCTAGGGAGCTGTAAGTCGGTTTATTACACTAGCTAGGACACCTGGGGTGATCCCAGGGCCTCCAATTACACCTGGAAGTGATCTAAATTCATGGAATTTGCTATATAAGGGAGCCTACTCTTGTGTTCATAAACACATTTGCAAACAATTCACTTGAGGGACTTGTTCTGGAGCTTCCATCAGTAAGAAGAGGATTATCAAGTGTAGAAAAGTTTGCTAGGACCTTAAGTAAGCCTCTAATTTCTTGTTTAGTTGTTTAATTTAGCTTAATTACTCTAAAGTCAAACTTATCGTAAATTTAGTTTGACTTTCGTTTTATTTACATGTGGCTTAACCACTGATCAAATTGAAAGTGGTTATAGAACCACATTAGTGTAGGTAATTAACCCTTAAAAGGGCACCTCCTAATTATCTCGTTTGACTAGTCAATTGTCGGGTCAAAGTAGTTTGACTGTTGGGATTGAACCCTAACAGAGGAACAGATAATGTAAAGCCAAAACCAGGTCACATCAGTGGACTCACAATAAACAGTAGTTTACACTTTGCTCTCCCCTTGACAGTGGTTATCTATTAGCTGATGAACCTTAAGTACTGCTCAAAAGAACTACTGATGATCCAAATGCTGATGTAATCCTAAAGACTGCTGAAGACAAACTCTGTTGCTCTATCTACTGCTGTCTCTTAAGTGCTGCTGAAGACACAAACACTGCTCATTCAAGGACTGATCACCTTTGAAGAAAGCACTGATGTTGTTGTTGAGCATCAGTGCTTAGGCTACAACAGTGGAACGTGAAGCAGTTGTTTCCTCATGTTTTGTATTTTATTTATCATCAGTTGTTAGACATCAGTAGTTTGTGTAAGGACAGTAGATAAAGGTTGTTAGGTTGTTAGATGTCACTATCTTGGTGACGTCAGCTGAGATACCTCAGTGGTTTGGTTTGTCTATAAATGTAACAGTACCCTGTACTGTTACATTTGATTGACTGAGCGAGTTCTTCTCCTCTAGTCCAATCCTTTCATCTTGTGTGCAACCATCCTTGGGGCATCAGGCTGAGGGGGAGCTTAGTATGTAAGCATATCTGTAAATCTTTTGCTTTGATCTGTAAATCATTCGACTCTATGAGAAGCAATCGTTTGTCATACTATGTTTTCCTTTGATTGTGTTTACAAAGTTTGTTTCCATTTCCGCTGCACTTTACACGTTTTCATATTCTTTAATCGTTCAAATTATACAAACAAACACAATCATAAGAGCCTCCGATCCTAACAATTGGTATCAGAGCTTGGACAGTCAATTTCGATTTAACAGTCAAATTGACATAACAGTTCAGCTCAAAATTCATTGATACTAAGGTTGGTTGTATTTTGTTGAAAAACAGAGTATCGAGTAAATCATGTTCAATATGGTTATTCAAAAACTCTGTAAATCAACCAAGATGTCATATGACACACAAATTTCATACAACAAGTGATTTCATGCATAATACACTCATGGTTTCTAGATCTGAAAGTATATCTGTCAAATTATGAGAATATTTCTTATTTTCTAAATTGATTTCAACTGTCGTTATGAAAAGTGTGATGTCACTCTTTTAAATGCTAAAGTAAGTACCTCAGATTAGCAAAACTCATGTTCATAAAAACATCTATGTTTTGCTAACATGAAAAGAGGGAAATTAAAACTTTAGTTATCCAGATCTTAAGTGTTGAAAACAGGTTGAGTTACTCAAAAGTACAAAATCAACTATGTTAAAATACATTAAGAATATTCACAAAAACTCCGAAGTGTGTTCATCTCAAAACTTCTGAAGTCAGAAGAAAAGAGTATAAACATAAAACACTGAAGAGTCAAAGTGTAGGGTAATAATGGTCGTTAAGCAACTATGTGCATTCATCTGTTCAGAAAAGGGTTTTTGATTCCAGTGAATGAATTACCAAGAGAATCATGTTTGCAATCAACTGACAAAGAAAATGGTACCATACAGTGGTCAAAATATGTTCAAAGTTTTCCTACCACTATTGTCAAAACCACTGACCATTTTCAAAAACTTGAGAATGATATGATTATGTGTGTGTATTGAATTTATACCAAATCCTTTTGATGCTGCCCTCAGGAAGTCCTTTAATCATTTTTTCCCAAAGGATTTTCTTGAATAATCAGGATATATTGTTCATTTTTTTTGGAATAATATATTTGGAACTTTTGCTTGTTTTTGTTGGCAATAGTCTCAGCTTCTGTCAGGATGTAATACCTTATTTTTGGTGGTATATGTGTCCTCTTAAATGGGTCAAAAGGAAATGGTGCATATGTCATGATCATGTCTTACTCAGGTCTGTTCCTAAATTTTCATCAAAATTGATTGCAAACTGTGCTTAAAATACTAAGGTACTCATGTTTTAATTAAATATTAAACTAAAATGAGCTGCCTCAGTAAAAATCTTCATCATCTGGGGAACTAAACCACTGTCTTTCAAAATTGACATGTGGCAAAACCCTGAATGAAAATTTCCAAAACAGTTGCTGATATACTGATCTTTCAAATCATTACCATTAGCTTACCCTTAACCACTGTTTGTTCAAAAAGTCTGCTCTACTTCAAAAGTCTGTCCACTGCTGAAAGCCATCCTCTGTTCATTCATTTTCTTGATAAACTCTGTTGCTCAAAGGCAGTGTCTTATCCACTGATATGCTATCCACTGATAGTGAAAATCATCCACTGTTTCCATTTTACCGTTGTAACCACTGCCTTCCTCAGTAGCTTTCATAAAGTACTGTCCTTCATTTCATCAGGGGCTTGGCATGTGGGCAGTACTATGTGGTCAGTCCTTTTGTAACCGCTGCCACGTCAGCATTCATCTTTTTCCACAAAACCCCCACTTCACACCAAACAGGGTTTTACTGTCGAATTGAATTCTTAAAAATTCTCTTCTCAAAGCAGTTTTTCTTCACATTTCTTCACAAATTTCGTTGATCAATCATCCTCAAAATGACAAAATCAAAGAAATCTTCAAAACCCTCATCCAAATCATCCTCGAACACAGCCTCCCAAAAGGCAATCTCCACTGAAATTCCACATAAACCATCTCACAATCTCCTGGGTCTTCTCACAAAACCAGGAACCACCAACGTGTTCGATTCCATCATTGATCTCATGGCAAAATCAAAGTACAAAACCTTGATCACTGCCGATGCACCAATCTATTTGGCGACCCAAAGGGAGTTCTAGAAAAATGCAATCCTTGAAAAACAAGGCGACACTGCAACCACCATAAACTCTTCTATAAAGGGTAAAGCTGTCCAAATCACGCCACAATCCATTTCAGAGGTCTTTCAACTCGGTGATCAGGAAGGTAAAATTTCTTTCACTAAAAACGAGTTAAAAATTGACTTCATTGAGCGAGGGTATGAAGCCACAATGATGAAGAAAATTACCTTAGAAAAAGGTTATTTTCCTTCTGCAACCAGATTTTTATTTCATACCCTCCTACTATGTGTTTCAAACAAAACCACTTCTTTTAATGAAATCCCTTTAAAGATTCAAAATCTGGGATATGCTATTCTTCAAGGAGAAAATTTTAACTATTCTCGGGAAATTTTTAAAGATTTGGTTAATAATGTTGAAACAAAATCATTCTTACTGTTTCCAAGGTTTTTAAGTTACTATTTTTCAAAGAAATTCAGTAAGGATGATTTAGCTATAATAAACCAAGGTGATTCTACTCAAATAAACAGTTTAACAACTGAAACTTTTTCAAGAATGTTAGCACCTTGCAAAACACAAGCAGAGGTGCCTGAGCAGATTTTAGCAGTTACAACTGCTCCTCAGGTATCTGCTGCTGAGCCCACTGCTCAAGGTGATCAGAGCAGCAGCACAACTGCTTTGAAACCCACACCTACAATCACCAAAAAGCCAACAAAAAGAAAAACACAAAAACCCCCCAAAACCCTCAAAAAGGCATCTCTGGAGGATGAGATACCAGAGCTTCTGCCAGTGACAACACAAAAGTCACAAGAAACCACTGCTGCTACTTCCTCACAGCAGTTGGTACAAATATCTCAACCTATAACCAAAACTCCTCCTGTTTCTTCACAAAAAGAACAGGTTGTACAAATAGGGTCTCCACATCATGATGCTCTGGAAACACTCGTTTCTATCATCCACAGTCCAATGCCCGGGACACATCCTATTTCTACACCAACCATCACATCCACATTTCCCTCACCAATAAAACCACTGTTGGATGCAATTGATTTGAACCAGGCATTATCCAGTCCTTCTCAATCACCTATTAATGAGAATATACCTCAACAACTGACTGGGTCTGATGTATCAATCTTTGCTAACCCACCAACACAACCTGAGGAGGTTACACCCCTTGAGTTACAAGTAACTCTTGGTGGTAATCCAAGTGAAGCAGCCACTACAACTGTTACACCCACTGGGTTACATTTGGACAGTGGTTACATTCATAAGACTTCCTTGGAGGCAATTCCTTTTATAGCACCTCTGCCAACCACCAGTGGATTTATTTATCCTACTGGCAACATCAAAAGGTTGTCAAGTGTTGAAGGAAGAAGACCCCAGTACCAAGAAAAAGGGGCATCAGTGGTTAATGTTTGGAGGATATTCCCTACATCTACCACTGATAAAACCACTGCTAGTGGGAAATCAGATGATCCCATTAACTTGGGTGATGGTTTAAAGTACCAGAAATTGACGGATCGCATTGCAAAGCTTGATAACTCTGTTGCAGAACTCAAAGATATGCTACAACAGGTGTTACAAGTTCAGAAGGTACAATCAACTGCTGTTCCACCTCAAGCATCTGTTCCACAAAGGGCACCTGCTACAAATGAGCTCTGGAATTTATTTCAATCTTTTCTCCAACAACAAGCACAATTAGCAGATCAGCAACATGAAAAACATGTACAACAGCTGAGAAATGCACTGGAGTCAAGGTTCAAGAACACTCAGGCTGATTTAAAGGCTCTCAAAACTCAGATCTTGCAAACCACTGGCATTGCTCCTCCAAATGTCCGCTACATTTCTCAACTCCCAGAAGATAATGCCAAAAAGGGGGAGAAAATTAAGGAATGGAAAAGGAAGGGTATAGAGGATGGTCTCTATCTTGAACCAGAAAATTCAAACATGACCAAAGAGATCCCTTTGCCAGATGGCAGCAAGAAAATTGATGTGACAACAAATGCACTAGCAGAAGCAGTTGCAAGTGTAAAAAGAGATAGAGAGGCCAAAAAGAAAGCCAGGGTGGACAGAATAGATCATCCAGATCAGGGTACTTCTGGATCAAGGGATCATGAAAATCCTGTTGAGGAAAAGAAGAGGCCTACTAGAAAAGTAAGGCAACCCAAATCCATTCCTATCAGACGTTCAAAGTCTGCTAAAAAACCATCATACAAAACAGCTGATGCAACAGGAGTTACAAAAACTACTGCTTGCCAAACAGTTGTTTCATCAACACACACCACTTCAACACACACAACATCCACTGCTTTACCATCATCACCACCAAAAACAACACCTGCTGACATACAGCAAAAGACAGCAGATGTTATAACATCTGTTGTAATGACAACAGTGGTTGAAACACCAGTTGTTTCAACAGCTGTCAGTCAATCACAATCCACTGCCTATACATCTACCACCACTGTTCCATCCAAAGCATCATCAGTCCCTCCTACAAAAAGGAGAAGACTAGTTCTCAAAGATGATGACAATTCACCACCACAAACATCTTCAAAATCTTTAACACTTGTCACAATCCCAAAACCTGTTCCTCTCTCTTCGGTTCCAATGTACAAGCCCTTACCTCCTGCAGGTGTTCAATTTCCTCTTGAACTAGCAGCTGTTAGAGATGAAATAAAATCCTTTTACTATGAGGATGACCCTGCCAAAAGGAGTTTGCCATCAATAAAGGGATATCCTTGGCCTAAAAATGTTGATGAATACTTGGAAATCAAAGCCAAGCAAGCAGAGGATATCTCAAAGAAAAACACACAAGGGAAATCTGATAAAGAAATTGCACAGAGAAGTCAATATTTGCTCACACAAGTCAGATCCCTAGAGCAATTTGCAAAAAATGTTAGTCAACAAATTTCTGAAAGAGCAGCTGAATCTCTGAAGAAAGACTACATTGAAAGCATCATGGCTCACAAGAAGTACAAAGGAGAGAGATACATGTACAAAGAGTGGACTATTCCTGAACTTGAAAATGAAGCAGCAAGAATTCAAGACATGATAAAAAGGAATGTCACTCACACTCCTCCTAACTGGGCAGAGGTTAGAAAGAATGTACCTGACAAACAGGAAGAGCTGAAGAGAATGAAAGAGGAACTGGTAGCAGCTGATTATGGAAACAAAAGACAAGTTGCTAGATGGAAAGAAGATGTGGTCAGGGCTACTTACAAAAAGTTGGAACAATTAAGAAAGAAAGATCCTTCAGTTCCTCAAAAGCCTGACTATTCCAAAGCAGCGGTTTCAAAAAGACCACCAAAGCTGCAAGTCAAAAGAACCACTGCTCTAGCTGGTGCTGCCATCTACAAAAGAAGGAGCAAAAACCAGTTTAGCATGGAAACAATTCAAGATCTTTTAGCCGGAGATGCCATTGTAAAAGCTGGCACAGAAGTAATGATAAAGGAAGATCTTGAATTGGAACAATATGCAACCGCTGCTCAGCCAGCTTTGATCAGGCCAGCCTCTCCAAATACTTCTTCAAATAAGTCTCTCCCAAGAAACCCACTTGGCTTTAAAATACTAAAGTGGATGTCTGATCAAAAGACTCACGTATTGACCTTGGTCAGAGCCAATGGCAATGTGAAGCATATATCAAGGAAAGAAGCACTAGGCCTTAGTGTTCAAGATTTGCAGGATCTCCTTGGGCTTTCACTGTGTAGGGATGAGGATGACCAGAGTGCAAAGGAATTTGAAGCTGAATTCAAAGAACAAGCTAAGGCACTCTTGATGAGTAACAAAGGTCCTGAATAATGAAAGGTTTTGGCATTATCTGTTCCAGGGGGAGATTGTTGGGATTGAACCCTAACAGAGGAACAGATAATGTAAAGCCAAAACCAGGTCACATCAGTGGACTCACAATAAACAGTAGTTTACACTTTGCTCTCCCCTTGACAGTGGTTATCTATTAGCTGATGAACCTTAAGTACTGCTCAAAAGAACAACTGATGATCCAAATGCTGATGTAATCCTAAAGACTGCTGAAGACAAACTCTGTTGCTCTATCTACTGCTGTCTCTTAAGTGCTGCTGAAGACACAAACACTGCTCATTCAAGGACTGATCACCTTTGAAGAAAGCACTGATGTTGTTGTTGAGCATCAGTGCTTAGGCTACAACAGTGGAACGTGAAGCAGTTGTTTCCTCATGTTTTGTATTTTATTTATCATCAGTTGTTAGACATCAGTAGTTTGTGTAAGGACAGTAGATAAAGGTTGTTAGGTTGTTAGATGTCACTATCTTGGTGACGTCAGCTGAGATACCTCAGTGGTTTGGTTTGTCTATAAATGTAACAGTACCCTGTACTGTTACATTTGATTGACTGAGCGAGTTCTTCTCCTCTAGTCCAATCCTTTCATCTTGTGTGCAACCATCCTTGGGGCATCAGGCTGAGGGGGAGCTTAGTATGTAAGCATATATGTAAATCTTTTGCTTTGATCTGTAAATCATTCGACTCTATGAGAAGCAATCGTTTGTCATACTATGTTTTCCTTTGATTGTGTTTACAAAGTTTGTTTCCATTTCCGCTGCACTTTACACGTTTTCATATTCTTTAATCGTTCAAATTATACAAACAAACACAATCATAAGAGCCTCCGATCCTAACATTGACAAAAAGTCAAACTGGACAGAATGTTTGAAAATGATTAAAATTAATAAACCAGAGGTTCTAAATTATATTTTAGCGTTCTAATGACTTGGTAATTAATATTAAATCATGTCTTATCAGTCCTAACCCGACAAATAATAGTCTAAGGTCAGTTTATAACCGAAAGTCGCAAAAGCTTGACTTTTGCTTTGACTTTCAGTTCTGACCCGTTTAAGCTTATTTCTCCCATGTTTTAAGCTTCCATTAGGACCACCTTACTTAGTAGTATAACCCTCTGGAGTTATATTGCAAGGTGCCTAGTGGTTTGAATTATATGCACTTGATCGTAATTATGCTTAATAATGCCATAAACGCCCTTTTTACATACAACTGAGATTTTTAATAATGTGATTGGACTAACACCTTTGCTACTGATATTTAGACATGTCCTAAAAATTTAACATCAATTGGAGGTCTAGAATATGAGTTATGCTCAATAGCGTAATTAAGGAACTTTTTATCATTTAAATGGCGTAATTAACATAAAGCCTATTTAAACCCAATTTTTGACATCAAACTTTGTACCTAATGATGTAAAATAATATTTTGGGATTTTTGAAGATTTTTAATTATTTTTAGGCTGAGCATAACATAGGATTATAGCTTAATTTCGGTAAATGTCGGTTTTACCCTTTTCATGCATAAAATGAGTTTTACTTAACTTTTTAGTGCCAAACCTTTTGCTACTGAATTTATATAATAAATAAAGTATTTTGAACTTTATAAACTGATCAAAAACTCAGATTTACTATTTTAACCCTAATACCCCTTTAAACCGACTTTTAAGCATTTTTAGCACCTAGTATGGGTCAAAACTATATTTGACATATAAAACTTATTACCCACTGATGTTTTAAGCTAATTTATATAATTATATAGTAAGCTAAAGTTTTTAAACCCAGAAGTCTATTTTGACCTTTAAAGCCTATGTAAAATTACCAAAATGCCCATACGGTGCATAGTTTGGTAATATAAGATAAATTTCACATATATAAAATACCCTATTGTTATAACTTATAAAAATACATATTTTTACAGATTAAATCAGGTCTGAAACTCAGTTGCACTATTAAACTCTTTTATGGGCATTATAATTACCAAAATGCCCTTATGGGAATTATTTTGGTTTAAATTACTTTTTGGGCATATATGTTAACATCCTACTGATGTATTAACATATTTTGAGCATAATAATGATTAAGAACTGTATATAATTTATTTGGTTACCCGTTACGCGTTTACGTGTTCGGATCGGCTTATGTGACTAGTTTACATAAAATAGCTGAAACGGGTCAAACTTTATCATTAAATCCTCAAATTCCAGAATGTGTTTAGTTTACCCATATTATACAAGTATCCAAGCTTGTCGGGACTAAACCACATTCTATTCCGGTCTCCGCTTAATCTAGCGTTTAGAAACCGTAAAGTTTCCTTCTAGCTAGCCGGTCTAAGTCCTTGACTGAATTTAAGACCCGTTAGCATCCTAATAGGTTAATAAACCTTCTATACAGATTAAATAGCTTCCGGTAGAAGGTGCCTTCAAAAAGCTTTAGGATTTTTACTGCTAGCATCAGGTAAATACTTTTAACTTATTTTCCGTTATACGGGCTTGGGATACGGTATTATAATAATACCGCTTGGTCGGGTATGAAATCATTTAATCGGATTGTGATTAAAAAAATTACATAACCCGTTTTAATCTGTTTTGTTTGATAACATAAACATTGGGGGTTAATTCGACCGTGTCCTGGATATCCTCGGCTCATTTCATTGAAAATGGCCACGACCTATGCACGGGGTGTAGGCATACACCTGACAGATGCACATGCTAAAATATTATATAAACCCACATGTTGGGGATAACTCCTTTGTGGGTTCTATAAGTGGTGAGTCGGTTAATCACGACCGGCTTCCAACCGGCCCCAATCGTTAGACAAACATGTAAATCTGTATACAAGATTATATTTAAATAATTGTCCCAAGTTATAAAAGATTTATGCTATGTGCACCTAAATCAATTTTCTTAAATGTTTTCAAAAGAGTCAGTTAATTATATTTACCAGTGTAAACTGACGTATTTTCTTAAAGACTGATTTGACAGGTACCTCTCGAAATAGGCTGGAGCTATTAGGTGTCATAAGAGGATCTTGCAAATCCATAGATGCCTGCAGTCTGTTATTTTGTTTCTTTGTATTTATTTATGATCCGCCTGTGGATCTTATTACATTCCAGTCTGTATATTCTGTCACTCGAACACTCAGACATTATGGTTTGTAATAGTTTATTCACCAAGCCTTCCGCTGTGCTATTATATTGTGTGTATTGACTATGATGATATCAACTACGTCACGATACTCCCCGCCGGGCCCACCGGTAATATGTGGAAATATCAGGGTGTGACAGTTTTGCCCTCTGTTTAAAATTACGTTTTTGCCCCCAGTCCAAAATAAAATCCAGTTTTTTCCTCTAGCTCAAAATTACGATTCTGCCCTCAGCTCAAAATTACGTTTTTGCCCACAGTTCAAAACAAAATTATGTTTTTCCCCTTAGCTCAAAATTATGATTTTGCTCTCAGTTTAAAATTATGATTTCGCCTCCAGTTCAAAATATAATTACGATTTTGCCCTCTGTACAGACAAACATGTTATGAGAGAGAAATATTCGGCTTATTGCCCCGCAATGCGGGCGGGGCAAAAACTAGTTATTAATATATAGAAGAATTTTATAGATTGTAGTTACTTAATCCTAAACTGAACTGAAACTAAAATAACAAGATTTGACACAGTCTCTATAACAAGATTGGGCCCGGCCCACTTTCTCCTTTCCATTTCACAAAGGAATTTCTAAAACCCTAACGGAAAAACACACTCTCAAAATCACCACAAAAATGGTGCACACCAGAGCCAAAACCAGCAAGCCTGGAGCAATTATTGGTTCAAACGATGACCTTTTAACCGAGACCCTTCTCCGGCTACCTGTCACCTCCATCCTTTGTTACGTATCTTATTTTTATTTTTATTATTATTGTTAAGTCAAGGGATTAGTATGCTATTTGGGTTTAGTTTGGGGGTGTCTTATGTAAGTTTCTTATTTATTTATTTGGGTTACGTATGGAATGGAAATCAAGCATAATTTGAGTCAAATATCTCTCTATCTCTTAGTTTTCTTCTTCCTCAAGGTTTTAACCCTATCAAGGGTATCAGAGCTCCAGTCGATTCCTCATCGGAATTCCTTGCCGCCGCCATGACTAACACCCGCAATAATGAAATCGACAACACCCTCAAGTCCCATGGTAAGGCAATCAGCGACATCCAAGCTGCGTTAGCGGCCCTGATGAAGCAACAGGAACAATCTTCGAAGGAGCAGGAAGAGATTTTGAAGGCGGTGCTTGATAAAGCCGTGCAGTCGTCGGGTAGTTCCTTCGGGTCCTTCTCCGGCCCATATGGTGACTCACGATGCCACGGCCCCAGCCCCAGTTTGACTCGGTCAGGAGCCGCGGGACAGGAAGCCGTGGTATTAATTAATACGACAGCGGAAGACTTTTAACAGGATCTGTTAAAACTTGAAAATGCCCGATTATTTTATTTCATAATTTCGGGATAAACCCCGTAGTTTACAATAGAGGAATTTGACTAGGAAATTCCCTGATTTATTAAAACATGTTTATTTATTTTAATTGAGCCACCTCTTCAAGCTTGTTAGTGCTCCGTAGCACGTTTTTCCTTGGTTTACAGCTGGTCGCCTGAAACATGTTTTAAAAATATTTTGTCAGCGGGGAAATACTGGTGAATCATTCATTTTGCATAAAAGATGCATAGTTATTAATTACAGCATAAGAGCGATTACAATGGCCTTTATCTTATTTTTGTCTGGCGCTTTGCCACCCGTGTGACGATGGTCATATCACTATTGGGTCTTTCCCCAAGTAGTGACGTTTATCACGGTGAGGATTTATTAGCCTAACCCGTGAAATAATTAGTAATGTGCATAATACCCCACTAGCCAGTGATTCAAGATAACCACGACTTAATCCCTGTAATTATAACATTTGAAAATGGAGTATTGTAAAATATTTTGATAAAAGAGAATGACTCCCATTGCAGATTTATATGGGCAGAGTTTAGCCTACTGATTAGCCTGATAACCTAATTTAAACAACAATGCACACGAACTAGGTCAGTAACTAATACAACATTTACGATAACTCACGAGACTAAACCCTCACAACGAATGACAAAGTGCAATACTTAAACATCAATCGAATTAACGACGAATGACAAAGTATAAACCCTAATTAGAGCAGCACTTAAACATTCATCGGATAGTTTTAATCGATCGGACATTGAATCGTAACATCGATCGAGTTAATACCCTGTATCGTAGCAGCACCTCGCTATAATAATTGAATTTTCGACTTTAGAGCAGTGAGAATTTGTTTTTATGAAAAGATTTCGACAACAGTGGACAGCCTGGGAGCCAAGCTATTTATAGGTGAAAATTGACCCTGTCGCGGCCCGCGTAAACTATCCATCATATCTTACGCGGCCCGCGTGGCCACCTAGTCTACGAATAGGTTTGATTGGTCACGCGTAGGATCGACAACTGGTCAACACGTGGCTCGGGAATGTTTATCCGGTCAAACTACATGTTGACGCGGCCCGCGTAAGACCATACTTGTCTCTTACGCGGCCCGCCTGGGAACCAGAATTCTGTTTTTCTAAATTTTTAATATGATTTAGGGCTTCCGGGGTCCGGGTTTGCACTTACGGGTCAATTAGGACAAATTTTAAGAGTCCTTACATCCTCCCCACCTTATTTGGAATCTCGTCCTCGAGATCTACTGAAATAAGTGAGGATATCTTCGCTTCATTTCCGCTTCCAGCTCCCAAGTGTATTCGGGTCCTCTTTTCGATTCCCATTTGACTTTGACTAGCACTAGTCGTTTGTGCTTGAGAAACTTGATCTTTCGGTCTTCTATTTGAAGTGGTTTTTCTACGAACTTTAACTTTTCATTTACCTCTATGTCCTGAAGAGGTACTACCAGGGATTCGTCTGATAGTCATTTCTTGAGATTGGATACATGAAATACGTCATGTACTACAACTAACTCTTCTGATAGTTGCAAGCGATAGGCAACTAGTCCTATACGTTGGGTCACTGAGAATGGTCCTACGTATTGTGGACTTAGCATTCCTTTCTTACCGAACCGCACTACTCCTTTCCAAGGAGAAACTTTCAAAAGTACCTTGTCTCCAACTTGGAACTCTATGGGTTTGCGTCGATTATCGGCATAACTCTTTTGATGATCTCGAGCAGTCTTCAGTCTTTCCTTGATCTGAGTGATCTTGTCGGTAGTTTCTTGTACGATTTCAGGTCCTGATAATTGATTTTCTCCTATTTCTGCCCAGCATATCAGAGTTCTACACTTGCGTCCATATAGTGTTTCGAATGGAGCAGCTTCGATACTTGCATGATAACTATTATTGTAGGAGAATTCGATCAAAGACAGGTGATCGTCCCAATTTCCACCAAAATCTATCACACATGCTCGGAGCATGTCTTCCAGAGTTTGGATTGTCCTTTCACTTTGTCCGTCTGTTTGAGGATGATATGCCGTACTTAAATTAAGTCGAGTTCCCATTGCTTTCTGAAAACTTGTCCAGAAATGGGAAGTGAAACGACTATCCCTATCCGATACAATGGAGAGTGGAACTCCATGTAAGGATACTACTTCGTCTACATACAACTTGGCTAACCTTTCCATGCTAAAGGTTTCCTTCATGGGTAGAAAATGAGCTGATTTGGTTAATCGATCCATAATTACCCAAATCGCATCATTCCCTTTCCTGGTTTTGGGTAGCTTAGTAACAAAGTCCATTGTTATGAGCTCCCATTTCCATACAGGCATTTCTAATTGTTGAAGTAGACCTGAAGGTTTCTGGTGTTCTGCCTTAACTTGTGAACAAGTAAGACATTTAGAAACATATCTAGCTATGTCCTTTTTCATACCTATCCACCAGAAATTATTCCTTAAGTCTTGGTACATTTTATTGTTGCCAGGATGCATGGTATACCTAGATTTATGGGCTTCCTCTAACATTTTATTTCTTAATTCTCCCTGTTTAGGTACCCAAATCCTTTTCTTATGGAATCTCCAGATTCCATCACTTCCTTGCTCTAATTCTTTTATTCGTCCCTTCATTTCTTCAGCATCATTTTTTATTGTTGTTTCCTGGACATTCTTTAGTTGTTCCATTAAATCTAACTGTAGATTTAATCTAAGAGCACGAACTCGTCGTTGTTTTTCATGATATTTACGACTTAAGGCATCTGCAACTACGTTTGCTTTTCCTTCGTGATATTGAATATCACAGTCGTAGTCACTTAGGATTTCCATCCATCTCCTTTGCCTCATGTTTAATTCCTTTTGCCCAAATATGTATCTTAGGCTCTTATGATCTGTATAGACGGTAAACTTACTTCCATACAGATAATGTCTCTAAATTTTGAGGGCAAAAATTATGGCTCCTAACTCTAAGTCATGAGTCGTATAATTTTCCTCGTGCTTTTTCAATTGCCTTGATGCATATGCAATTACCTTCTTGCGTTGCATCAGCACACATCCTAATCCTAGTTTTGAAGCATCACAATATACTTCAAAATCCTCCGTTCCTTCAGGTAAGGCTAAAATTGGAGCATTTGTTAAGTTTTGCTTTAAAATCTTAAAAGCTTCTTCTTGCCTGGGTCCCCATTCAAACTTAACAGTTTTACAGGTTAGCTTAGTTAATGGTACTGCTATTTTAGAAAAATCCTTAATAAAACGTCTATAGTACCCAGCTAATCCTAAAAAGCTTCTAATTTCCATAGCTGATTGTGGGACTTTCCATTTGGCAATTGCTTCTATTTTAGCAGGATCTACGTGAATACCTTCGTGATTCACCATGTGTCCTAAAAATTGCACTTCCTGTAGCCAAAATTCACACTTCAAAAATTTGGCATAAAGCTTTTCTTTTCTTAACAAAGTTAAGAGTGCATGCAGGTGCTCACTATGTTCCTCCTGACTTTTGGAATAAATAAGTATATCGTCGATGAAAACAATTACAAATTTATCCAAATACGGTTTACAAATTCTATTCATCATGTCCATGAATGCTGCAGGTGCATTTGTTAGTCCAAAGGGCATGACTGTAAACTCGTAATGACCATACCTAGTTCTGAAAGCAGTCTTAGGTATGTCTTCTTCTTGTACCTTCAACTGATGATATCCGGAGCGTAAATCTATCTTAGAAAAATATCTAGCTCCTTGGAGTTGATCAAAGAGATCATCAATCCTAGGTAATGGGTATCGATTCTTAATTGTAACCTTATTCAGTTCTCTATAATCTATACACATTCTCATCGAACCATCCTTTTTCTTTACGAACAATACTGGTGCTCCCCACGGGGATGAACTAGGTTGTATAAATCCTTTACCAAGCAACTCATCTAATTGTTTCTTAAGTTCTAACATTTCGGTAGGTGCTAACCGATAAGGTGCTTTGGCTATTGGTATAGTTCCAGGAATTAGATGAATCCTAAATTCTACTTCCCTATCAGGTGGTAATCCTGGCAATTCTTCTGGGAATTACTAGCATAAAATAAATAATACAAACAATCACACAATACCACATAGGTATAATCAACATCCATTTTTATATATCATATTTATTTATTTTAGGCATCCGTACACACTGTTTATCATACACGAGTTTTATTTGTAATTATTTTACAAGATTATATTTTACTACTATTATACAATCACAGTTTCACAACCCCACTATCCCTCATCAGTTGGCATTTTAGTAACGACGTTCCCTCTCGTCGTACTTCCAGGAGATTTGTTCTCCTACCTCCCGAATCCTATTCCCTGCACCTATCAGCTCTTCGCCAAAATGGCGGAGTTCAGCTAAGTTTTCGTTACTCATTGGTGGGTTTGGTATAGGTTCTGGGTCGAACTGAGGGAAAAAGGTATAAGGGTTATTAAGAAGGTTTTGAAACTGCCAATCATTTGTCAACCACTCGTCCATTCCTAGAGGTTGGGTGTGGATCAGAGGTTCTGGGATTGCTGGTTCTAAGTTTATGGGAAGTTGAGTTTCAGCAGGATAAGGGTAAAGGTTGGTGTTGATAGGTCTAATAATATCACAGTTTGCCAGTAGGCGATCTAATTCTTCCTGTAATGGTAACTCCTCGATTTGTTTAGAACTCTCCCCAATCTCCATCTCTACTTGCCTAGATCCTTCCCCGATCTCAATTCCTTTTCCTTTGTCTATGGGATTCTCTATCTTGGGAACCTTTCTAGTTGCTGGTTTCCTCCTGCGCACACGCCTCCAGCCTACGAATCTTCTCCTTTTCTTAGGCTTTGGTTTCTCCAGAGGTGGAGCACAAAATTCCATAGGTTCTTCTACATCGGCTATGTAACCAGTAAAGTCATTGGAGACTTCCACTTTCACTGGATAAAGGTTGAGATTCTGAAGGGCTTCAGATAACTCATTCATGCTGTTCAGCATATATGCAAAAATGCACACAAAAGGCTAAGTTAATAAATTTATAATAAAATATTTAAGTATTATTGTATATCGCGTGACTCATTTAATACAAAAGACAATAAAACATACTGGGGTTTATTATAAATTTATTTATTTACTGGATAACATTTTCTTTCGAGTTTCTAACTTGTAGATAATATGGGTGCTAATACTAGGTCAGGATATTTAAATATTAACATTTACTGCTACAGTTGCTAACATATAGAGATCTGCCCATTTTTCATCTAATTCATCCTCCCGTGGTGGATTACTGCCTATTTTCTGGGTTTCCTGATTATTCCTTCCTTCTTTGGACTTCTTTAGTTTCTCTTGACTTTTCCTAATAATCAAACTTCTTTTATTAGGAGAAAGTGGTTTCTCATACTGTGCCTTACGGACAAATATTCATTCCTCAATATTTACTGAGTGTTTTGAGGATGATGATCCCTTATCTTTTGGTGCATTATCTATTTTACGATAGATGTCCGAAAGTCTTTGTTTACCCATGCTGTAAACAGATATTCAAATAATAAAACATGTAATCACAAAATGGCAATTAGTAAAATTAAGTATTTCCTTAAATACTTAATTGGCTTAAATCAGTGGCTCTGATACCACCTTTTCCTGTCACGGCCCCAGCCCCGGTTTGACCCGGTCAGGAGCCGCGGGACAGGAACCCGTGGTATTAATTAATGCGACAGCGGAAGACTTTTAACAGGACCTGTTATGTGACACTCTAGGTTTTCCGAGCGAACATCTTGTAATCTATTAGTGCGTGTATATATATATCTATTAAATGGAAGGTGTTATTCTTCTCGTGCTATGTGTCAATAACGTGTACGTAATATATATGTGTGTGTGTGTAAGGATACTTGTGAACCGACTCGAGACCACTCGGTCTCGAGTGAACGATTGGGCCGGTTGGGCCTTGCACATCTCGAAACCCACTCTCCTTAGCCCACTCGGAAACCTTTAGAGTGCACCTCTTGTTATATATAAACCTAAACCCTCACACTTTCTCCTTTACACACTATCCCTCACCCTCTCAACAAAACCATAACAAAATCATCTCCTCCTCCTCATCCTCGGATCAAACCGGCTACCACAAGGGATTCTCGGAATTTGCTTGTAACCATCAATTGGAAGTTCTTTCATCAATCCTTCACACCTTCACACTTTGGAGTTCTAGCCGGTTAGTGTTTTATTGTTGTTATGATTCCTTAGGTGATATCTTTGGTACAAAGTGTGTCTTGAATGATGCATATGAACAATAAGATGCTTCTTTGATAATAATATGTGTATTTGAATGATAAATGAAGTAGATTGTTGTTTAAAATGATGAAGGATATAAGAACCGTGATGCCTTGACAATTTCTTGCCATATTGATATGAAACTTGTTAAGACTTGTTACTTGAATATTAGCTATGAATTGGCTTGAATAATGATATACAAAATCACAAATATCGAGTGTATGTTGATGATGACTAAATCGGTGATAATGTGCTAGATATAGGGCCGATGTTGATGACTAAATGGTATTTTGTTTTGGGTGAACATGCTTGCAAATGATGAACTGGATGAATGTGGGTTAAATATCATATGGATATTTGAATATGCTGTGTTTGATCCATTTCTATTAATAATTAGACAACAAAACATGTTATTGCAATATGGTTGGTTAGTACAAAATTACATGAAAACAGAATTCTATTGGATAGTACATTGGAACAGGGTCTAGAAGGATTCTTGTGCACGTATCCGAGGTTGCGACTCGAAACCCCCGGTTACGACTCGCAACCAAAACATGACAACTCGAGACTACGGCGTTTGCGACTCAAAACCAGACCATGACAAGTCGAAACCTCCGGTTGCGACTCGAAACCAGACCATGACAAGCCGAAACCTCCGGTTGCGACTCGAGACTGTGTGTTCTCGAGTCGAGACCTCCTAGTCTCGACTGGGCTGCTTGTCTCCGTTATTGGGCCAAGGACGTGTGGGCTGCGCATACCGTTCTATTTGGATTCTGCGAAGCTGTTAACTGTTAGTGTGATCTGATAGGCCCAATAACACTTATGATTTGTATGATAGTTGTTGATGTTCACTGTTTCACTACTACGTATCAGAATAGGCCCGATAACTTGCTGGATGATCATGTGTTGTGTATGCTATGTGTTAGTTATGTGTAGAATATACGTGAATACTTGTACCCCAACTTGACCTGTATTGGTGACCATGCTAGGACGTGGTGACCAACGTGATTGACCAAGTAAATAATCTACCGAGCAACCCAAGGTGAGTTCACACAACTAAAAGCATGCGTCCCAGGGAGGGACACGAACAAACTGAATAATGTTTTCAACCTAATGATTTCCGGGGGATATACAAACGGTACTCTTGTACCACTACATCCGGGGGAAAATACGTTTGGGTATTATTTATAAATCACAACTAGCAACACTAAACGAATCTCTATCACATCAAGTCCCTGCTTATAGTACCGATTAATCACCGGGGGCGAACGGGTTATTAGTTGATAGCGCTATTAGGTTTGACAACCTCACACCGTGACCGGGGGAGATCGGGCGTGAACTATAGACCTTGCATCTCGGTCAATGACGATAGACATTGACCTGGGGCACCAAATCTTCTCGTCAACAGTTTCGGTAATTCAAGTTTAGTAGCTTTCATATGGGGTAGCTCCCCATGACGTGATTATAAATGCTTTACCTAAACAACCTACATTTTCTCTTGAAAAGCTAAAACTGGACATTTAGTGAACTCGCCAACATTTCTGTTGACACCCTACTGCATGCTTTGCAGGTAACCAGTGAATCAGGAGCTTGCAGCTTGGGGATATGTAGTGGTCGTCTTAACCCGTTTGTTGGGTTTCAAATAATCTTGAACAATGAACTCTGTTTTGAAACTGTTTGGTTTATGCTTCCGCTGTTTGTTTAAACTACCATTCGAACTTAAACTTTTAGAACTTTAAAAACATGGTGTTTACTAACTACTGTGGTTGGTGAATACTTTTACTATTATTCAATGCTCAGTATAATTGGTGGCTGGATCCTGGTCAGTCGCGCCTCCAAGCGGTAGTACTCCGCATGTGGAAATTGGGGGTGTGACAGATTGGTATCAGAGCCATTGGTTATAGTGAACTTGGTTTTAAAAAGAAGAGTCTTTTTGAGAAAAACCAGACTATAACCCGTGACTCGTGACGACACTACACTCCAAGGGCAAGACTCGGCATATTAGACCTTATAGCTCGGACTTGTGCTTACATGCTTATTTATCCTATGTTGACTGCTCTATTATACATACTAGTGTGCCTGATTAGATAGATACACCTCCCTCTTCTATCTTATTCTCGCTACGTTACGACATCACACTCATACTGTGTTTTCTGGTTATGAAGACAATGAGTGGACGCGGAAGAGGAAGCGTTAACATGACTCAGGCTCAATTCGCTAACTTGCTCAACACGGTGGCTGCAGCTTTCGCAGCTCACCCTGGAGGTAAACTCGTTACTATAGGATGTTTAGATCCTACCCCCACATCGTCTTTTCACCTCTAAACCTATTCGCTCCATTTCTCACAACAGGTCAGCCTGCGCCTGCGCAACCACGTGTTTGTACTTTTAAAACTTTCATGGACGGCAAACCTCTGCCTTTCAACGGCACTGAGGGTGCCATAGGCCTTCTACACTGGATTGAAAAGGCCGAAGCTGTCTTTGCTGTCTGCGAGTGCCCCCCTGCTAACTGGGTCAAGTTCGCAACTGGTACGCTCGAAGGAAACACGCTTTCATGGTGGAAAGCGCAGATTCAGATGCTTGGTCTGGAAACTGCTAATGCTACCGCATGGGAAGATTTCAAAGACATGATCAAAGAGGAGTACTGTCATAGGGATGACATCCACAAACTCGAGAACGAGTACTATGCGCTCAAGATGGTTGGGTCAGAGATTGAGACCTACACCAAGCAGTCCAATGACTATGCTGCACTTTGCCCAAACATGTCCCAACCTATGTATCGAAGGATCGAATTGTACATCAAAGGTTTGGTCCCAGAAATTTGGAGCCATGTGACCTCAGCCAACCTCAACACCATACAGCCCGTGGTTCGTCTTGCTCACAAACTCACCAATCAGGCTGTGGAAGAAGGCAAGTTGCCCCAGAGAATCAGTGCTACTACTGGAGCTTCTAATGACAACAAACGAAAGTGGGATGGAAACCAGGGTAAGGATGCTAACTCTACTCAGGCCCCGGCTCAGCAAAGGAAAACTGAAAATAACAAGGGCCCTCAGTAGCAGGGTGGCTATCAGGGCCATCTCCCCAAATGTAACAAGTGCAATCGGCATCACAATGGGCCCTGTGCGAAGAACAAGTGTCAGCGGTGCAACAAGATGGGACATGAGGCCAAAGATTGTAGGAGCCCTCATCCCGCAAGGCAAAACCAACCACAGCAGCAGCAACATCATGGGAACATCAAGGGTTGTTTCCAGTGCGGAGCTGAGGGGCACATTAAGAAGAATTGTCCTCAGTTAAACCAGAACAACCCCAATCAGGGTGCGGGAAATAACAACAACAACGCCAACAATGCTGGGAATGGTGCAAGAGGAAGGGCTTTTGTGATTGGAGCCGGAGAAGCAAGGAATGACCCCAACGTTGTAGCGGGTAAGTTCCTCCTTAATGATCGTTATGTTTCTATGCTATTTGATTCCGGAGCAGATGCTAGTTATGTATCCCTACGTATTAGTAAGAAACTTAAGCTCACTCTTACGCCGCTAAGCTCTAAGCACACCGTTGAAATAGCTAATGGTAGAAACCTCGAGGCCTCACACATAATTCGTAACTGCAAATTAGAGTTGTCTGGTCAGACCTTCTGTATCGATCTCTTCCCCATCATTCTTGGAAGCTTCGACGTCATCATTGGTATGGATTGGTTATCCAAACATCGAGCTGAAATCCTCTGCCAAGAGAAAGCTATTCGCATTCCCCGTCCTCCTAACAAACCTCTTATAGTTCAAGGCGACAAGAGCGGAGAAGTCACGGGCATCATTTCATTCTTAAAAGCCCAGAAGTGTCTACAAAAAGGACACACCGCTGTCTTAGCACTCGTTGCTGACACACAGAAAAAGGAAAACAAGATTGAAGATTTTCCAGTTGTACGCGACTATCCCGAGGTATTCCCGGAAGAACTACCTGGACTCCCTCCTCACCGTCAGGTCGAATTTCAAATCGAGCTAGCTCCCGGAGCAGCGCCTATAGCTCGTGCACCTTATCGATTAGCCCCCGCGGATCTCAAGGAGCTTTCTACTCAACTACAAGAACTTTTGGACAAAGGTTTTATCCGTCCTAGTTCATCACCCTGGGGAGCCCCAGTGCTCTTCGTCAAAAAGAAAGATGGCTCATACCGGATGTGCATTGACTACCGCGAACTTAACAAGGTTACCACCAAGAATCGTTATCCACTTCCCCGTATCGACGACCTGTTCGACCAGCTGCAAGGGTCGAGCTATTATTCCAAGATCGATCTGCGATCGGGTTATCACCAGCTGAGAGTCCGCGAAGAGGACATCTCTAAGACTGCTTTCAGAACCCGCTATGGTCACTACGAATTCCTTGTTATGCCTTTCGGAATGACCAACGCACCTGCAATCTTCATGGATCTCATGAACCGAGTATGCAAACCCTACCTCGACAAGTTCGTAATCGTGTTTATCGACGACATCCTAATCTACTCGAAGAGCCAAGAGGAGCATGAACAACACCTACGTCTTATTCTCGAACTCCTTCGCAATGAGCAACTGTACGCCAAATTCTCGAAATGTGATTTCTGGCTTAGAGAAGTCCATTTCCTTGGGCACATCGTCAATCAGGAAGGGATTCATGTTGACCCCGCTAAGATTGAGTCCATTAAGAATTGGCCTGTACCTAAGACTCCGACCGAAGTTCGCCAATTCTTGGGATTGGCGGGATACTATCGAAGATTTATCAAGGGATTCTCTAAGATCGCTCAACCACTTACGACCCTCACTCAGAAGGGTGTTGCTTACAAATGGGGCGATGCTCAGGAATCTGCCTTCCAGGAACTAAAGAAAAATCTTTGTAGTGCTCCTATTCTTTCCTTACCTGAAGGTACCGACGACTTTGTTGTTTACTGCGATGCTTCTATTCAAGGGCTTGGATGCGTGTTGATGCAACGCGAGAAGGTTATTGCTTACGCTTCGCGACAACTCAAGATCCACGAACGAAACTACACGACGCATGACTTAGAATTTGGAGCTGTGGTCTTCGCGCTCAAGCTTTGGAGACACTACTTGTACGGCACCAAGTGCACGATTTACACTGATCACAAGAGTCTCCAACACATAATGGAACAAAAGGAGTTGAATATGCGGCAACGCCGATGGGTCGAGCTCCTAAATGACTACGAGTGTGCAATTAAATACCATCCAGGCAAGGCTAATGTGGTAGCCGATGCCCTCAGCAGAAAGGAGACCAAACCCAAGCGTGTTCGTGCCTTACAGCTCACTGTCCACTCGAACCTCCCTAATCAAATTCGGAATGCTCAGGTTGAAGCATTGAAAGCCGAGAACATCAGGGCTGAGTCCCTACGAGGATCGAGACAACGATTGGAACAAAAAGAAGACGGTGCTTACTACGTAGCCGGACGCATATGGGTTCCGCTTTATGGAAATTTACGTGACCTTGTGATGGATGAAGCCCATAAGTCCCGTTACTCGGTGCATCCGGGTTCAGATAAGATGTACCACGACTTGAGGGCTACCTATTGGTGGCCTGGCATGAAAGCCCACATAGCAACCTATGTCAGAAAATGTTTAACTTGTGCAAGAGTCAAGGCTGAGTATCAGAAACCATCAGGCCTACTCCAACAGCCAGAGATCCCGCAATGGAAATGGGAGCAGATTTCCATGGATTTTGTTACTGGCCTGCCTAGGTCTCAACGCGGAAATGACACCATTTGGGTAATAGTGGATCGCTTAACTAAGTCTGCACACTTTTTGGCTATCAAAGAAACAGACAAGTTCTCTACCCTAGCAGAGGTATACTTAAAAGAAGTGGTTTCAAAGCACGGAGTGCCTACCTCTATTATTTCTGACCGAGATGCACGTTTTACTTCAGAATTGTGGCAAGCTATGCACAAATCCTTTGGCTCGCGCTTGGACATGAGCACCGCTTATCATCCGCAAACAGATGGGCAATCGGAACGCACCATCCAAACCCTCGAAGACATGCTTAGGGCATGTGTGATTGATTTTGGAAAGAATTGGGAGAAGCACCTACTGTTAGTAGAATTCTCCTACAACAACAGCTACCACACCAGCATTCAGGCGGCACCCTTTGAAGCATTGTACGGTCGTAAATGTCGATCGCCTCTCTGCTGGGCGGAGGTAGGTGACAGCCAAATCACAGGCCCGGAACATGTAGTCGACACCACAGAAAAGATTGCCCAGATTAGGCAACGCATGGCGGCAGCTCGTGACCGTCAAAAGCACTACGCTGACAAAGATAGGAAACCGCAAGAGTTCCAGGTTGGTGAACGGGCTCTACTTAAGGTCTCACCCTGGAAGGGTGTGGTTCGTTTTGGAAAACGGGGCAAGCTTAATCCAAGATACATCGGACCCTTTGAAGTTACCGAAAAGATCGGTACGGCCGCTTACAGGTTGCATCTGCCTGAAGAACTGAGTGCTGTGCACAATGTCTTCCACGTGTCTAATCTGAAGAAGTGTCTATCAGATGAAACACTCATCATTCCTTTTAAGGAACTCACTATTGACGAACAGCTACACTTTACTGAGGAACCGGTTGAGATCACGGATCGTGAGATCAAAACCCTCAAACGTAGCCAGATACCTCTCGTGCGAGTTCGTTGGAACTCACGCCGTGGCCCAGAATTTACCTGGGAGCGGGAAGACCAGATGAAGCGCAAGTATCCCCAGTTGTTCCCTAATGAAACTCCCAGCACTGAAGCTACAACCGAATTTCGGGACGAAATTCCAAATTAACGGGAGGATGATGTGACACCCCGTTGAAACGTTCGCATTTTTGCACTAGCTTGTCAGTGGCTGCCTTAACTTTCGGGACGAAAGTTCTTAAAACTTGGGGATAATGTGACACTCTAGGTTTTCCGAGCGAACATCTTGTAATCTATTAGTGCGTGTATATATATATCTATTAAATGGAAGGTGTTATTCTTCTCGTGCTATGTGTCAATAACGTGTACGTAATATATATGTGTGTGTGTGTAAGGATACTTGTGAACCGACTCGAGACCACTCGGTCTCGAGTGAACGATTGGGCCGGTTGGGCCTTGCACATCTCGAAACCCACTCTCCTTAGCCCACTCGAAAACCTTTAGAGTGCACCTCTTGTTATATATAAACCTAAACCCTCACACTTTCTCCTTTACACACTATCCCTCACCCTCTCAACAAAACCATAACAAAATCATCTCCTCCTCCTCATCCTCGGATCAAACCGGCTACCACAAGGGATTCTCGGAATTTGCTTGTAACCATCAATTGGAAGTTCTTTCATCAATCCTTCACACCTTCACACTTTGGAGTTCTAGCCGGTTAGTGTTTTATTGTTGTTATGATTCCTTAGGTGATATCTTTGGTACAAAGTGTGTCTTGAATGATGCATATGAACAATAAGATGCTTCTTTGATAATAATATGTGTATTTGAATGATAAATGAAGTAGATTGTTGTTTAAAATGATGAAGGATATAAGAACCGTGATGCCTTGATAATTTCTTGCCATAATGATATGAAACTTGTTAAGACTTGTTACTTGAATATTAGCTATGAATTGGCTTGAATAATGATATACAAAATCACAAATATCGAGTGTATGTTGATGATGACTAAATCGGTGATAATGTGCTAGATATAGGGCCGATGTTGATGACTAAATGGTATTTTGTTTTGGGTGAACATGCTTGCAAATGATGAACTGGATGAATGTGGGTTAAATATCATATGGATATTTGAATATGCTGTGTTTGATCCATTTCTATTAATAATTAGACAACAAAACATGTTATTGCAATATGGTTGGTTAGTACAAAATTACATGAAAACAGAATTCTATTGGATAGTACATTGGAACAGGGTCTAGAAGGATTCTTGTGCACGTATCCGAGGTTGCGACTCGAAACCCCCGGTTACGACTCGCAACCAAAACATGACAACTCGAGACTACGGCGGTTGCGACTCGAAACCAGACCATGACAAGTCGAAACCTCCGGTTGCGACTCGAAACCAGACCATGACAAGCCGAAACCTCCGGTTGCGACTCGAGACTGTGTGTTCTCGAGTCAAGACCTCCTAGTCTCGACTGGGCTGCTTGTCTCCGTTATTGGGCCAAGGACGTGTGGGCTGCGCATACCGTTCTATTTGGATTCTGCGAAGCTGTTAACTGTTAGTGTGATCTGATAGGCCCAATAACACTTATGATTTGTATGATAGTTGTTGATGTTCACTGTTTCACTACTACGTATCAGAATAGGCCCGATAACTTGCTGGATGATCATGTGTTGTGTATGCTATGTGTTAGTTATGTGTAGAATATACGTGAATACTTGTACCCCAACTTGACCTGTATTGGTGACCATGCTAGGACGTGGTGACCAACGTGATTGACCAAGTAAATAATCTACCGAGCAACCCAAGGTGAGTTCACACAACTAAAAGCATGCGTCCCAGGGAGGGACACGAACAAACTGAATAATGTTTTCAACCTAATGATTTCCGGGGGATATACAAACGGTACTCTTGTACCACTACATCCGGGGGAAAATACGTTTGGGTATTATTTATAAATCACAACTAGCAACACTAAACGAATCTCTATCACATCAAGTCCCTGCTTATAGTACCGATTAATCACCGGGGGCGAATGGGTTATTAGTTGATAGCGCTATTAGGTTTGACAACCTCACACCGTGACCGGGGGAGATCGGGCGTGAACTATAGACCTTGCATCTCGGTCAATGACGATAGACATTGATCTGGGGCACCAAATCTTCTCGTCAACAGTTTCGGTAATTCAAGTTTAGTAGCTTTCATATGGGGTAGCTCCCCATGACGTGATTATAAATGCTTTACCTAAACAACCTACATTTTCTCTTGAAAAGCTAAAACTGGACATTTAGTGAACTCGCTAACATTTCTGTTGACACCCTACTGCATGCTTTGCAGGTAACCAGTGAATCAGGAGCTTGCAGCTTGGGGATATGTAGTGGTCGTCTTAACCCGTTTGTTGGGTTTCAAATAATCTTGAACAATGAACTCTGTTTTGAAACTGTTTGGTTTATGCTTCCGCTGTTTGTTTAAACTACCATTCGAACTTAAACTTTTAGAACTTTAAAAACATGGTGTTTACTAACTACTGTGGTTGGTGAATACTTTTACTATTATTCAATGCTCAGTATAATTGGTGGCTGGATCCTGGTCAGTCGCGCCTCCAAGCGGTAGTACTCCGCATGTGGAAATTGGGGGTGTGACATGTTAAAACTTGAAAATGCCCGATTATTTTATTTCATAATTTCGGGATAAACCCCATAGTTTACAATAGAGGAATTTGACTAGGAAATTCCCTGATTTATTCAAACATGTTTATTTATTTTAATTGAGCCACCTCTTCAAGCTTGTTAGTGCTCCGTAGCACGTTTTTCCTTGGTTTACAGCAGGTCGCCTGAAACATGTTTTAAAAATATTTTGTCAGCGGGGAAATACTGGTGAATCATTCATTTTGCATAAAAGACGCATAGTTATTAGTTACAGCATAAGAGCGATTACAATGGCCTTTATCTTATTTTTGTCTGGCGCTTTGCCACCCGTATGACGATGGTCATATCACTATTGGGTCTTTCCCCAAGTAGTGACGTTTATCACGGTGAGGATTTATTAGCCTAACCCGTGAAATAATTAGTAATGTGCACAATACCCCACTAGCCAGTGATTCAAGATAACCACGACTTAATCCCTGTAATTATAACATTTGAAAATGGAGTATTGTAAAATATTTTGATAAAAGAGAATGACTCACATTGCAGATTTATATAGGCAGAGTTTAGCCTACTGATTAGCCTGATAACCTAATTTAAACAACAATGCACACGAACTAGGTCAGTAACTAATACAACATTTACAATAACTCACGAGACTAAACCCTCACAACGAATGACAAAGAGTGCAATACTTAAACATCCATCGAATTAACGACGAATGACAAAGTATAAACCCTAATTAGAGCAGCTCTTAAACATTCATCGGATAGTTTTAATCGATCGGACATTGAATCGTAACAGGATCGAGTTAATACCCTATATCGTAGCAGCACCTCGCTATAATAATTGAATTTTTGACTTTAGAACAGTGAGAATTCAGTTTTACAAAAAGATTTCGACAACAGTGGACTGCCTGGGAGCCAAGCTATTTATAGGTGAAAATTGACCCTGTCGCGGCCCGCGTAAACCATCTATCATATCTTAGGCGGCCCGCGTGGCCGCCTAGTCTACGAATAGGTTTGATTGGTTATGCGTAGGGTCGACAGCTGGTCAACACGTGGCTCGGGAATGTTTATCCGGTCAAACTACATGTTGACGCGGCCCGCGTAAGACCATACTTGTCTCTTACGCGGCCCGCCTGGGAACCAGAATTCTGTTTTTCTAAATTTTTAATATGATTTAGGGCTTCCGGGGTCCGGGTTTGCACTTACGGGTCAATTAGGACAAATTTTGAGAGTCCTTACACACGAACATCCAAACCATTATGTATCGGTAAGATCGACTTCCCTAAATTTTTGGGGGACGATGTTGAGGGGTGGGTCTATCGCTGCGAACATTTTTTTTCGATGGATGACACCCCTGATGACTCGAAATTACGCTGTGCTGCGGTTCACTTGGAAGGCGATGCCCTCCAATGGCACCGTGGCTACCTGAAGACCCGTAATGCCACGGTTGCCGAGGTCCCATGGGCGGACTATGTTCGTTCAATCTCTGCCCGTTTTTCTGATGCCATGTTTGAAGACCATATGGAAGAGATTGCATCTCTCGTTCAACTTACTGATGACGCCAAGGGTCTATAAGAATATAATTCAGGTTTCGATCGTTTGCTTAACAAGGTTACCGTTAGCCTATATTTGAAGGGTTTGAAGCCAGAAATAAAAGGGCCGGTAAAGATGTTCAAGCCTCAAACACTACGTGAGGCGTATGGGTTAGTAAGAATTCAAACTATTAACAACACATGCTTGATGAAGCGTTTCAAGGCTGTGAAGGATGGGCTGCAACCCGAAGATGTCAAAATAACACCTCCCGTTAATGGTTCAAAACTACCCTTGCTGCCAAGTCCAACAACCGAGCCATCAAGTTCTACACCGGGAATCCTTAGATCGAGGCGTTTAACGAGTGATGAACTTGAGCAAAAAAGGGCAAAGGGGGAATGTTTCTGGTGTACTGAAAGGTTCGTTCCGGGGCACAAGTGTAAGAAAAAACAACTTTACATACTTGAAGTGGTAGATGATGAAAAACAAGCAACGGAAGAGGATGAAGACAAGGTTCCTTGAAGTACTTTTTGAGGGCAAAAAGTAGGTTAAGGGGGGAGTATTGTTACGTATCTTATTTTTATTTTTATTACTATTGTTAAGTCAATGGATTAGTATGCTATTTGGGTTTAGTTTGGGGGTGTCTTATGTAAGTTTCTTATTTATTTATTTGGGTTACGTATGGAATGGAAATCAAGCATAATTTGAGTCAAATATCTCTCTATCTCTTAGTTTTCTTCTTCCCCAAGGTTTTAACCTATCATCCTTCGCTTCAAATCGGTATCCAGACACTAGCGTTTGCTTTTGACTCACACACATTTCACCCACAGGTATGATAAGATTTCAAAATCTCCTGGTATATTTGATGACAATGTATATGTCCCGTTTGATGTTGAAAACCCAAGCACTCCTCCTCCTTGTCGTAATCTTGATACCTACTTTGACCGTTCGGGTGTTAGAATCTTGCAATCTTGTAATGGATTACTACTTACTAAACGAGAGTCTATAGGTCAGAAAGGTGCTCTTAAGTATTACGTATTTAATCCCACCACTAAACAATTGGCCCTCATCCCACCGATCTGCGGAGGTCTTAAGGTTTGTAAAACAATCCGTTTTATGGGTCTGGCATATCATCAAACAGATTGTGTTCACTACAAACTTATTTGTATTCATGAATTAGATACTCGTGGGGAGTTGTTTCAGATTCAAATCTACTCACCTGATACATGGAAATGGAAGATTTCTATTGAATCTTTCCCCGCGTGGATAACCACCTACAGCCATGGGGTTTACTAGAATGGAGCTGTTTATTGGGCTCCTTCTTATGGCACATTCTGTCCTTTGTACTTTAAACTTGATGTTGAACAGTTGCAAATGTTGCCCTTACCTGTGCAGATGATGCCTTCAGAAACAAGATTCGGGGCAATGTACTTTGGGGAATCTAGAGGGCATCTGCATTTAATAGTATCCAGACGTTATAGTTTGCACGTAAATGTGTATGAGATGTTGAGCAATCATTCTGGGTGGTTTATCAGGTATCAACTTGAGCTTGATGAGCTTCCAGGTGCTTTCCCAGAAATCAACATTTGCTCCGATCATTACGAATTACAAGTCATTGATGTGGTTAGAGGTGAAGAAGAAGAAGATACATTCCTGGTGCTGATAACCCCCTTTAAGATTATAACATATAAAGCTCATGCCAAGAGTTTTAAGGAGATCTTTACGCTCACCAATTCCTTGCAATTTGACTTCTATCGGCACTCAAGATTTCATCGTTACACCGAAACCTTAGCTTCTTTCTAAAAACAAGTTGATTTGTTATTATCTCGCGTAATAACGGGGTTTGAAATTGCGTTTAAAAAAAGTATTAGCTTATAAAAAAATTAGGTCTTGGTAAAGTGTCTCCATTATGACTTCCATAATCAATCAAAGTTAAGGGGGATTTGAGCGCACCCTCTGTTACGCCCTTAAGTATGCGTCATTGTGTCCGTGGTAATAAGTGTACTATGGCACTTTAACTTTTGCGAATAATGATTTCGTATGTTATGGAACTGTTTTGAGTTTGACTATTAAATATCACATAACCTGTTTCAAAATACACATCCAAACACCCCCTTTGATCATAAAAGTAAAGCTGCGTTTCAAGTTTGCGTTGCGTTTGCGTTGAGATAGCGTTTAGTATAAACAAGCGATGCAATAACATGCGTTAAAAATGCTTTTAAATAGTAAGCGTTATGAGTAGCGTTTAGTTGTGATAACTGCGTTTTGAATAAGCGTTGTGAACGCGTTGTAAAACATAGTTTAAAATAGTTAACCCGTAGCGATAATCGGAATCTCGAGAGTACAAGTCAATTAAGCAAGAAATGACAGATACAAGTAATGGCCCGAAGAGTCGGGTTGTTACATTTTGGGCTTTGATTGTGTTTTTCGTTTAGGAATTTTTGTGCGACAAAATCAAGGGTAATAGGCAAAAGTCTTGAAATTGATAATTAGGGTTCTTAGGAAACCATGAACTCAATCTTTTGCTTTAAAGTTTCAAATTCCTATTGATTTCAAGATGTAAAACTGAGCTGTACATGATTTCCGGTGCCAATATCATAAACCAATTTATTTCAGTTATATAAAGCTAAGGTTGCCCTCAAATTTTCGTATGAAACTGAGAGAAGGGGCCCTAGGTAATCTTCAAATTTTGGGTTAAGTTATTCTACAAAGGCTCCTAAAAGCAAGAAGTAATCTTCAAATTTTGGGTTAAGTTATTCTACAAAGGCTCCTAAAAGTAAGAAGTGTAAGAAGGCATTATAGAGTAACAAGTGTCCAAGAACCTAAAACCTAAGTGCATATGTAATTGTCACACCCCAACCGATGGCGGAAACATCGGGGTGAGGCACTGAGCGAAACAGATTGTCCAAGAGATTCCATAACAACTACGAATACCAATTATTTAAGCATTACGTCCCATACCGTAACATAAAAAGTAACACAATTATTACAGACAAATTGTTCTCAAAGACAAATAGAAAACTGTTCCGACAACTCATAAATTAATTGTTTGTTTCTAGACTCTCCTAGCTTGATTCCACAAAAGCTAGCATAGCATAGCATCCTAAGCACATGTCACATACGTTAAAATAGAGGTCAATACACATAGTGTAAAGGTGAGCATACAAGTTTAATAGTATAATAGTAGCGAAAGCGAGTTTACCCATAACCAGCATGTAACACGTAGTAATGCGAAGCAAGTAGGTTATCGACAATGAAATATGCACAGACATGACTGCGAGTTGTAGAATGCGCAACACATATCACCACTGTGACACGTGAAGAAATACCCTTAACAACCCCTGTCCACGACAGGTGCTGAGTCTAAACTATAGTACTATCGTTGCTAAGGTGTCAGGCAACAATCACTGTGTAAACATAACATACGAGCATTCATCGAGTAACACGTATAACATGCAGTAACGGTCAGCATATAAAAGTGTTTGCGTTGTGTGTCGATTGTGATTTGAAATAGGTAACGTATGTAACACCCAAAAGTGCGTAAGGCAAAAAGGGATCGAGTATACTCACAGATCGTGTTAAATGAATAACACAGTCTTGGATTGAAGGGAGCGCTGGAAAGTTAGCCTGATTACAGAACGATAGAATAAGTGATGAACAGTGCGTTGAACAGCGAGTCGGTGAGTTAAGTGACGAAGGGTGGGTCATCCGATCGGATTGCCGTCCGGACGGATGGCCATTCGCTCGGAGGGTTGTCCATCTGGGATGGATGTGTTTGTGTATGATGTGATTTTGAAGTTTTTCGTTGTAGCATTTTCAAAATAAGGAAATGTTTCTACCAATCAAGTCATCCAGCCGGATGGTCATCCCGACGGATGGCCGTCCGATCGGATGGCGATTCGTTTAAAACTAAAATCCTTTGAAACTTTGTGAAAATTGTTGAGTGTTGAAAGTCACAAGTCATTCGATCGGATTGTCGTTCGATCGGATGGCAATCCGATCGGACGGCAGTCCGTTTGGTAACTTGTTCGTTTTGAAATCTGGAAATTTACTAGGTTTAGAAAGTTTGCGGTTTGACCGGGACGGTATGACAACGTGTTAAACAACGGAAACCCTATCAAGTCCAAGTCATCCGATTGGTTGGGAATCACCCCGTCCGATCAGTTAACTGTCCTTGACAATTGTGCATGTTCAACCCGTTAAGTCGGTCATCTCTTCGGTAGAAATCCGTTCTCAGACCGACACATTACTATAGAGCGAGTAAAGGTCCTGCACGAGCTCAGATTCTATCGGTTTTTGAGTGCAAGAGTGTAGAAGAGTTGAAAGAAGATTGAATCTGTTTGAAAGTGTTTAGATTATGACAAAATCAGTGTTTAAACATGTCGAAATCTCTTAGATCTGAGTTCTTCTTGGTGGAATGAGGTCACACGTTGAAGTTCATGAGAACCCATGATGACATCACCCTAGAACAGCCCAAATCAGCCGATTTCATGGTGAAAAGTTAAGATTTGATGGTGAAAATGATGAGAAAGTGTGTGCTGATTGAGAAAGTACAAGATTTGAGGTACAAACTTACAAGAATCGCGAGAAATCGAGAGAAAATAGGCCAAGAACTTGCTGGTCGAACGAGAGCTGTCACATCACTGTTCATGTGATGTGACAGGTGCTATTTATAGGTGTGGGAGGAGAAAAGGCGGTGTAGTGGTGCGATTGGAGGGTAGTATGGTCGGATGGCCATCCGATCGAATGGTCATCCGGACGGATGACCATCTGATCGGATGGGTTTTGTGTGTTGGTTTACGACTTTTTGTTTCGTGTGTTGAGCGTTGCAATGCGTTACGAGTAAGCGATGCGATAGTATTAATCAATAGTTACACAAATAACATAACTCCTAATAATCATAAAAGTAGACCTTATATTTCGAGTTCGCGATGAGATTGCGTTGCGATAGAGTTGCGATTGCGTTTTCGAATAATCACCACAAACATAAATAACATGCCCAAGTAACACATAACAGCACACACACGTAAAACAATATCCCGAACTCACAGTTCGTATTGCGATGCGATAGCGATGAGGTAACGATTAAATAGATTAGCAATAAATTGCGATTAATTAGCATTTACTCCACATAATACAACTAAAGTAACACAAATTAAAGTATCGATTAACAAGTCAAAGAGTACAATCAATAGTTAAGCAAGGAGTAACAGATCGCATTTAGCAATCTTTTCTTCCTTTGACTTTGACTTCAAAACGCGGGTTGTTACAGTAATGGTGCGCGATGGGGTGATTTGTGAGAAATGGCGCCCCATAGCGCCGTCCCACACCGAAACAAGCGGCGCTATGGGGATGATTGATAATGAAGCCGTTATGTGCATAGCGGCACGAGAGGAAGAAGAATTAAAAAAAAGGACCGTTCAACGGTCAGAAAAAAAAAACTAATTCATTTTTAATATCTTAAATACTCCCCATATCTCCTATTTTTTTTTAAATTCATCACACTCTCATTCCCTCTTCTCTACCTTTTTTTTATAAAAATCTAGAAATTACGCCCACTTTCTTCTAAAAAAATAGTGGGTTCCCCATCGGAAGATTCGTTCACCGACGTTTACCGAAAATTCTTTTCACCCGAAGAAATCGTGGAGGAAGAAGAAGCGGTTACGAGTGCATGTACTCTCGCGATACAAGCAATGGAACACGTCCGACGTTCTTCTCCACGCCCCATTTTGAGGCGCACCTTTATCTTGCGAGATCGTGAAGCCGCGAACGAGTGATTGATGAAAGACTATTTTGATCCCACACCGGTTCACGGACCCAATGTTTTTAGAGGCGGTTTTGAATGAGCCAAAGATTATTTTTGCGCATTAATAATGATTTGGAAGCTAAGTATGACTTCTTTAAGGAGAGAATGGACGCGAGAGGATATTTAGGGTTCAACCCAATTCAAAAGGTAACTTCGGCTTTACACATACTAGCCTACGGAAACACGTACGACATCAACGACGAGTACTTGAAGATGAGGGAGAAAACAACACGAGATAGCGTGGAACAATTTTGCTATGGTATTTTTTACTCACTTTTATATATTTATTTTTATTTTTAAGTACATCGCTAGTAAAACATTTATATATTTATTTTTATTTTTAAGTACATCACTAGTAAAACTTTTATATATTTAATTAAATTTTAGGTATATGCTAGTTATATGGAAAACGTTATTTGAGAAATCCCACTTGGAACGACCTTCAACAAATATACGAGGCGCATCTAGAAACGCATGGAATGGTAGACATGATTGGTAGCTTGGATTGTCGTCAATGGCGTTGGTATAATTGTCCAACCGCATGGCGAAGTCAACATACACGGGGTGACCAGAAAGGGCCAACTTTGGTTTTACAAGCGGTTGCGTCATACGACCTTTGGGTTTGGTCGTCTTTCTTTGGAGTAGCCGGGTGTATGAACGACATTAATACCTTCGAGTGTTCACCATTGTTAGAGAGCTACATTTCTGGAACGATACCAAAGGTCGGTTTTCATGCAAGCGGAAACGACTACGGGCATGGCTACTATCTAGGGGATGGTATATACCCGGAGTATTCGAATATTGATAAAACGTTTTTTTGAAACGTTCGATGCGAAAAGACAGAATTTTAAAAAAACTACAAGAGTCTTCGCGAAAGGACATCGAGAGGTGTTTTGGGGTTCTTTAACAACGATGACATTTTATCAGAAACCCTTGTCGTATGTGGCATAAGGACAAAATACGAATGGTCATGTATGCTTGCATCATTATGAATAATATGATCATAGAGGATGATGGAAATGCGATATGCCAAAACTATTTTCCGGAAGATGTAGTTGAAGGAACCCAAGCAACAACGGAAGAGAGACTCGTAAATGCTCAACTATTGTGATCTAAGGATATACATAACGCGTTAAAGGCGGATTTGGTCGAGCATGCTTGGGTGATTCGCCCAATTCGACAAGATGGTGACGACGAAGAAGATTCTGAGGAAGAAGAAGTTGAGGAATTCGAAGCCGGGAACTTTGAAAACACAGGTTTGGATGCCGGAGAAAACGAAGAGGAAGAAGGAGATAAAAACGACGATGAAGACCAAGAATAAATGTATTGTTTTTGTTTTTTTTTATTTAATGAAATGTTTTTTTAATTTTATAAAGTTAGAAATTAATTAAAAAAATTGAAAATTAATTAATTGAGTAAGGAGGTAGGGGCTTTATGACTATGGGCTCTAGTGATGTACCGCCCCATAAAGCCCCTGTATGACGTGGCGCGATACGTGTCGCATAACGCCTCCAAAGGGGCTTTATGACTACACATGGCCTAAACCCACTACACCACCGGTCCACCACCCAGAAACCTAACCCCCCCCCCCCCCCCCGCAAAAAAAAAAAACTATACCTCACCAAACACCCCCCCCCCCCAAAAAAAAAAAAAAAAAAAAACCACCTAAACCCCCACTCCACCACCACCCAAAAACCTAAACCCCCACCCTCCCCCCCGTAAAAAAAAAATAATTTTTTTTTTTTTTGTGTCGGTGATGGGGGTGGGGGGTTTTTTTTGGGTGGTGGTTGATGTTTTTTTTTTGTTTTTTTTTTTTTTTGGGTGTAGTGGGTTTATATTTAGGAGCCTTTGTACAATTTTTATTTTTAGAAGCCTTGGTATTTGATCCTAAACCTCAAATTTTATATGAAATTGTGAGCTCTTTAAAGACCCACAATTATTTTAACCTTTTCTAATCAGCTCATTTTGATCCAGACCCATTTTCATCCGACAATCAACCCAATCTAACCTGTCCATTTTGTCACTCTAAATATTATTTGCGATTTAACATCAAGGCTAGTTGGCTAGAGATGCACAAAAAACCTGAACCCGAAAAAAACCCAGTCCCGGGTATTACAAAAACCGGGTATTGACAACCCGAGCCCGACCCTACCCTATGGGTATGGACCAAGTACGGTGTTCCAGTTGTAAAAACCGGAAACGAGGATTTCTAGACCCGCTTTATACCCAGGTTTTTTCAATATCCGTAACCGGGTTTAATAATAACCTTACCGGGTTTTAGGAATACTTGATACCATATGTTAGGAATGTATGCAATTTCGGGTTTTTTATACCCTGCCCAGGATTTTTTATGCCCGTCCAGGTTTTTTTATACCCGTTCGGGTTTTTTTTAATACCCGCCCGGGTTTTTTTTCCATACCCGAGCCATACCGAACCTGGAAATAGGGTATTATAATATCTAGATATGGAAAACCCGCCCGGGTTTTTTTTAATACCCGTACTCGAGTATGTACCTAAACCCGGATATTAAAAAACCTGGTTTTGTGTACTCTATATATTAACTATAATACAATTAGGAGAGATTGAGAATAATGTTTTCATCTTTTTTTTTTTGTCTTTTATGCTTTGTCTTTTTTTTTCTATACTTTTACCCCTTAACTTTTAGTATTGACACTCACAATCATTTAACTTTCAAAAGACTCTGTAATCGAGTTTTACGTGTTTATATTTATGTACAAATCGGTATAAATTTAAATTGATGTACGTTTTAGGCACATTTCTTTTAGTTGTTTTAATATTACTAGATGGCTACAAAAGGAGAATTCAACTGGCCCGCCTGGCCCATTTCTTTCTTTCTATTCCACGACGTCAATGTGGGTGTTTGGGTTTTAGGAATACTTGATACCATATGTTAGGAATGTATGTAATTTCGGGTTTTTTTTATACCCTGCCCAGGATTTTTTATACCCGTCCAGGTTTTTTTATACCCGTTCGGGTTTTTTCTAATACCCGCCCGGGTTTTTTTCCATACCCGAGCCATACCGAACCCGGAAATAGGGTATTATAATATCTAGATATGGAAAACCCGAACCCGGGTACACATGACATGGATTTCCTGGCCAATACTCGGACCCGAACCCGACTTGGGTTTTGGCAATACTCGAAAATTCAAAACTCGGTCATACACGTACTCCATACCCGTACTCGAGTATGTACCTAAACCCGGATATTAAAAAACCAGGTTTTGTGTACTCTATAGATTAACTATAATACAATTAGGGGAGATTGAGAATAATGTTTTCATCTTTTTTTTTGTCTTTTGTGCTTTGTCTTTTTTTTTTTTATACTTTTACCCCTTAACTTTTAGTATTGACACTCACAATCATTTAACTTTCAAAAGACTTTGTAATCGAGTTTTACGTGTTTATATTTATGTACAAGTCGGTATAAATTTAAATTGATTTACGTTTTAGGCACAT
Organism: Helianthus tuberosus; assembly: GCA_030545235.1. Lineage (NCBI taxonomy): Eukaryota > Viridiplantae > Streptophyta > Magnoliopsida > Asterales > Asteraceae > Helianthus > Helianthus tuberosus. The sequence goes on from CM060452.1 coordinate 12,438,399, forward strand.
TTCTTTTAGTTGTTTTAATATTACTAGATGGCTACAAAAGGAGAATTCAACTGGCCCGCCTGGCCCATTTCTTGCTTTCTATTCCACGACGTCAATATATAAAGAGTTAAATACCTGGTTGGTCCCTGTGGTTTGCGAAAATTACAGACTTGGTCCCAAGGGTTTACTAATTACACACTTGGTCCCAGTGGTTGCAATTTTCGCACTCGGGTGGTCCTTAACACTAACCTAAATTAAATTTCTCAGTTAAGTATGTGCAAAATTACTTATTTACCCCTGAACAATTTAAAAAATTAAAAAAAAAATGATCACACTCATCTTCCCCATCTATCTCTCTCCTACCATAACCACCACCATCTATCACCACCTCCACCACCATCAATATCCACAACCACCACCATACATCTCCACCTCCACGACCATCAAATCTCCACCACTCCCGCTGCTCAATGTCACAACCAAATCACCAACACCATTCACCCCCGAAACCCCCCCCCCCCTTCACCACCACCATGTAACCCACACTCACCACCTGCACCCTCACCCGGTAACTCCGACCACCGTGTCACCTGCAACTCCGAATTCAAGTTCATAACTGAAAACCTATTCGGTAATTAATCCGACCATCGAAGTGAATCTTTTTATAGCTTTCGACCAACCCATCACCCAATTTCAAAAACTCATCATCAGTAACCCAATTTCTCCACAAAGAATTATTAAAAGGTGTCACTTTAACACCACCACACTAACCCTATAAACAGTCTCATAAGCATATCATCAATGAAATACTTAGGAGCAAAAATCACCTCAATCGCATTAACCCTAGCTGTGTGATAAATTGGGGACAAATTGGGATCTGGGTTTGAGTTCTTTAATGATAAAGATTTGGTTGATGAAAGGGTTGAAGAGGATCCGTCACCGGTGAACGGCCGGTGGTCGTGCTCAACCACCGTGGAGGCGGTGGTGCCGCAGTCAATGAGGTGGTGATCGGCGGGGGAGAAAGCAGAGACAACGGCGATTGAAATTGCGAGTGAAAGGAGAAGATGGAAGAAATTTGGAGTGTTCAATGTTAGGGTTTGATGATGAAACTGAATCAAGATTTGTGAAAGTGAATTATTATTAGAGTAAATTACAAAGTTCGTCCTTTATGTATGTCATTTATTACAAAGTATGTCCTTTATCTTTAATAAGCTCAGAAAACATACTTAATGTTTGAAAAACCATTCAGGTTATGTCCTTTAGTCATAACACAATTAGTTTTCATGGTTAAAGTTGACTAAGTCAACCCCACATAAGGGTATTTTAGTCATTTTATCCTAAATATCAAAATAAAAATCATAAAAAACAATAAATAATTTCTTTGTTTAAATATACATGTATCTATATATCTAAATATATATATACATACAGACACATATACACACTCTCTCTCTATCATCTCAAACTCTCTCTCTCTCTCTCTACCGGACTCCCACCACCACCACCGGAGCCGACTTCACCGGAGCCGAATGTTCTTTCCGGCGGTACTTCACCGGAGCCGAATCGCTCAAATCGAAGCGAGAAACAAGTGCCAAAACATAGCCCTAGCGATTCAATCTCTTCAGATCTGTGTTAAACTAATGGAGATTTGTTCACGAGCGAATTTTCATATGTCGAAGAGTAATTTCTACATGGCGTTGAAGTGTATTGACTCGATTGAACGAGATTTTATCCACAAAATGCCGTCGTCTACGCTCCGGAGAATGCTCGAGAAGAATATTCCGGCGGTTAGGGCACATATTGAGCGGAAAATCAGTAAGGAGTTTGGTGACTGGCTGGTTGAGATCCGTACGCCGCGAATGCGGCTCTCGGTTTTGATTTGACTCCGTTGTGCAGGATGAAGATGGGTTGTGGTGATGGTAGGATAGTTAGAGAGAGAGTTTTGGGTTCGAGTTCAATCGTGCAAGGTGAAGATGAATCGTCTTCTGGTTCGAGGTGTGGATCTGTTGAGGTGTTTGGAGAGTGTGCAGATTTGGGTTTTTGATTTTTGTGTGTGGTTTTGTTTAGATATGAATCGTGCAGATTTGGGTTTTTGAAGTTTTTGTGTGTGGTTTTGTTTAGATCTGTTGAGGTGTTTGGAGAGTGTGCAGATTTGGGTTTTTGAAGATGAATCGTGCAAGGTAAGATGGAGTGTATGAGAAAGACTTATCTTGATTTGGGTTTTTGATTTTGTGTGTTGTTTTGTTTAGATATGAATTGGCTGAGTGTGCAGATGATGATGAAATAAAGATCTGCGTTCAGAGAGAGAGAGAGAGAGAGAGAGAGATCTGCGTTCAGAGAGAGAGAGAGAGAGAGATCTGAATTTTTTATAATTTTTTTAGTATTTAGGGTAAAATGACCAATATACCCTCATGTGCTTCTCACATGACCTGAATTAACTGGGAAAACAAACTAGGTTTAGGGTAAAGGACATAACCTGAATGGTTTTTCAAACATTAAGTATGTTTTCTGAGCTTATTAAAGATAAAGGACATACTTTGTAATAAATGACATACATAAAGGACGAACTTTGTAATTTACTCTTATTATTATTAGAGTTAAATACCTGGTTACATGGTGGTGGTGAAAGGGGTGCAGGTGGATGGGGAAGATGAGTGTGGCTATCTTTTTTAATTTTTTTAATTGTTCAGGGGTAAATAAGTAATTTTGCACACACATAACTGGGAAATTTAACTTAGGTTAGTGCACCCGAGTGCGAAAATTGCAACCACTAGGACCAATTGTGTAATTAATGAACCCTTGGGACCAAGTCTGCAATTTTCGCAAACCACAGGACCAACCATGTATTTAACTCATATATAAATTTGGCGAAACCCTAACAACACTCGAGCACACATTTCTCAAACACTCGCTACCGAAACATGGTGAACACCAGAGGAAGCAAAATCAGGAAAACCCAAAACCAAAACACCCCTACAACCATGGTGGAGAATTCCGATCAGAAATCGTCTCAATCTGGATCATTGATTGGTTCCAACGATGACCTCTTAACCGAGATTCTTATCCGCCTCCCTGTTACCTCCATCCTTCGCTTCAAATCTGTTTCCAAACACTGGCTTTGGCTTTTCAGTCAAAACCATTTCATCCAGAGGTATGATAAGCTTTTAAAATCTCCTGGTCTCTTTGCTGGCGATTTATATGTTCCGTATGATGTTGAAAACCCAAGCCCTCCCCCTTTTCGTAGTCTCGATTTCTACCCTGATCCTCTTGGTATCACAATTGTGCAATCTTGTAATGGATTACTCCTTTGCAGTAGCCATCGAGCGAGCATAGATGTTCGTAAGTATTTTGTGTTTAATCCCACCACCAAGCAATTTGCAGTCATCCCACCTCTCCCTGGAGGTCTGAAAGTTCGTCGATCTATTCTGCACATGGGTCTGGCATTTCACCAGACAGATTGTGTTCACTACAAACTTGTTTGTACTCGTCTCGTTAAGCCCGTTAAGCCGGCTAAGGATTTGCTTCAGGTTCAAATCTACTCTTCTGAAACAGGGAAATGGAAGATTTGTCCTGTAACTTTCCATTCTAGTTGGCTTTTCTTCCAACAACAGGGAGTTTACTGGAATGGAGCTTTTTATTGGGTTCCCTCTTATCACAATCACTTGTGCTTTAAAATCGAGGCTCAACAGTTGCACACGTTTCCCTTGCCGGTGGAGATGACGTCTTTGGAATGGGCGACATTGTACTTTGGGGAATCTAGAGGTCATTTGCACTTGATAGTATGCAAGAATTTTCTAGATTATAATACTTTGCACTTTAATGTGTATGAGATGTTGAGCGATCATTCCGGGTGGTTTGTCAAGTATCAACTACAACTCCCTGAGCTTTGGGCTGCTTTTCCGGAGATGACACTCTACAGGGGCGGACCTATAGGTAGTTAAGGGGTGGCGTCCGCTACCCCTTGGTCGGAAAAAATTTGGAAAAATTTGACGTTTTTTTCGATTTCGTTACCGCTTATTTATAAAACGTTACCGCTTGGTCGGAATCCTAGATCCGCCACTGACACTGTACCGTTATGTTTTTAAAGTCGTTGATGTAGTCAGAGGTGAAAAAGAAGAAGATACATTCATGGTGCTGCAAATACCCTGGAAATTCATAAGGTATAATGTTCACGACAAGAGTTTTAAGCAGATATACGATATCACCTCCCGCTACGCCTACGTGATTGAGCATCGTTATACCGCAACTTTAGCTTATTTCTAAAAGACAAGTCTATGTATCTGTATGTTTTTCTTTATTAAAGTGTGGCTTAATTGGATCCTGTTAGTTTATGTCTGTGCATGTATGTATTGCAAAGGCATTATGGATCGAATATTAGAACTTTTTATCTGACTATTTTGCACTCTTTAAATTTTTCTATAATTTTTTTTTTATCTAAACTGTCACTTGATAATTCACAAGTAGAATAAAGAATTAATTACATGGTTAGTACCTGTGGTTTACTAGTTTTGTCATTTTCATACCTATTTATTGGAAATTATGCGTTACCAAATTTTACAAATTTAGAGGTGCCAATAAATGGGTTGGACATGTGTCACCACTCACCATCATCACATGTTTAGGGTGTCCGGAGTGGGTGCGGTAAACCCACTCGGCACCACATCTCAATCACCGCCAACCTTTTGCCGCTTGAATGTTTACCGAATTGGTGGGGAAAATCGGTAAAGGTTCACCGATTCGGTGAGAGGGAGGGAAAGGGGGAGAGTGATGGGTGTGTGGTGGGTGGGGTACATTCCTTCTCAACCAATCACACACTTTCCCTTTTTTTAAAATAGTTTACCTAAACCCCATTAGGTAAACCACCGTCAACGTTTTTGAACATTAGGTAAACAAATTAGGTGAATTGACGTGGTACTGTTTGATTGGGTGAATTGAGAGTTTACCTATTCCAAATGTTTAACCACTCTCTTCACCCTTAACTCATTTCTATATATCTGTCAAACCGGTTGAAATGTAGTAATTAAGTTGTAAACATGTTATTGGTTTGGTGGGTTGTAATAAATGGGTTAAACAGGTTAGCGCGTCGACTTGTTTAGGTTAGTCGTTATGTTTGGTTAAATAGATTAAAATGTCAACCCAAACACGACATATTTAATCAAACAGGTCAGCTTGAACATATGAGGAGGCTTTGCCCTTGTGCTTAGAAGCTTATCTGGTTAGCATCTATATGGCTTTATGTTCTTTTAGAATCATTAATAGTGTTTTTTAGTGTTATTCCTATTCTGGGTTTTAGGGGTGCTTAAATATGTTATATGAATTTGATTATCTGAATATTTTGGCTTTAAGGCGTAATAATCACTTTTAGTGTTTGTTCCGTCTGGATAAACCATAAGCTTATTTTGTAACCGTTTCTGACCCAGTGCAATAGGAAGTTAGGGGTGTGCACGGTTCGGTTCGGTTATTAGCATTATCTGTAACCGTAACCAAAGTCATCGGTTAATCGGTTCGGTTAATTTGTCGGTTTTTGGTTCGGTTCGGTTAATTTTCGGTTAATAACCAATCCAAACAAGGGCTAAATTTTTTGCTTAGAATACATGTAATGGAGGTATAAATACATGAAATATATGTCTAAATACATGAAATGGATGTATAAATAAATGAAATGAAGGTATAAATGCATGAATAGATGTTTAAACACATAAAATGGAGGTATAGATAAATGAAATGAATGTATAAAAAATGAAATGAAGGCATAAATAAATGAAATGAAGGCATAAATAAATGAAATGGAGGTATTATTATATGAAATGAAAGTATAAAACATGAAACACAAGAAATAGAGGTATAAAAGCTAGAAATATATAAAAAAAATAAATGATTCGGTTCGGTTCGGTTAATTTTCGGTTAACCGATGGTAAAAAATATATCCGTTAACCGACTTTCTGTTAATTTGGTTTCGGTTAATTTCGGTTCGGTTTTGTCGATTTTCGGTTCGATTTCGGTTAACGGTTCGGTTATTGCACATCTCGAGGAAGTTATATTTAGTCTTGTTTTTTGACCTTATTTTAAACACTTTTCAATTTTCATGTTCAGTTTTGACATTTATTTATTCTGTTGTGAAAAAAAAAGGTAATTGTTTTGTGCTAAGTACATCCAAACACTGCAACCAGTTTCGAAACACACATCCAAACACTTCTTTAGAAGAAAGACGAATCCGTATCAAATTTATCAACTGTAACTTGTTTTTATTTTAATTCAAATTCACTGAATGTTGGTTATTAGAGATCCTTGTATTTTGCTGCATTGAATTGTGAAGCTGTTTGCATTGAATATGTTGCATCAGGCATATGGACTTACCAAGACCAGGTTAGGTAAAATTGTAATGTTGCCCTTTCCTGTTGACTTGATGTCTTTTGAAACAGTGACAATGTACTTTGGAGAATCTAGAGGTCATCTACATTTAATACCATACAATAATCGCCAAGAAAATAGATTACAGCTCAATGTGTATGAGATGTTTAGCGATTATTCGGGGTGGTTTGTCAAGTATCAGCTACAGCTAGATGCACTTTCTGGCGCTTTCCCGGAAATGATCTCTCACCACCGTTTCCGTTAACGTTTGGAATTCATTGATGTGGTTAGAGGCGATGAAGAGGAAGATACGTTCCTTGTGCTGAAAACTCCTGAAAACAGACGATGTTCATGACAATAGTTTTAAAAAGATATTTAGTTTTACCAAGCACTCCTATGAAGGTAGTTCAATGTTTCATCGCTACACCGAAACCTTGTCTTCTTTTTAAAAGACAACTTGGTCTGTTTATGTTATCTTTCATTATTAGGGTGTTTAAATGTATGCCTTACTTTTTATGTAATTTACATCTACTATGTATTTAATTTGCTTTTGTTTGTACATGTAAATAGTTTAGCTTTTAATTCTTGATAATTCTTGATGCTTTGTAATTAACAAAAGCACTCGATTAGTATAAACTTCGTGTCTCCTTTGTTAAGTTTAGTATCTGCAGAAAATACAAGACCAGAGTTAAATTATTGCTCAACTAAGCAGAATCCGATAGATAAAACGGGTTGTAGAAACTAGTGTTTGGGCGTGCTTCTCTTGCTGGTGACTAGTTTGACCAAATGCATTTCACAAACTATATCCACTTGAGTTGCTCCACCTACTTAGACCGCATGTTGTGGAGCCGTGAGCACGAGGCGCGAGCCTCGCGGCTGCCACTTTGGCTCGAGAACACCACAACTCAGTCAGGTGAGGCAAGGTGCAAGCGAAGAGGCGTGAGTGGGCTAGCGGGACTTTGTCACCGTTGGGGGTTGCGGGATTCTGAGCCAAATGTTTTGAATTTAAATAAAAAAATTTATAACAATTCTAATAATAACCCCCTAATACCCACATTACTCCCATTTTCTTTTTAAAAACCTCTCTTACTACCATATTTCTCTCGTATTCTTTGAAAAAAAAAAACCTCTCTTACTCTCACAAAAAATAGAATGGAATGCCTTTTCTTCATCCGATACTTCCGAATAAGACGAGTTCATTATTGAAGCGGGTAGGATAACGGTTAACTACATGGTTGAGCGGTCTCAAAGGCGACGAGGGCTAGCGAGACAACCACCACTTGATCGGGATCGAGAGGGAGCTAACGAAACCTTGATACGGCATTATTTTAGCCTCGATCCCGTTTATGATGAAGAACATTTTAGGCGACGTTTTCGAATGAGTAGACAATTATTTATGCGTTTAGCGAATGATTTGCCGGAGCGATATCCTTTTTTTTAACAAAGGGAAGATGCGAGAGGTAGACTCGGGATCACCTCTATACAAAAATGTACTGCCGCTCTACGGCAACTAGCGTGGGATTTCGTCAGACGCAATGGATGAATATCTCGACTGTACGTATGTTGGATGGGCTATGTGTCCTACGGCTTGGCGAGGTCAGTTCCACCGAGGTGATCACTCCAGCCCGACGATTGTACTTGAAGCGGTGGCCTCAAAGATCGTTTTGGCATGCATTTTTTGGAGTTGTTGGGTCAAATAACAACCTAAATTTTATTGATCAATGGATGAATATTTCTGCAACCCATGCCGTCGCCGGAGGCCCAAATTTTCTAGGGGCCCGAAATGTTTCTATAAGCTTTTATATATATAGTAAGTTATATATTTAGTATACGCATCCATTTAGACTATGGGGTATGGGGCTTGGGTTGGGGGAAAACGCCCAAGCCACCACCCCGGGTGGGCTTGGGTTGGGGCGTGGCCATTAGGGCTTGGGTTTGAAGCCGGGCGTGGGGCGGGGGAAGCAAGATGACATGGCGGGCTGTTAATGGCCAAAGCAAACTAGCCGTTGGCCAACGGCTATGTTAAAAAAAATATTTTTTCACTATAAATATCACACTTCAATTCCTATTTTTACCACATTCAACCACAAAACACTCCACATCTTCTATAATCATCTTCAATTCTCATTCTACAAAACCGAAAATGCATCCTCATAATCGTGTTTACGACCCGAACAACCCGTTTGGGTTCCAAGAAAATAATCCTAGCCCACCACCCAATCGTCCAATGCCTCGTCCATTTTTCATACACTCCCCTTTGCCCCTTGAAGCGACTTATGCATCGTATCTTGGGAATCGTGTGTTTACTAACTTCCCACACACCGAGGATTCGATACCTACCCCGTTTACACAAACGCCCATCAACCTTTCACCAACCTCCATCGACCTTTCACAAACGGAAACCGTCCCCGAAACTCAACCACCTAACTAATCGTATAACATAATTAAGGAAATCAATATCCTTAATTTATTCTAGTACATAATTTGTATTTACTGTGTATAATTTGTTTACATATTTAGATGGTCTATTTTGTGTATATATTGTAATCTTCTCGTATCAATGAAATTATCTTGACCACTATTTCCCTTTACATGGTATCAGCCATATTTTGAACCCTAATACCCTTTTTTCTCTTTGCCGCCCCACTTCTTCTTCTTTCTTGTCCTGTCTGATTGTTTATCTATGGCCAGCGATAAGTCTTCTTCTATCCCTCTCCATACCCTTCTCCACTTCATTCCCCTCAAACTCACAGCCTCTAACTACCTAGCCTGGTCTCATCAAATATCTCCAGTTCTGTCTATGCAGGCTCTCTCCGGTCACATAGATGGCACCTCCAAACCACCATCCGAAACCATTATCTCCGATAACAAAACCGTCACCAACCTCGATTATACAACCTGGTTAGCGGCTGATCAGTCAGTTCGTCTGCTGATTCAGTCTTCTCTTTCAGAGGAGGCCATATCCGAAATTATTTGCTTGTCTACCGCACGGCAAATCTGGCTTGCGCTTGAAAGTGCTTTTAGTAACAGCTCTACTGATAGGGTTCATACCCTTCGTGACACCCTTCGGCAATTGCAAAAAGGGTCCTCCACTGTGTCAGAGTATGGCCGAAAATTCAAGACGCTTTGTGACCAATTGGCCGCTATCGGTCACCCGGTGGAGGAGAGTGACAAATGTCACTGGTTCTTATGCGGTCTTGGTGCAGCCTACGAAATTTTTTCTACTACTCATCGGGCCATCTCTGCTTCCCTCACCTTCCGGCAGCTTCTCGCCAAAGCCGAAATCAAGAAATCTTTCTGCAGTCCAATCATGGAACCGCCGCTCCTCAAGTCTCGTTTGTGGCCCAACATAAATCTGGTAACCCTTCTCAATCTTCTTACCATTCTAGCTCTTCTGGTCGTGGCCGCGGCCGTGCTTCTGGTCGTGGATGTGCCAGACGTCCTCCACACTGTCAACTTTGCAGGCAAGATGGACATTATGCCAACACATGCCCAAGCCTCGCTTCTTTTGCTCAGCGTGCGCCTGCTCTGGATGCAAATCTAGCCCAGGCATTTCACGCTCAATGTCACATGACTGAGGACTCGCCTGACTGGACAGGTGATACAGGTGCGAGTGCTCACATGACTCCCCATAAAAATGATGTTTCAGCCCCTTACAGTAGCCCTGGCAATGCCTTTGTAACCTTTGGTAATGGAAAGTCTTTGCCAGTAACAAACATCTACACTGCCACCATTCAAAATAATATTGCTTTAAAAGACGTTCTTGTGGTCCCTCATCTCACAAAACGTCTCCTTTCCATTAGCAAACTCACTAATGATTCTCATGTTGATGTGTTATTTTCTAATAATTTTTTCCACATTTAGGATCGAAAAACGAAGCAAATTCTAGCAAAGGGGACTTGTGAAAACGGCCTTTACATTCTCAAGGAAGGACAACATGCTTTTGTGGCTTCCTACTCTTCCCAACATCTTAAAGCGTCTTTTGAAAAATGGCATGGTCGCCTTGGTCATGTCTCGTTTGATGTAATTTCTAGATTGCATAAAACTGGTTCTTTGTTTGTTACATCATTGCTACCAAAACCCAAACTTTGTTCACCTTGTCAATTATCTAAGTCGCATCGTTTGCCTTTTTATTTAAATACTAAACGTTCGTTGCATGCTTTAGATTTAATCCATTGTGACCTTTGGGGACCCGCACCTGTTATTTCCTCTGATGGATATCGCTTTTATGCAATATTCATTGATGATTTCTCACGCTTTAGTTGGTTTTATCCTCTTAAACATAAGTCAGATTTCTATGACGTGTTACTAACATTTACCACTTTTGTTCAAAATCAACTATCTTGCAAAATTAAAATTTTTCAAAGTGATGGGGGCACGGAATTCACAAATTTGCGTGTCCAAAAATTCTTTCAAACAATGGCATTCACCACCGCCTCTCATGTCCACACACACCTCCCCAAAATGGCCGTGCTGAGCGAAAACATCGTCATGTTATTGAAACAGGTCTCGCAATGCTTTTTAATTCTCACTCCCCGGCCTCACTATGGGTAGACGCGTTTGCTTCAGCAGTCTTCATTATCAACCACCTACCCACATCTGTTTTGGACCATAAATCACCCTTCGAGGTATTATACAGTCATTCTCCCACCTATTCCAATTTTCGGATTTTTGGGTGTCGTGTCTCTCCCTAATTGCGAGACTATGCCAAACATAAACTGTCTCCTCGAAGTGCCGAATGCGTTTTCGTTGGTTATGATTCCAAATACAAGGGCTACCAGTGCTTAGATCCTAAAATAAATCATGTCTATGTTACACGACATGCACAATTTGATGAGGAGACATTTCCCTTCAGCGGCAATACTCAACCTATTGATGAGGCCACATTAGTGTTTTCTAATTTTGATGAAACTCTTCCTGTCATACCTTTAGCCAATCCACCTCCCATCCTAACACCCTCATCGCCCAACCAACAGTCTCCTACTTGCTCACCACCATGCAGCCTATGTCCTACACATACCTATCCCCTCTCTGCCCAGCCCACCCAAAACTTAAACATTCCTTCCCCACCTTCGGACCAGCCCACTCACTCTATCTCTCCTCAAACCGAAAGCCCATCTTCTCCATCCAGCCCTTTACTCTCGGCCCAACAAATCCCATCTCCACAGCAGCCCATCAACTCTCAGGCCGATAACATGGACCCGCCCCTACCACCTCCCACTCATACGCACCCAATGCAAACCCGCTCCAAAAATGGGATTTATAAACCGAAACATCATGCAGATTTATCTTTGTTCTCAAACAGGTTACATCATGCTTTACTGGCAACTGTGGATCCTCGAGGTTATAAGTCCGCTGCTAAACACCACAAATGGGTTAAGGCTATGGAGGAGGAGATTAAAGCCTTACAAAACAACCATACTTGGGTCTTGGTACCTCGCCCATCAAATACCAACATTGTTGGTTCGAAGTGGATATTTCGGACGAAATATAAATCGGATGGGACTATTGATCGCTACAAGGCACGCTTGGTGGCCCAAGGAATCACTCAAATCCCTAGTCTTGATTTCTCTCATACCTTTAGTCCCGTCGTCAAGGCTTCAACTGTTCGTGTGGTCCTTGCACTCGCTACCATTTATGATTGGCCGTTACGTCAACTTGATGTTCGGAATGCATTTCTAAACGACAATCTCACCGAGACTGTCTACATGGAACAACCCCAAGGCTTTGTTGATGCCCATTTCCCAAATCATGTTTGTCGCTTACAGAAAGCCCTCTATGGACTTAAACAAGCCCCTCGGGCGTGGTTTCAACGCCTTAGTAACTTCCTTACTAACCATGGTTTTCTTTGCAGCAAAGCGGACACATCCTTGTTTATCTTCAAAAAGGACCAGGTGCTTGTTTATCTCCTCGTCTATGTTGACGATATCATTCTTACCGGTAATGACACTACCTTCATCCAGTCCTTTGTGAAACAACTTCACAATGAGTTATCCATCAAAGATTTGGGAGCTTTGGGTTATTTTTTGGGATTTGAGGTCACTCACAACAACAAGGGCATCTTCTTAAGTCAAGATAAGTATGCTTATGATATTTTAGCTCGGGCAGGTCTCTTGGATGCTAAACCGGTTGTTACTCCTTTGTCCACCACGGACACGTTTCACTCACAAGGTGAACCATTTCACGACCCTACGTTTTATCGCTCGTTGGTTGGTGCACTTCAGTATTTGACTATCACTAGACCGGATCTTTCCTATGCGGTAAATCAAGCTAGTTAACATCTTCAATCTCCAACTACATCTCACTTTCAATCGGTAAAACGGATTCTTTGGTATGTTAAAGGCACCCTTGCGTTTGGTTTGACATTTTCCAAACCCACTACCACCACTTTGATTGGTTATTCAGACGCAGATTGGGCTCGTTGCATTGAAACGCGTCGCTCTACCTATGGCTACTCTATCTATCTCGGTGGTAATCTAGTTTCCTGGAGTGCCAAGAAACAACCTATAGTATCACGGTCCAGTTGTGAATCAGAATATCGGGCAATGGCGAACACCGCTGCGGAGATTATTTGGCTTACTCACCTACTTTGTGAACTACATGCCCTGCCTATGGACCGACCTACTCTCCTATGTGACAACAAAAGTGCCATCTTTCTCAGTCAGAATCCGGTATCCCACAAAAGGGCGAAGCACATTGATATAGATTACCACTTTGTTCGTGAATTGGTCTCCTTTGGACGTCTTTACACTAAGTTTGTTCCATCCATTCTCCAGGTGGCAGATATTTTTACCAAGAGCCTCTCTCGGCCACTATTTGAAAAGTTTCGCACCTTACTACATGTCGGTCCCCCACCTGTTCGATTGACGGGGGGTAATCGTATAACATAAATTAAGGAAATCAATATCCTTAATTTATTCTAGTACATAATTTGTATTTACTGTGTATAATTTGTTTACATATTTAGATGGTCTATTTTGTGTATATATTGTAACCTTCTCGTATCAATGAAATTATCTTGACCACTATTTCCCTTTACACCAACGATGGTCCTTCCGCCTCAATAGTTCCCAAAAAGAGAAGTCATAAGAAAAAAAACGAGGCGGAGAAAGCACTTGAAACCGTCAAACGAAAACAACAAAAATGGGTCGTTAATGAAGAACTTGCATTGGCGAGGGCTTGGTGTCAACAATCTCAACATCCAACTTTAGGTATTCTTAAATATTTTGTAGCCCTTATTTTATTTAATATTTATGGTTATTATTTATATAACTTTGTAATAAATTAAATTTTGTTTTTATTAAAATAGGAAATTCTCAACATCGAACCCATTTGTGGGAAGCGGTTAGTAGAGCATTCCATGAAGAATTGGGAAGGGAGGCTTATCGTGAAAACGATAGCTTATCCTCGAAGTGGAGCGAGATAAGCGGCCAACTTACAAAATCTAGTGGTTTTTTAAATAAAGGAAAGCAAAACCCAAAAAGTGGTGAAACCGAAGCCGACATTGTGACAAATGCTTTGGTTACATTCAAAACAAATGTGGGGAGCGACTTCCGTTTCATGCACTGTTGGGAGATTTGTAAGTTCCATCCAAAGTGGGCGAATATCCCTAGTGGTAGCAAATTGAACACGTCTTCCAAAAGGTCAAGGGCCTCGTCCCAAGCCCAATCTGATGCATGAGATCAAGAGTTTGAGGACCTTTTGGATGATTCCCCAAACTGGCCTGAATATGGAAGAGATGTCGCAAAAAGGCGCGCTCAAAAATCAAGATCGAGTACGGCATCGCCTTCAGCTGGGAGTTCGGGCTCGCATAGGGGACTATACAACGATCAGTTGGATGACATTGCATGCAGGTTAGATACATTCAACGATTCCAACAACAAATGGCCGAACTTCGAAAGAGCAAAGATGCTAGAGATGCCCAGAAACAAAAACGGGATGATTTGAAATTTCTATCCCAGCCCATTGATCACCTAGAGGGTGACGAGTTGCAACTAGTCTTGGAGACGAGAGAAGAGATAAAGAAAAAATATAAGCGTTAGGAATTTTTTTTATGTAATTTTCTTTATTTAAAAATATTAAAAAATTAAATTTGTTGTTTTAAAAAATATTCAAATAGCCCACGGTTTGGGTCAGCCCAGCGAAGCCCATCAAACCCATGCCCTAAACCCCCGCCCCATCACACCGTCTACAATGTGGGTCAGCCCAACGAAGCCCCCCCAAGCCACGTGTCAACCCATGCCTCAAACCCCCCGCCCCACCATACCCCACGGTCTTATTATACATAAAAATGTTGGTAGTAGAGTGGAAAAAACCAATCCAAGTTAGTGCAGATGTCTCAAGTTCAAGTCTTGGCTCCAACATCAAGATCTTATTTTTTAAACTCATTTCTCCTGACCACAATTTTAAGCCCAGTTTTTTATGTCGCCTAAGGGCCTAATTGTAACAACCCTCGGTAAAACCAACACCCTCAGTATATTTCCAACACCCTATTATATGTTAAAATACCCTTATATGTCTTTACATACACCTCGTATGTGAAAACTGAATCCGAATTATGTTATAATATTTAAAATAAATTAAAAACAAGTTTAATTAAGTTGAGGCGGGCCGTGTAGACCCACCCCAAACTCTTACGCGGGCGGTATCAAGGTGGATACCGGATTCCTTAGAGTTTCTTTAGTTCATACGGGCCGCGTAAGACCCCCCATTAGTTGACGCGGGCCGCTAGAGACCCAAAATGTGGCGCAGCCCCAACACCCGGATAAGCTAGTTGTCGAATCAGCTAAGCTACGCGTTGACCCATCTTTGACGCGGGCCGCGTAAGCCTTAGCTTACCTTTACGCGGGCCGCGTGGAGACCAGAATCAGGCCCTATATAAGAAAGCCTTGGGATTTCATTTTCCGTCGCTCACAATTTCATTCTCAATCACAATTTCTGTAGTAGGCTTATAATACACGGGTATTATACCCCTAATTAGCGAGGTTCTGCTCCGTTGTAAGTATTATAACCCTGGTTTCATACTAGATACGCTGCACGATTGATTTAGGGTTCCGTAATAACTGTCGTGGTTCTGCCTGACGTAGTTATTGGAATGCCGTCTCGGGGAGGGTATCATTAATATTTTCAAAGGGTTATGATACTAACCTAGGTACATTTGTGTAAATTATAGATTATTCCCAGGAAATCCTTCCGCAAAGTCTAAGATAGCAATGTGAGTTTATCCTCTTTTTGTTAACCTTTTTGTAATGTTTTACAAAACCTTAAATGTTTTACAATACGATTAAGCGGTGATTGAGTCTTTGTAGTTCTTCAATTACTGCCGCTATGTTGGGGTTTTGTATACAAAATATACTACCTTGTGAGTAGTAAGTCGGGGATGACAGGACGTTACCATTGGACAACGAGTTAGCCAATGAGTAATATGACCCACAAGTCAGGATTGACAGAGTACTGAATGAGTAATTGTGTAGAAATAAACAATGTGATCGCTCTCAATACTGTTTTAATGGATAAAATGTTTCTTGATTAAACTGGGATTCACTCACAGTATTTCCCGCTGACAAATGTTTTTAAAACATGTTTCAGGTAACAAAATGTGACAACCAATTAGTAAAAAGCCAGCTGGAGAGCACTGAAGGCTTGGAAAAAATGTGGCTATAAAAGTTACATAAAAGATGGTGTTTTAAATTCAATAAAATAGGGTTTATCCCTATGAATGTATTGTAATAAGAAACTTTGGTTTTACCCATGTGATTATTAATATAAAAGAAGGTGGTTTTTACTCTGATAAACATTTCCTAACTACGGTCCTGATGAAATTTCCGCTGCCAAATTAGACAAATACCACGATACCACCGAAAATGTAACACCCCGAAAATGGGTTTGGTGATCAAACCACATTAGCACTAAGAGACGGGTAAAATACCGTTAGTGGTAAAACTTACCCGGTAAATATTAGGATTTAAATAATTAATCCTAATATTAAATAAGAAGTGAATAAAAGCTTTTAAGGAATAAGACGGATAAAAGGCCCGAGTTAACGGGACCTAAAATAAACTTAGTCATAAATATTCCCGAACCCGCTAAGTTAACTAGGAATATTAAACCTAGTTAATAAGTGGGAATATTATTGAAAATAATTAGGTTGTGACCTAATTAATAACTAACCAAACACGAGGGACCAAAGCCGGGTAACTTGAAAATGGAACTATAAACTTAAAAATAAAACATAACACACACACAAGGGTGTGTGTGTGCGTGCGTGAGATGAAGCAGGAGACAAGCTCCATGGGAGCTAACCCTAGAATCAACAAATTCACCAAATTGAAGCTCGAATCAAGATCCAAATCAATGCATGAACGTGTAGAAACGATCACCAAGTCAAGGGGATCGTGAGGTATGTTGAATTTCTAACATTCGTGAAGTTGTAAAAAAATTGATAATCATCCTAATCATGAATTAGGCATGAATTAGAGAAGCTATGGCTAGATTAGTGATGAATACTTGCTTAGGAACGAAACCCTAAGTGAAAATCATACATATGATGCTATGACTTGAATGATTTGGTGATTTCCTACATGTGTGTTAAATGGGTTTATTGACAATATGAAGAACACTTGAATTAGAGTGTTAATTTGATGAATATTGATTGTTTTGAAATAAGTTCTTGATATAGCCCATGAACACTAGACATAGAGGTTTGATTTTGATGTAAATCTTGGTATAGATAACTAGTTATGAACTAGTTAGTAAATATGTAAAATCATGCACATTAGGTGTTTGTTAAAATGCCTAAATGAGAACTAAGTGTTGATAATGTGCCTAATTGAGTCTTGTGAACTTGATAGTGCAATCATAAGTGCTAATTGGTGAATTTACTTTTAAATAGTCAAACCGACCATTAATAAGATCGAATGGTAATTGTGATAGAAAATATGTAAGATGGAATAGTCATAATTAATGATGACTAATATGACCGTCTTACGAATTATGATGATAGTTTGACGCTTGACAAGCTAGGTGGAGGCTTGGAAAGGAAGCGGGTCAAACGAAGCAAGAATGGTGGAAAAACATAATTCGGATGCAAGGTAAGTATAGCTTACACTAGTCTTATATGTTAGAATACTCCCTTACCGTATTAGTTACGAAAAAGACAAATACATAATTGAGGTATGATGTTCTGACGTGTAAACGTACGGAACAAGGTAATCTAGCACAACAAGAAACCATGTTGATGGTTTAAAAGGAATTAAATCGGTAATTCGATCATTTTATGACAAATGGAAAATGAGCCTTTGAATGGTTACCTTATAGAGTAAACCAAAACAAACAATAAGGGTAAAAAGGTAAATTGGTCATGCGTTGACCATAACTATTGGTTTTGAAAGACACTGTAAGGCGTAAGCCATAACAGGCTAAAAAGCGTTAAGAAAATCAATTAATAAGTGAAATGGCCACACGGTGTAAACCGAAGCGAGTCGTATAGATGAGATGGTAATAAATATCATCTCGCCAACATAATCGGTCACTTAGACCAAATGGGTCAAAAGGTGAAGATATCACCCTTTGACAATAGCGACTAATGATTATTGTCAAGCTATATTATTTCAGGTGTAAATGTCAAATTGGTGTTAGCAACGCTATGAATTAGCGGTTATAAAAGCAAGGTATTAAAAACGGGTCAATATATTGATCTGCGCCAGGTATGTGAAATAGGGTAACACTCATTTAGAACATATGGTTCAAGAGTGTTAAAAGAGGTCAAAACGGACATTTGGTTACTTTTTAGGTAAACCAAATGTTTTATGTAATGAACATGGCGTTTGGAAAGCTTAATGACTTTTCAAACATAATTATAGGTTAAAAGAGGGATTATGGGTCCAATATACTTTCTAAAGTCCTTCATTGTTAATAAAGGACTAAAATGGACCAAAACGCCCTTAGTGACTAAATTGACCAAACAACCTTTAAAAGTTGTTCGGAAATGAGTTTTATGATTTAATGAATACTTAGATTAATTATAGAAGCAATTGAAAGCGATTTTAGGCTCGAAAGTGCTTAAGAACCCTTAACGGGTCAAAATAAGCATACTAGTGAAAACGGGTTTAAATTGTGTAATAAACCTATGATTAGAACCTAAAATGGTAAGTAATATTATATTAAAGAGTCGTATGTGATATAGGAATCAAACAAATACGTTTGTTTGATAAAATGCGTAAATGGGTCAAATTTTGGTAAAAGAGTAATAAGCCGAAGACTTAAAGGTCTTAAATTTTGTTAAGCCGGATGTCGGATTTTAACTCCATATGACGGAGAATCAAATTACAAACATGTAGGAAGAAACGGTAGGTCAAACGGATAAGCGGTTTGAAAGATACGAGAGATTTCGTGTCAAATTACGGCAAAATGGAAAAGCTGAATTGCAGGGTCCACCGTAAATTACGGTTCCACCGTAATTTACGGTGGAGCTGAAATGGTTACGGTGGTAACCTTCTGATTTACGGTAGAATGATATGAACCCAGGGGTCACCGTAAATTACGGTGCCACCGTAATTTACGGTGGAGGTCACTTTCAAATTCTTGTTTTAGAATTCAATGATTCCCGGACTCGTTTGGATACGTTTTAAAGCCCGTAAGACTAAAGCATTTCATGTTTTTGAAATGTAGGTACACTTAGGATGCCGGAAGACGATCAATCTCAACAAAGAACCGAACACGATAAAGATACACGCTTCCGCACATTGCCACGTCGTAGATTTTAAACAACGAATTCGATCACGTTATGTAGACTAACTTATAAATTGTAAAAGTTTTAATAAACCCGTACTTTTTATAGCATGTGCAGTCTTAACTACACATCTAATTGTTGGTATTTACACGTAAAACCCTTAAATAGAAACTAGGGTGTTACAGAAAATGGCTCGCGGCCGCCCGTTCCCGGGAATCAGGGATTGGGGGTGGCGACAGGAGGTGGTATCAGAGCCTAGCCACTGGTCTGAGCCAAAGAAGTGTTCTGCTGACACTTAAAATTCTAAATTTTGTGTTAGGAAATAAACTATGAAAATACGTG
Organism: Helianthus tuberosus; assembly: GCA_030545235.1. Taxonomy (NCBI): domain Eukaryota; kingdom Viridiplantae; phylum Streptophyta; class Magnoliopsida; order Asterales; family Asteraceae; genus Helianthus; species Helianthus tuberosus. The sequence goes on from CM060452.1 coordinate 12,457,801, forward strand.
CATAACTGTAATTATTTATTATGTGTTATTTGACTATTTGTTAGTTTACAGTATGAGTGATCAAGGACCCTCCGACATAAATCGTCAGTTGTCTGAATCACCTAAGAGTGAAGGTACCTCTTCACAGCCTGCCCTCTCTGGGTATACTGTTGATCAGAAAGAAGGAATGTTTGCTTTTAAAGCACAGTCAGAAGAGCCATTCCCTCATAAGAAACGAGGATGGTTCAGTAAGGAAGCTTTTGCTCGTAGGAAAAGAATGCGAAAGTTGCAACAGCAAAGAGTTTTAGCAGCCGCTAAGCGAAAGACAGATGCCCATACACACGATATGCTTAATAGAAGCCTAGCAAATTTCCATATCCTAGCCACAACTGCTGCTGACCCAAGTCTGGAACAACTAGTAGCCCCACAACCCCAAATCCCAGAACAACCCATGGAGATAGGACACCCTGAAAACCAAGTGGAGATGCATGACTTTAACCCAGAAGAAATCCCTAGGGTACCTGCACCAAACCCCCTAGACCCAAATTACGACCCCTGGTGGGACGACAATAGAGATTTTGTGCAACGTTACCCGATTCATGAAGATCCACCCATACAGAACATAGAAGCCTATCCAGGTATGGACCCTTTAGATCCCTATTACCATGACGAATATATTAGGGAGATCTTAGAAGATCCTTACCGATTTCAGGCACTTTCACCCCCATATCAGGAACCCGCACCCCAGATTCCAAACCTAGTCCTAGAACCTGCACCCCCAACGAGTGCAGAAAACGTCCAAGAACTTAGGACTTTCGGGGAGGAAATTTTAGAAAGCAGTGAAAGAATGCGTCAGGTGGGAGAGCGTCTCGTATGGAAATACGATGAACGCAATATGGATTTTTGGATAAATCCATATCTGTGAATGTGAGAATGGAGGAAATGGTAGTAATAATAATAATAATAAAATAAAATAAAATAAAATATGTGTGTACGGATGCATATTACTATTAGTGTGATTCTGTTTCTGTTGGTATTGTAATTTTATTTCAGTAGTAGTGTGTAATAGACGCATAGTATATGAAAATAGAGTACAAGTAGCAATGATCGACGTTTTTGGCTAGATTGAGTGTCATGTGATTAACTATATTACTTATTATTTTGTGATATTAATATGGGATAAATGTTTAAAATTCAGATGGCCGATGAAGGAAATCAAGGAAATTTGAATAACGATAACCAGAGTAACATTAACGTGGTTAATGAGAATCCAAGCATCCATAACAACGAAAACCAAATGGATAATAGTGCCGTTCAACACATAGTAGCACAAGGAATCATAGATGCCATGCCATTTATTATTCAAACTATTCAAGAAGCGAATAATAAAAGTAAACATAGTAGTAAGCGACCAATCGAACCAGAAAACAGTGTTAACAATGGACCTGTACTTCAATTGCCTATTCCCAAAAGAAGAAGAATCGTGCCTTACGGTTATTCTTATAAAGAATTCTGGTCTTGTAAACCAATGGAATTCTCGGGCAACGAAGGGGCCATTGCAACCCTACGCTGGATAGAAAAGACTGAGGCAGTCTTAAGGATAAGTAAGTGTGCTGAAGAAGATAAGATATTGTTTGCTTCTAATCTGTTTAAGAATGCAGCACTAGAATGGTGGAACACTATCCTTCAATCAAGAGGAAGTGATAAAACTTACACTATGGAATGGGAAGAATTTAAGAACAAGGTAGAAAGGAAATTCTGCCCACCAAATGAGAAAGAACAGATAGCAAACAAATTCCTAAATCTTAGGATTACTGGTGTGGATAGTAAGGGATACACTAAAATATTCTTTGAATATGCTAGAATAGTGCCAACTCTTGCTTCACCAGAACCAGTGTTAATCTCCCGTTCTATCTGGGGATTAATTGGAGAGATTAGACATGTAGTCAAGGCAGCTAGACCTCCAACCATAGAAGAAGCTGTAGAACTAGCCAATACCTTGACTGATGAATTAGTCCGTACCCGAGAAGAGGATCAAACGAGGAACCTAACCCAGAAATTGACTCACGAATTTTGTTCTGGAAATTCTAACCGTGGGAAAAATGTAGGTTCTACCTCTGTACCCTACTGTAGGCATTGCAAAAGAAAGCATTCAGGAAGATGCTCCATAAACTGTAACTTTTGCAAAATATCGGGACACAAGGAAGAAGACTGCAGGAAGAAAGCTAACAACAAGATATGTTACAACTGCGGAGAACAAGGTCATATCAAGCTTAATTGCCCAAAATTAGCTCCAGCTACAAACAACAAAAATACCAAAAATGCTAGAACATTTGTTCTAACTGCAGATGAAGCTAAGATGATTCCAGATGTCATAGCTGGTACGTTTTTAGTTAATGAAGTCTTTGCTAAAGTATTATTTGACTCTGGTGCAAACCAAAGTTTTATTAATACATCATTTTGCAAATTTCTCAATCAATCATTAACTAAACTACCACTAGAATGCTTAGTAGAGACAGCTAATGGAGAAACTGTTAGAATTTCTGAAATCTTGCAGGGGGCAAGAATAGAAATTTTAAATCAGAAATTTATAGCAAACCTATATCCCATGAATCTGGCAGGATTTGATGTTGTTTTAGGAATGGATTGGTTAATAGCCAATAAAGCCAGTATTTTATGTGATCAAAAGTCAATCCAAGTAAATTCACCTAAAGGTAAAATGATCACAATTAAAGGAGATAAACCAAATAGATCCACAAAATTCATCTCTGTGATGAAAACTGCAAGTTATATAAGAAAAGGTTCTATAGTGTATTTGATTTCCATAATCACTAACACTAAAGGAAAAGAACTAAAAAATATTCCAGTAGTATCTCAGTTTTCAGAAGTATTCACAGAAGAATTACCAGGACTACCGACAGACAGAGAAGTTGAATTCAGAATCCATCTATTACCAGGAACAACACCAATTGCCAAAGCACCTTACCGTTTAGCACCCGCCGAAATGCAGGAGCTGAAGAAACAATTAGATGAATTGTTAGAAAAAGGATTTATACAGCCAAGCTCATCGCCATGGGGAGCACCCATCTTATTTGTTAAAAAGAAGGACGGATCGATGCGCATGTGCATTGATTACCGTGAATTAAACAAGGTTACGATTAAGAATCGGTACCCATTACCGAGAATCGATGATCTGTTTGATCAACTGCAAGGAGCTCGATTTTTCTCTAAAATCGATTTAAGGTCAGGATATCATCAATTAAAGGTACAGGAAGAGGACATTCCTAAAACCGCTTTCAGAACAAGGTATGGTCATTATGAATTTACTGTCATGCCATTTGGTTTAACCAATGCCCCAGCTGCATTTATGGACATGATGAACCGAATATGTAATCCATATTTGGATAAATTCATAATTGTATTTATAGATGATATTCTAATTTACTCTAAGAGTAAAGAGGATCATGCTAGACATTTGCACGCACTTTTGAGTTTACTAAGAAAGGGAAAACTTTATGCTAAGTTTTCAAAGTGCGAATTTTGGTTAGAACAAGTACAATTTCTCGGACACCTAGTCAATCATGAAGGAATTCATGTGGATCCCACAAAAATTGAGGCAATTACCAAATGGAAAACCCCTGAATCACCAACTGAGGTTAGAAGTTTCTTAGGATTGGCCGGTTACTATAGAAGATTTATTCAAGATTTAGAATAGCAATTCCCTTAACTAAGCTAACCTGTAAATCTGTTAAGTTTGAATGGGGATTAAAACAAGAAGAAGCATTTAGAATTCTTAAGAAAAGATTAACTAACACACCCATACTAGCGTTAGCAGAAGGAACTGAAGACTTTGTAGTCTATTGTGATGCTTCTAAGTTAGGTTATGGATGTGTGTTGATGCAACGACAAAAGGTTATAGCTTACGCATCTAGACAACTTAAGAATCATGAAGAGAATTATTCAACCCATGATTTAGAACTAGGAGCTATAATTTTTGCCCTTAAGATTTGGAGACATTACCTTTATGGTAGTAAGTTTACCATATTCACTGATCACAAGAGTTTAAGGTATATTTTCAAACAAAAGGAGTTGAATATGAGACAAAGACGCTGGATGGAGATGCTTAGTGATTATGATTGTGATATCCAGTATCATGAAGGAAAAGCAAATGTAGTAGCAGATGCTTTAAGTCGAAAGTATCATGAAAAGCCAAAAATGGTACGTTCTCTTAAATTAAATCTGCAAGTAGATTTAAATGATCAAATAAGGGAAGCACAAGAATCAGTAATCAAGGAAGATACTGAAAAATTAAAAGGTATGCTAAAAGAATTAGAACAAGGAACCAATGGAATTTGGAGATTCCATGAAAAGAGAATGTGGATACCTAAATTAGGAAACCTACGTCATCGTATATTAGAAGAAGCACATAAGTCTAAGTATACGATGCATCCAGGAAGTGATAAAATGTACCAGGATTTAAGGAAAAATTTCTGGTGGATAGGAATGAAGAAGGACATAGCAGCTTATGTTTCTAAATGTTAACCTGTTCACAAGTCAAGGCTGAACATCAGAAACCCTCAGGATTTCTACAACAATTAGAAATGCCGGTGTGGAAATGAGAATTAATAACAATGGATTTTGTTACTAAATTACCCAAAACAAAGAAAGGAAATGATACAATCTGGGTGATTGTAGATAGGCTAACCAAGTCAGCTCATTTCCTACCAATGAAAGAAACTTTTAGTATGGAACAGTTAGCTAAATTGTATGTAAATGAAATTGTTTCTTTACATGGAATACCTTTATCAATTGTTTCTGATAAGGATAGCCTATTTACCTCTCATTTTTGGTCAAGTTTCCAAAAGGTAATGGGAACTAAATTAAAACTGAGTACAGCTTATCATCCTCAAACCGATGGACAAAGCGAAAGAACAATTCAAATAATGGAAGACATGCTTAGAGCTTGTGTAATCGATTTCGGAGGTATTTGGGACGATCACTTACCTTTAATAGAATTTCTTATAATAATAGTTATCACACAAGTATCAATGCTGCACCATTCGAAGCACTTTATGGACATAAGTTCCGAACCCCAGTATGTTGGGCAGAAATTGGGGAAAAACAATTATCTAGACCAGAAATAGTGCAAGAAACAACTGACAAAATAATTCAAGTCAAGGAAAGACTGAAAGCCGCACGTGATCGACAAAAGAGCTATGCCGATAACCGACGCAAGCCATTGGAATTTCAAGTAGGGGAAAAGGTATTATTGAAAGTCTCTCCTTGGAAAGGAGTAGTAAGATTCATAAAAAGGGGAAAGCTAAGCCCCAGGTATATTGAACCTTTTACGATTATTAAAAGAATAGGACCTGTAGCATATCAGCTACAACTGCCAGAGGAAATGACAGGAATACATGATGTGTTTCATGTATCTAATCTCAAAAAGTGTTTAGCTGATGAATCACTGATAGTACCTCTTAAGGATATAGAGGTAATTGAACAACTCAAGTTTGTAGAAAGGCCTCTACAAATTGAAGACAGGAAAGTCAAGAATCTCAAACATAAAAGACTAGTTCTAGTCAAAGTGAAATGGGACTCCAAAAGAGGACCTGAGTACACATGGGAACTTGAATCGGAAATGCAAAGGAAATATCCGCACTTGTTCCAGTAAATCTCGAGGACGAGCTCTAAAATAAGGTGGGGAGGATGTAACAACCCTCGGTAAAACCAACACCCTCAGTATATTTCCGACACCCTATTATATGTTAAAATACCCTTATGTCTTTACATACACCTCGTATGTGAAAACCGAACCCGAATTATGTTATAATATTTAAAATAAATTAAAAACAAGTTTAATTAAGTTGAGGCCCGCGTAGACCCACCCCAAACTCTTACGCGGGCGGTATCAAGGTGGATACCGGATTCCTTTGAGTTTCTTTAGTTCATACGGGCCGCGTAAGACCCCCCATTAGTTGACGCGGGCTGCTAGAGACCCAAAATGTGGCGCAGCCCTGGGCCGCCACGTGGCCCAACACCCGGATAAGCTAGTTTTCGAATCAGCTAAGCTACGCGTTGACCCATCTTTGACGCGGGCCGCGTAAGCCTTAGCTTACCTTTACGCGGGCCGCGTGGAGACCAGAATCAGGCCCTATATAAGAAAGCCTCGGGATTTCATTTTCTGTCGCTCACAATTTCATTCTCAATCACAATTTCTGTAGTAGGCTTATAATACACGGGTATTATACCCCTAATTAGCGAGGTTCTACTCCGTTGTAAGTATTATAACCTCGGTTTCATACTAGATACGCTGCCCGATTGATTTAGGGTTCCGTAATAACTGTCGTGGTTCTACCCGACGTAGTTATTGGAATGCCGTCTCGGGGAGGGTATCATTAATATTTTCAAAGGGTTATGATACTAACCTAGGTACATTTGTGTAAATTATAGATTAATCCCAGGAAATCCTTACGCAAAGTCTAAGATAGCAATGTGAGTTTATCCTCTTTTTGTTAACCTTTTTGTAATGTTTTACAAAACCTTAAATGTTTTACAATACGATTAAGCGGTGATTGAGTCTTTGTAGTTCTTCAATTACTGCCGGTATGTTGGGGTTTTGTATACAAAATTTACTACCTTGTGAGTAGTAAGTCGGGGATGACAGGACGTTACCATTGGACAACGAGTTAGCCAATGAATAATATGACCCACAAGTCAGGATTGACAGTACTGAATGAGTAATTGTGTAGAAATAAACAATGTGATCGCTCTCAATACTGTATTAATGGATAAAATGTTTCTTGATTAAACTGAGATTCACTCACCAGTATTTCACGCTGACAAATGTTTTTAAAACATGTTTCAGGTAACAAAATGTGACAGCCAATTAGTAAAAAGCCAGCTGGAGAGCACTGAAGGCTTGGGAAAAATGTGGCTATAAAAGTTACCTAAAAGATGATGTTTTAAATTCAATAAAATAGGGTTTATCCCTATGAATGTATTGTAATAAGAAACTTGGGTTTTACCCATGTGATTATTAATATAAAAGAATGTGGTTTTTACTCTGATAAACATTTTCTAACTACGGTTCTGATGAAATTTCCGCTGCCAAATTAGACAAATACCACGATACCACCGAAAATGGCTCGCGGCCGCCCGTTCCCTGGAATCAGGGATCGGGGGTGGCGACACTAATTTTTTTTAGAGTTCTCGGGAACGGCCCTGTCTCAACCCAATACACCATTTCACATAAAGCTTTGTAACACCCACGTTAGTGACGTGAGGAGTGAAAAAAAAGTGCGCTTACATGTTGTGACATAGCAACACTTTTTCCCAATGGAGCCCCACATAGAGGTGTACAAATCGGTTAATCGGTTATTAAAAAACCGGTTAAAAAAAAACCGGTTTTTTCACCCAAAATAAAACCGGTATTTTTTATAACCGGTTCCGATTACTAACCGGTTTTTGAGGTCCAAAACAATAACCGGTATAACCGGTTGGGACCGGGTTTTAACCGGTTTTTCCTAAAAAAACCGGTTTTTTACCGGTTTTAACCAGTTTTTTAATAACCGGTTCGGTTAATAACCGGTTTTTGAAGTCAAGAATAGTAACCGGTATAAAAACCGGCGGTAAAAAAAAACGGTTAAAAAAACCGGTTATAAAAAAACTGGTTAAAAATAAAAACAGTTTCGGTTTTTTTTTTCCGGTTTCGATTCTAAAACCAGTTTTTTTGTACACCTCTAGCCCTACATAACGCATAGTATAAAAGATATTATTAATCAATGAAGCCTTGGGGACTTGTGTATAGATTTTACTTAAGTTTATTAGGTATTTTAGGCAACACCCTCTTTTAAATGCATTTAAGCTATCATTTTATTATTGGAATAATTTAACTTATAAAATCATTTCTAACTTGCTAATTATTTGTAGAGGAAGTAAACGATTACTTTTATCATAATCCATTTTGATTAATACAATAACTCAATTTAACTCAACCTTTCTGATCTGAAGATACATATCCGAGGACGGACCTTCCTCATGAAGGCTGGACCGGATCATAACTGAACGCATATCCCAAGACCCCCGACCCCCAGACGCCTGCGGACGGACCATCAACAGGTGCGTCCAGCTGAATGACATCATCACAGTTGACTAGTATAAATACCCCATCAAGTACACGCCAAGTACGATTTCCTAAACCTTCGTCTTACTTTCTCTCTCTATCAAATACTTATCCTCACGCCGGAGGGTGGTCGCAGAGGGGCCCTCTCATCTCTGCGACGAGCCTAACGGTTTGTTCTTTTACAAGTTCAGGTCCTCGATCATTCTTAAAGATCCAAATTTCAGATTTCAGGCTTTGGCCCTAATTCTTGGAACTTCATGATCCATCACCTGCATTTACCTAGAGACCGTAGTTAAATTTGAACGCGGCATGAACCAAATGTTGGTGAGTTTTTTATGTTGTTTTATAAATCCATCGCTAGTAATATTCTTGATGATCGTATAGAAAACTCACCCATTAAAATTGAAATTACATGCAATTATTTCAAACCTAGATTTTTTTTTTTTTTGAAAGTTCCATGAAATTATTGCAATTATTTCAAACCTAGATATGACGGGAGTTTGAGACTTTATTTCCATGCGGACACAAGTCATTTTTAGGCTTCATCAAATAAGTGTAAACGACATATCTTTTTAAATGAATCATAATTCTCGATCACATCCTACATTCAAGATTTATTTGATTTGAACCATAAATAAAATCTCGTTCCTCAATTTTGAAAAAAAATAACATATAAATGTAAGCAATAAAATCCACTGTATAGTATAACTAATGGTAGAGCCTAAGGAGAGTGTGTTACCTCTATTATTACTGAGGATAGAGGCTGATCTTGCTCAAACCCCGACTCAAAATACTTTCTTTTCTTTGTTTTTTATATTAATTTTAATTATTAGTTTATATATAATTTAGTTATTTTTTCATGATTTTATAAATATTAATTATTATTATTTAAATATATATTTAATATATTAAATAAAAATTATACAAATAGTAAACTCGTTTAGGCTTGCGAGCCAGTTCGACACAATCATCGGTGTAGTAAAGATATGTATCTAAGTGATTGATAATTCTAATTTGTTAATATTGATGTGGGTCTAAACTCTAAAGTGCATCTACGGTTTGAGAACTCAATTGCTAGAATGTTGAGGTGAACAAAAAACCCGAACCCGGACCGAAATCCGTAAATAAACCCCGCACCTGGGTATTAGAAAAACCGGGTTTTTTAAACCCGAACCCGGACCCGACCCTACCGGTAGGGTAGGGACCGGGTATGCATATTCAGTTCAATATCTGAACCCGGGGTTTTTCATACCCGGTTTATACCCGGGTTTTCAGTATACCCAGCTTTCCATAAAACCCGTACCCGGGTTTTGGTAATACCCGTTACCGGGTTTTCATAATACCCGCACCCAAGTTTTGTTAATACCCAGACCTGTTGTGTACAATAGTTTTTTTTGAACGTTTAGAGCTTGTGTGAGCCTTTTTTAGGCAGATGTCAAAGCATACAGTATGTATAAATAAAGATTTCCGTTATATTTCTATGTTTTAAGCCAAAAAAATGAATCAAAAAACCCGATCTATACCTGAACCCAAATCATACCCGACCAATACCCGGACCCGGAAATAGGGTATTATAATACCCAGGTATTGAAAACCCGAGTACACAGGGTATAGATTTTCTGACCAATATCTGGACCTGAACCCGACCCGGGTATGGTCAATATCCGATAAGTTAAAACCCAGTATATACCCGAACCCGGGTATAAAAAAAACCCGGCTTGTGCACCTCTACGTAGAAAGTAGTTCTTTTAGGCCTTTTATCTTGGGCCCGGCCCACTTCTTTTTCTCATTTCTTGAATCCATTGTGTACACACAGTATACTACTCTTCACTGATGGAAAGTGGAAACTGGAAACCCTAGAGGCAAAATCAAGAACACTATACACATCTTCTTTCTTCATCACTCTCGAAATCACTCACTCCAGAAGAAAATAATGGTGAACACCAGAATCAAGAAAACCCTTAAACCCTCCTTCTCACAAGCTTCCACGGAGGATTCTGATCATCAATCGATTGAATCTGGAGCTTTGATTGGTTCCAATGATGACATTTTAACCGAAATTCTCCTCCGGCTACCTGTTACCTCCATCCTTCGCTTCAAGTCTGTTTCCAAACACTGGCATTTGCTTTTGAGTCACAGCCATCTCACCCAAAGGTATGATAACCTTTCTAAATCCCCTGGTCTTTTTGCTCACGATAAATATCTCCCCTTTGATGTTGAAGACCCAACCACTCCTCCTTTTAGTAGTCTTGATTCCTACTTTGATCTTCCCGATGTCAGAATCGTGCAATCTTGTAATGGCTTACTACTTTGCTGCACTGACCGTGGGCCCAAAGGCCGCAAAGCTGCTCTTAAGTATTACGTCTTTAATCCCACCACCAAACAATTGGCAGTCATCCCACCGATTTGCGGAGGTTCTAAAGTTCGTAAAACAATCCGTTTTATGGGTCTGGCATTTCATCAAACAGATTGTGTTCACTACAAAGTTGTTTGTGTTCGTCGTCTTGAGCCTGGTGTGGAGTTGTTTCAGATTCAAGTCTACTCGTCTGATACAAAGAAATGGGAGATTTGTAGCGAATCTTTCCGTATAGGTAATAAACCCGTTTTCTTCGGCCATGGGGTTTACTGGAATGGAGCTGTTCATTGGGCTCCGTTTTCTGGCTGTCCGTTTTACTTTAAACTGGATGTTGAACATTTGCAAATGTTGCCCTTGCCGGAGGGCTATACGTCTTCCGAGATATTTATAATGTACTTTGGAGAATCTAGAGGTCATCTACATTTAATACTACACAAGAATCACGAAGATAATTGTTTATGCCTGAATGTGTATGAGATGTTGAGCGATCATTCGGGTTGGTTTGTCAAGTATCAACTACAGCTTGATGAACTTCTGGGTTCTTTCCCGGAGATGATCTCTGAGTACGCTTGTTATTTTAAAGTCATTGATGTGGTTAGAGGCGAAGAAGAAGAAGATACATTCATCGTTCTGAACACTAGCGAAGAGATTATAACATACAATGTTCATGACAAGAGTTTCAAACATGTATCTAAGTTCACTGGGTACTTATTTGAAGACAATTCAATGTTTCATCCAGTTTATCATCGCTACACCGAAACCTTGTCTTCCTTATAAATGACATTTTGGTTTGTTTATATTATTTAAATTGTCAAAGGTATTTGAATGTGTGTTTTAGAAAAGATTTAGTTAATTAGTTATGTAATTTACGTCTAGTCTATTGTTAATATGCTTTTTATTTGTACATCGAAGCAGCAGCTTAAATTTACAGAGTTTAGCTTTAATTGATTGATAATCACAATACCCATCACACTGTAATGTCTCTGTACCTACTCACCTAACTGGATCAATTCACATGCTCGAAGCCTACCAAATGGTGATTATCATGAAAGATCTTGCATGCTGCGAGCGCCAACAGAAAGTACACCAAATCAATATTATCCCCTGAAGGCCTTATCATAGGGTATAATGGTGCCTCCATGCAAGAATCATTTCTAATAATCAACTGCGTTGACCATCGCCTCTATAAATATGGAGCTTCCTAGTTGTTGAATTCTGCAAAGTATGAACAGACTAAAATATCATGTGAGTGGAGGTGGAAACTATTGAAGCTCTAGCTCGTATGGCATCAAGAAAAGCAGACTGAATTAAAATAATGATGATTCACAAACGTGCTTTCCCAGATATGATCTCTGAAGATGGTTATGAGTTCGAAGTCATCGATGTGGTTAGAGGCAAAGAAGAAGAAGATACATTCCTGGTGCTGAAAACTCCCGAAAAGATGATAACATACAATGTTCATGACGAGTTTTAAACAGATATATAGTTGAAGCAGGTATTGTGCTTCAATATTCTATCGTTACACTGAAACCTTGTCTTCTTTCTAAAAGACATTTCCGAATGTTTATATTCCGGAATGATCAAACTAGAAGATTTAGTAAAGTTTTTTGTTTGTTGAAAACTTTGTTTATCAAGCATATATGTTTTGGCTGATTTGGATCAAACCAGAAAGTTAAGTCAACCAACAGAATCTATGTATGCCAGACCAATCTAAAACACTGTCCACAGTCTCAAACTTCCAGTGTCAATCGACAGCCCTAACGAATCAGCAATGTGTTTTAAACAAATATATAGTTTGGTGCAGTAACTGCACTTCATCCAGATGCACACATCACTGGCTCTTAACAGCTTGTGAAACAGAATATGGTGCTGCAAATGTTAAGACTTCCCTAACTTTTGTTCATAACCTTGATAAAAACACTGGGTTTTGACAGGTTAGAGCATTTGCTGCATTCAGTCTGATTGATGTTAGCACCTTCTTGTTCCAAAAGCTCAGTTAGCTTGGCCTGCAAAAGTTAGTTTATGGTTATGGGAATCTTAATTGTTTATAAAAAATGATCTATATTAAGTGTGTAGGACTTATTACTTGATCAGGGATAGTCACGGATAATTTCATGAATGGGAGAATTCTTCGTGTCTCTATCGTTGACTTTAATATATATAGAAACAACAGGTGAGCGGAGTTTAATAAAAAGCCTTCATCTTTGTGCCTCCATAACCGAATGCTACAGCTCGCTGAAAAAACAATGTACTAGCGATGTGTTTTTCTTTTGTGTCTAAGGGGGTGTTTGGTGTTACGTTTTCAAAATAGATTATGCGTTTTCAAAATAGATTTTGCGTTTTCAAAACTGTGTTTTGAAAAAGCATGCAGGTACATGCTTCTCCAAACACTTTTTTAGATTATTTATGTTTTACAAACACAATAATCAAATAATCACTTCAAAACGTAATCCCAAACACCCTCTAAATCTTTACGAAATCAGGTATTGAGTGCGTTTGTTTTTGGGATTTGAAGCTCCGTTTTGTTTTGAGTGTTTGGTTGTGGATCGATTGCATTAGATGTTCATGTGGCTGTGGGTGTGAGTGAAAATCAGAATGTATAGATAAGTATCATTCTCTGACCAACAGTGAAACAACTACTTATTATATTAACCACAACTATATAACTCGATAAATATCATTCTCTGACCAACAGTGAAAAACCAACAAGAAGAAAAAAATAAAGTATTAAACCAAGAAGAAAAAAATTGTAATTAGATACAACAACAAAAAATAAAGTATTAAACCAAGAAGAAAAAAACTGTAATTAAATAAATAATAAGGAAACAATAAACCCAAAATCTTTTGAACAGTGATGAATCAAATAAAATTCTTTGATTCATCTGAAATCAGAAATCATGAATCTGAATTCTTAAAACTAAGCTTAATCCTAAAATAAATTAAAAACTAAAAATCGCTAACTTGGGCCCTGTTGTAACTAGTAAATATGAACACGAAAGGAACTTTAAGGCCTTTCAAAACAAATTAAAAACTAAGAAAATATCTAAATTGGGGTTTATACTATAGTATGGGTGAAAAAAAAAACAAGTTGGGACAAACCTGACCCATCCACCCCGTAGGGTTGAAACCATTAAGTAACCTCTCTGTAGAAACTGATTTGAATCTGGTCAAAACCACCCCGAACCAATAATTTTATTCCCTGAAAAACCGTCTCAACCTGAATTGGGCTGATAAAAAAAATTCGCGTTGACCATCTTTGACAAATCGGTGGCCGGTACTATTCATACAGACGCATGGCTAACTGGGCAGAGTTTGTTACAAAGAAGCTTTGAAATAGCCCGGCCCATGAAATCATGCTTTCCATAATACGTACTACCTCCGTCCCATTAAATGTGTCTTATTTTGAATTTTCAAAGTCTTTATTTATAAACTTTGACTTTAATTATATTATTTTTGTGTTATATAAAACTTGATGAAAATCAACCCGATAAAAACACTTGTAAAACACACTCAAATCATATAACTTTCATCAAGTATTATCTAACATAAACAAAATTATTTAAGGTTAAAATTTACAAATAAAGACTTTAAAAATTCAAAATAGGACACTTTTAATGGGACGGAGGGAGTATAAATTTGGCTACTACCAGAAACCCTACCAGAGGCAGAACAAAAAAACAACATTCAACACGTAGTCCAAAACACACACAATGGTGAACAGCAGACGCAAATTCAAGAAAACCCGAAACACCCCCAAAACCTGCTTCTCGATGGAGGATTCTGATCATCATTCGACTCAATCTGGAGCATTGGTTGGTTCCAGCGATGACCTTTTAACCGAGATCTTTCTCCGCCTCCCTGTTACCTCCATCCTTCGCTTCAAATCTGTTTCTAAACACTGGCATATGCTTTTGACTCACACACATTTCACCCGAAGGTATGATATTAATAACCTTTCAAAATCTCCTGGTCTCTTTGCTGGCGATATATATGTTCCATATGATGTTGAAAACCCAAGCGCTCCCCCTTGTAGTAATCTTGGTTCCTACTTTGATCGTCCGCGTGTCAGAATCGTGCAATCTTGTAATGGGCTACTACTTTGCTCTACTCATGGGCCCAAAGGAAGCAAAGCTGCTCCTAGGTATTACGTATTTAATCCCACCACCAAACAATTGGCACTCATCCCACCAATCCACAAAAGTCTTAAAGTTCGTAAAACAATCCGTTTTATGGGTCTGGCATATCATCAAACAGATTGTCCTCACTACAAAGTTGTTTGTGTTCGTCGTCTTGAGCCTGATAGAGACTTGTTTCAGATTCAAATCTACTCGTCTGACACAAGGGAATGGAAGATTTCTATCGAAACTTTCTCTGCTGGTACGGGTAGCCACGTCTTTCAACAGGGGGTTTACTGGAATGGAGCTGTTTATTGGGTTACCAAGTATCACAAATACTTGTATTTTAAACTTGATGTTGAAAAGTTGCAAATGCAGCCCTTGCCGATGAGGTCTAGAGGTCGTCTACATTTAATAGCAACGTACTTTCGAGAATCTAGAGGTTGTCTACATTTAATACCATACCATAATCACCAAGATTATAGACTACACCTGAATGTGTATGAGATGTTTAGTGATCATTCGAGTTGGTTTGTCAAGTATCAAGTAGTGCTTAATGCAATTCCTGGTGCTTTCCCAGATATCATCTCTCGGTACGCTTTCAGTTATGATTTCAAAGCCATTGATGTGGTTAGAGGCGAAGAAGAAGAAGATACATTTGTGGTGCTGAAAATTCGTGAAAACATAATAAAATACAATGTTCATGACAAGAGTTTTAAACATATATATAGTCTACCCAGGCCCAGCTGCTTCCATGAAAATAGTTTCCATCGTTACACCGAAACCTTAAGCTCTTTTTAAAAAACAATTCGGTTTGTTTATATACATCATTATTAACGTGTTTGATGTGGTTAGAGGCGAAGAAGAAGAAGATACATTCCTTGTGCTGAAAACTCCCCAAAAGATATATAGTTTTACCAGGTACTTGTATGGAATTTTCCGTCGTTACACTGAAACCTAGTTTTCTTTCTAAAAGACAATTTGGTTTGTTTATATTACTATCAGTATTAGGGTGATTGAATGTGCAGTTTTAGAAAAATAAGTTTTTGTGTAATTTAAATCTGGTCTATTGTTAATATGCTCTTGTTTGTACATGTAAATAGTTTAGCTCAAATGTTTTTTAAACAAACCTTAACTTCTTTGTGGCATTGATGACCCAACCCATGCCCCCCAACACCCTTTAACCTAAGTAAATTGTCTGCCTATGTGTTCTATTACCATATGGGCAATAAGCTGAAAGGCTTCATGGTTCTGTCACATGTTTGACCATTTAAGTCAAAAGTCAAATAACAGATCCTATGTATTTCAATCTTCAAACCAAACTAAACAACTGTCCACAGTCTCAACCTTCTGTTTTCTAGCTTATTTGCCGAGTCAATTGACAGCCCTAACGAATTAGAAAGGAAAAAAAAAAAAAACAAGACTAGAGTTCAATTAAAAGCCTTCATCAATGTGGTTCCATAACCAAATGCTACAAACGTGCTCGGGTGATAAAGAATAATGAATGACTAGTGACAGGATTTTCAGATTTGTGTTATAAAAATGTGATAAAGAATAATCAAAATCCATAATATGTAATTAAAGTCAAAGTTTATAAATAAAGACTTTGAAAATTCAAAATATGACACTTTTAATGTGACGGAGGTAGTAGTTTCATAAGTACCTGCTGATGTGCTGACTGCTGTGGATTATGAAGACCGTCTTACAAGTAGACTTTGCCCTCCCTTTTGCTTAGAAGTTTATTTGGCTAGCAATGCAACTTTATGGGGTGTTTGGATGTTTATGATTATGTGATTATTAGTCGTAATTAGGCCTGGCAAATAAAACCCATTTGGGTTTTTGGGTTATTTTGGGTCATTTTAAAAATGAAAATGGGTTATGATTGGTTAAGAAATAACTAAGGATGGGTCAGGATGGGTTATGTGATATCTATTTAAAATAATTCGTGGGTAAGGATGGGCATTACGCAGGGTAAATGGGTAACTCAAAAAAGAGCATCACAGACAGATTTTTCATCTTATTCGAGTGTTCGTAGATGTTGGCTTCACAAATAATAAAAATTTTAAAAATAATAAAAATTTTCTAAAAAATAAAAAATATTAATAAAAATAAAAAAAATTCTAAAAACCCCAAAAAATTCTAAAAAATCCAAAAAATTCTAAAAAAAATCAAAAAATAATAAAAAAATCCAAAAAATTATTAAAAATAATAAAAAATAATAAAAAATTCTAAAAAATCAAAAAAATAATAATTAATCAAAAAATTTCTAAAAAAATCAAAAAAATTCTTATTATTTTATATTTTCTTATTATTTTTTTGATTTTTTGGAATTTTTTTGATTTTTAAATTTTTTTTGATATTTTTGGATTTTTTAGAATTGTTTGGGTTTTTTAGATTTTTTTTATTTTTTATAATTTTTTATGATTTTTAGGATTTTTTAAAATTTTTTGGATTTTTTATTATTTTTTGGAATTTTTTGATTTTTTAGTATTTTCTAATTTTTTTAGAATTCTTTTGATTTTTTATTATTTTTTTGAATTTTTTTATTTTTTGGATTTTTTATTATTTTTCTGATTTTTAGAGTTTTTTTTTTAGATTTTTTTATTATTTTTTGGATTTTTTATTATTTTTTAGATTTTTTTTTAATTTTTTTGATTTTTTAGAAATTTTTGGATTTTTTATTATTCTTCTGATTTTTTAGATGTTTTTTTTTTATTTTTTTAGAATTTTTTATTATTTTTTTGATTTTTTATAATTTTTGGATTTTTAGATTTTTTTATCATGCCCAAATACATCTTGACAAAAACCTATCTTGACCTAAACCCATTCTAACCCATTTCTTAATGAACCCATTCTAACTCAAACCCATCCTAACCCATACACATCCTAACTGTAAGACCCTAATTCGTATTTGACCAACAGTCGCAGCGGAAGTTCGTACCATAAAATTTCTTTTCATTATAAGTACCTTGACTTACTTAAAATTTCATTATAACACAACTTTTTCACATGAAGTCATAAATCGACTCATTTACAATTAAAAACGTAACATGGGTTTTCTATATTACATACACCAACTTTCCCGTACAATCTGTCTTGTGACTCGATCCTCGATCTCTATTCCTTGATGATCCTCATGACTCGTACTACCTGCGCTCACCACATAAAATTCATAACATTAGTACGCATTATAAACATACAAGATTTATTCACGTTTACTTTTCGTTCCGTTAACTCTTTACATCCCAGCTTTCCATCTGATCATACAATCCGTGGTGAGACTTTCTCGTTGTACCTGCGTTACACTTCGTTCACAAGGTACGCTATTATTATCGTCAATACTCAATTTCATCGAATACATGCATATATACTCTCATACATACTTACATATATGCATCCGTTCACACATAACTACTTACATACATACGTACCTACATTCATACGTACGTGCCTACATACGTGCATACCTACATACATACATGCATACATGCCTACATACATACCTATTACATGCCTTCACACAACCCTACATATGTGCATACATTCGTACATACTCACTTGGATATATATATATATATATATATATATACATACACATACTACCTACATACATACATACATTCATATCTTCACGCATGCCTACATACGTGCATACGCTCATATATACCTACTTGCATACATACACACATACATTCATTCATACGTGCCACTTATATTCATACATACATACCTTCATACGTATCTACTTTCCCTAAAACAAGGAATAAACTAATCATTCTTAGCTTATACGAGTTTAAAAACGGTCCAGACGGGTTCGCAATGCATCAACAGTTAAGATAAACGATTTTCGCGAAACTGACCCCCGTTGCGTAGCGCCACGGCCTGGGGCCTTCCCCGTCGCGCTACGCCAAGGCCTGATTTCGTCAGACTGTTGCAGCTGGTGCTGTAAAATTCCCAGCACGACTCGATTTCACGGAAACGAGCATAACTTTCTCATTTTTGATCCGTTTTACCCGATTCTTTTTCCTACGCGACCGTAATTTAATTCTCCTTCACATGGAGTGAAAATCTAATATTTGGACTACCTAACTTTATGACTTTTAAGCCTTTGGCTTATTACCCTTTTACCAAATTTTGACCCGTTAAAGGTATTTGCGCATATTAAGGTCCTTGGCTTACGAAAATCATACTACTCGCTTTCCTACTTTTCCAAAACATTCACTTAATCAAATAGCTTGTTTCTAATCAACTTTTAAGATCGTTAGCCCGATTTACCCTTCAAGGGCGTTTTTGTCAACTTTGTTCCATCCTTTACTACAAAGGACTTCCTTAAACATTTGACTAATCCCGCGACTTAACTACAACTCTAATCGCACATACCTGGCTCGGATCAAAGCTATGACCCGTTTTAATACTTCATGCGCTAAATGGCTAATTAACGGCAACATAATTCCTTTCGCTATTCATCCTGTGAATTCATAACTCTTGACAATACAATCATTAGTCGACATCGTCAAATGGTGATAGCTTCACCATTTGACCCGTTAAGTCTAAATGTCCATTCGTCCTTGTGTGATTGTAAATATTCCTTACCCCTTTCTTGAATATTTGTTCTTTCGTTAACTCGTAACCAAAATTACCGTTATACCCTTTTTACCCTTTTTAACCATCAAACTTAGTTTCTTATCATAACCACATGTTCCGACCCGTATTAAAACTTGTCGGAACGTCATACTTCATATATTAAATTTATCATATTCTTAATCTATACGATGCATAGAAATTCTACAAAAAGGGTGTAAGCTTTACTTACCTTGCATCCAAATATGCTTCCCATGCGTATATGTTCCGTTTGACCCGCTTCTTTCCCAATCTTCCACACAGCTTGTCTAGCGTCAAACTATTATATATCATTCGCAAGATAGTTAGCTTATTTATCATTCATCACGACCCTTCCATCACACGGATCTTATATCGAAATTATCATTCGAACTTAAAACATGCTAATCTATCAAATCCTAGCCGAAATCCTTTAAACATTTGCACACGTATGTGATTTCAAACATCATTAACAATAACATATCATCATTTTCATCATATTATACAAAACCCACTTCATAACTATATTGTTAATCACTTACTAGTGATCTAAACTCAATTATCTCTAATTTCATCTTACCCTTGGTGTGTGTACTACCTTCTAAACATAATGTACAACTAATTCATGCATATTCATCTATCCTCATACATAATTCATCAAATTCCTTCTTCTAAACAACATGAATCATTCATGCATAAACATCAAACATACTAGTATCACATTTTATTCAATTCATCTAACAACAATTCATCATATATGTCAAAATACATCAATAATAGGTAAGAATTTGGACATGGATGATTTACCCATGCCATCATCTTCACCATAACAAACGGGTTTCACCCTTAAACATCAAATTAACCTAAACCATACATAATCCATGTTCTATATGATGATTCTAACACACACCCATTCTCAATTTCATACAAATTCGCAATTTACATCATAACCCACTTCGTGAAAGATCACCAATCTAACTTTTAAGACATACCTTGCGATCCTCTTGTGAAGGTGATCATTAATCCATGTTTCTTCTTGAATTTGAGCTACAATTAACCCTTCAATTTGGTGATCTTCATGGTTAGGGTTTGTGAGCTTTCATGGAGCTCCTGGCTGAACACACCATCGTGTGTGTGTATGTGTGTATTTTTTTATAAATTCAACCTTCATTTACCCCACTTTAGTCCCTCAAGTTTGCCACTAATTCTAATTGGCACATCTCTCATCCTTTAATTGTTTCTACCATACTCATAATTAGGTTAAATAACCTAGTCATTTATTTCTTGATGTACCATATCATAACATTTAACAAATATAAACATTCGGGTTTTGGGGTGTTACACTAACCCATTACCCAAACCTACCCAACCCACCCATTTTGCCACTCCTAGTCGTAATAATCAGTTTTAGTGTTTGGATAATCTATAAACTTATTTTGTATCTGTTCCTTATCCGCTACAAGTTAAAAAATGGAAAGTAATATTTACTGGTTTTTACTTTATTTTAAATACTTTTTGGGTAAAAGGGTATACCCTGGTGATTTGTATTACTATCAACCAAAATAAAACTAATAGAGGGCTAAAATACCACTCTAGTTCTAGTTCATTGGGGTGACATGCCACCTCCAATGTAGAACAAGCAAACAGCTAACTATACAAAAACATGACACCAATTAACCATCTAACATCTAGGTGACCATTATTTTAAATACTTTCCATCTACACTTTTATATAATTAGTTATTCTATTAATAAAAAGGTTGTTTTATTTTATTTTAAGGCCAGGAGTGTGGTATACCGCCTCTAGCCGACTCAGCTTCGTTAGCGCCCCATAGTGCCCCCATGCCATCCCCTGCGCACCAAAGAGGGGGGCGCCATTGAAGGCTCGCCAGCCCAGTAACGAGCGCTAAAGGGAGGGGCTGGTGGGATTCAGCCAATCAATTTTTTTCTCTTTGTTTTTGTTTTTTTGTATTTTGTTTAATAGGGGGGCTTTAAAAGGGCTTTAAACCATTGCATACATGTTAAAGGGAGGAGCTTTAAAGCCCCCTATGTGACATGACGCTGATGTGGATCTGACGTGGCGTAATAAAGCCACTATGGGCTTTAAACCACACCCCCTAGCCTAAACGTTCCCACCTGCATCATGTTCAAGTGTTTTGAGTTTAACTGTTAAATATCACATAACCTGTTTCAAATACACATCCAAACACTCCCTTTGATGATGAATTTATACTCAGTTTACTCACATGTAACTTGTTTTTTCGCTGCATTGAATTGTGAAGATGCTTGCCTAAATCCAGAAGTCATAACAGATGAATATGTCGCATCAGGCATGTGAACTTAACAATATCAGGTCAGGTAAACTCATATACTTGATATGATCGGGACTGGATTTCCATGGGGAACAAGTCATTATTTATGCTTCATCAAATTGTGTAAACGACGCGTTCTGGTTCTTTTTATATGAATCATAGTTCCCGATCTCCCCTGCATACCATTTATTTGATTTGAACCACAAATACAATCTAGCTCTTCAATTTTGCAAGAATAACAAATAAATGTATCCAGTTTAATCCACTATATAGCATAGTTGTTGATAGGGTCAGGGGTGAGCTACTTAGCACGGATACGAGTACGGGTGCGGGTACGGGGAACGACAAAACTAAAAAATACAAGATACGGGTACGGCAAAAAAAATATTAAAAAATAAAAATATATTAAACAAAGTCCAAAAGTTAAAAATATATTAAACAAAGTCCAAAAATATATTAAACTCCAAAAACACTATATCAACCATAGGTAATTAATTATCAATAATCAAATCGTTTTCAAATTCCGGTTCATCTAGCGAGAGATCGGCAACCTCCAAAAACGCAACATCTTCCATTGAATCAAAAGCATCTCCACCCACATCCCACATCTTTGCATCATCATTCAGATTCCTTGACAAAAGTCGTAGATTATTGTGGATGTAAACCAAGTCTTTAGCACGACTTGTAGTCAACTTGTTCCTCCTTAGCGAATGAATAAATGCATAAGTACTCCAATTACGCTCACCATAGGATATTAGTGAAATAACGTTAAAATTAGTACACTTTTAACATTTACATCAAATAATATACTTAAATATTAGAATCTTCAAATATTTTATCAGATGTGCATTATTTGGTTTTTTTTTAACGGCTAACTGCTTTCCACGTGTAAACCCATCCTTTCGGAGCTATGTCCAAAGGTCGATTACTCGACCACCGCTAGAAAGGGTAGTACACCCCTGATGCGTGGGAACCCCGTGGAATGGGTAAACCCTCGCTCCCCGTTGAACTCGGACCCGGGATGAATCCTGAGTCGAGCCTTCACCCGGATGTCTCACCCTGCAGCAGCCAGGGATCGAACTAGCGCCTCCAATAGAGACAACCAGCCAACCCACCAGCTGAGCTAGAGATTATTTGGTTATTTAATTCCTTATTTCGGTCATATAGTTTTAGTTACTAATAATCGATGTGTTGTGAATTAATGCATGTTATTGAACGTTTTTATAAAGTACAATTTCCCCTCTATTAGTTCAAATAAAAAAAAATTGTGAGTTGCTATTACTATTCAATTTTGTGTAAGTCAATATAGTTTTGTATACAGTTAATTAAAGCACAATTCATTTTTCTTTTTGGTTTATTATCTATCTAGCCACTGGTTCATGCATTAATACTTTTATCAATCCGAACCACTAGCCCAGTTGGTCCCATGTGGTGGGGTTGGGCCGGTTTCCTCCTTGGAGGTCACCGGTTCGATCCACGGCTGCGACGTTATGGGGGGAGGACGTCCCAATGATGGATCGTTCCTACCGAGGCATGGTGCGATCCGGAGGGCAACCCGGTTTTACCCAGCTGTTACCCCAGCGAGTCTCTCGTGTGGGGGCAGTGTGGTTTCCGGCCGAAGGTCAGTCAGAGCGGCAGCCGGGGTCCGATCGAACATCGCGTCTGCGAAAGCTGGGCTGACGGGTAACCGTCCTTGACGGGAACCCGGTGACCAATGGTCCATGTACATATTGAAAGTCGCCTTTCAAAAAAAAAAAACTTTTATCAACTTTTGCTCGGAAGAGTTAATTACAATTCACCTTTTTACACTTTTTACGTCTATGGTTTTTGTCTTTTACGACTGTTCTAAAAACGTTTTTCATATTTTACCCCAATACTTTTCCACTTTTAACTTTGGTCTCATATAACTTTTTATCTTTTACAAATTTATCGTTTACATTTCGGTCTAAAATTTATGAGTTAATACCATGCAACGAACGTGAGTGGTTCAAAGTTTTTACGCTATTTTGTTTTGCGGTTTAATGGCTCTGTCGTAATGTGCGGGTCCTAAGTCGACTTAGTTATTATTTTCTTTGTTTTATGTTTCGGTCTAATTTTTTCAAGTTAACGTGCTGTTACGTACAAACGGGGTTCAGCATTTTCACGTCTACTTTTTGTTCGGTTTAACGGTCCCGTCACATAGCATGGATCCTAAATACTAGTTAGATTCATTTAATAACAATATATTGTTAAGACACAAAATTATAAGCATACCAATAGAATAAGGCATATAAAACTAAAATGTAACAACATGCAACATGACTCGTGTCCTAATAATACAAAAGTATTTATAATCAAACATGATAAAGAATGAACAAACATAAAAACATTTTTGTAGAAGCGAACCAAATGAAATTGTTTGATATTAAATCTTCGAAACTGTTAGTCGACTAGTCGTAAATTAAAACTAAAAATAACTAGATTTGGCACTCTCTGTAAATTTGAGCGGGATAACCTCTCTTTGTGATTTTAACATGCAACGTTCATGACAAGAGTTTCAAGCAAGAGTTCATGACACTAGCGAAAAGATTATAACATGCAACGTTCATGACAAGAGTTTCAAACAGGTATCTAGTTTCACTGGGTACTTATTTGAAGACAATTCAATGTTTCATCCAGTTTATCATCGTTACACCGAAACCTTGTCTTCCTTCTAAATGACATTTTGGTTTGTTTATATTATTTAACTTGTTAAGGTATTTGAATGTGTGTTTTAAAAAAGATTTAGTTAATTAGTTATGTAATTTACGTCTAGTCTATTGTTAATATGCTTTTTATTTGTACATCTAAACATAACCTAACGCTGTAATATCGAAGCAGCAACTTAAATTTACAGAGTGTAGCTTTAATTGATTGATAATCACAATACCCATCACACTGTAATAGGGCTAGCAATTGGGTACCTGTTAAGACACGATTAGACCTGTTTGACTGAAAAATACACCCTTTGACTTTTTTAATTTTTAAAATAATTAAAATTACAATGTTAGGATCTATCATTTAGTCATCTTTGTACATAAAACATAAAACTGTTTTATAAACATGAGGTAGAAAATAGTTAAACGAGCAGTAATCATGTTTGAAACTTATGTTGTGCGCGCCGTCAGAAACCTGTTAAACCTGTTAAGACACGATTTGCCAGCCTTACACTGTAATATCTCTGGACCTAACTGGACCAATTCACATGCTCGAAACCTACCAAATGGTGATTATCATGAAAGATCTTGCATGCTGCGAGCGCCAACAGAAAGTACACCAAATCAATATTATCCCCTGAAGGCCTTATCATAGAGTATAATGATGCCTCCATGCAAGAATCATTTCTAATAATCAACTGCGTTGACCATCGCCTCTATAAATATGGAGTTTCCTAGTTGTTGAATTCTGCAAAGTATGAACAGACTAAAATATCATGTTTGTGGAGGTGGAAACTATTGAAGCTCTAGCTTGTATGGCATCACGAAAAGCAGATTGAAATAATGATGATTCACAAACGTGCTTTCCCAGATATGATCTCTGAAGATGGTTATGGGTTCGAAGTCATTGATGTGGTTAGAGGCAAAGAAGAAGAAGATACATTCCTGGTGCTGAAAACTCCCGAAAAGATGATAGCATACAATGTTCATGACAAGGGTTTTAAACAGATATATAGTTTAAGGAGGTATTGTGCTTCAATATTCTATCGTTACACTGAAACCTTGTCTTCTTTCTAAAAGACATTTCCGAATGTTTATATTTCGGAATGATCAAACTAGAAGGATTAGTAAAGTTTTTTGTTTGTTGAAAACTTTGTTTATCAAGTACATATGTTTTGGCTGATTTGGATCAAACCGGAAAGTTAAGTCAACCAACAGAATCTATGTATGCCAGACCAATCTAAAACACTGTCCACAGTCTCAAACAAATATATAGTTTGGTGCAGTAACTGCACTTCATCCAGTGTCAATCGACAGCCCTAACGAATCAGCAATGAGTTTTAAACAAATATATAGTTTGGTGCAGTAACTGCACTTCATCCAGATGCACAAATCACTGGCTCTTAACAGCCAGTGAAACGAATTTTTTTTAGAAGTGGTGTATTTTGAAAAGATTTTTAGGATAATGGGGAAGTCAAACAAAAAAAAAGGTTTTTGGTGTATCCGCTGTTGCTAATAGCGGATTAGGAAGGGAAGTAAATTGTGTTGCAGCCTTGCTCAGGTAGGTGTCAGATGTTTTTCTAATCCTCTATTGAGAATAGAGGATTAGGAGGAAACACTTAACCATGGTTCCAGCCTCATGGTTAAGGGTTTCCTCCTAATCCTCTATTCTCCTAATCCTCTATTCTCAATAGAGGATTAGAAGGAAACACTTAACCATGAGTTTGGAACCATGGTTAAGGGTTTCCTCCTAATCCTCTATTGAGAATAGAGGATTAGTAAAAACCTCCTGAGAAAGCTGACACCTCCTGAGCATGGCTGCAGAACGGGCTACTTTTCCTTCCTAATCCGCTATTAGCAATAGCGGATACACCAAAAACCTTTCTTTTTGTTTGACTTCCCCATTATCCTAAAAATCTATTCAAAATACACCATTTCTAAAAAAAATTCCCTGTGAAACAGAATATGGTGCTGTAAATGTTAAGGCTTCCCCAACTTTTGTCATAACCTTAATAAAAACACCTGGTTTTGACTAGTTAGAGCATTTGCTGCATTTAGTGTGTAGGACTTATTACTTGATCAGGGATAGTCACGGATAATTTCATGAATGGGAGAATTCTTCGTGTCTATCGTTAAGTTTAATAAAAAGCCTTCATCTTTGTGCCTCCGTAACCGAATGCTACAGCTCGGTGAAAAAACGGTGCCCACATCATAAAACGTATCACAGTTCCCAATCGAGTAATCGACCCACCGCGGCTCCATCATCACTCGTTTCACATCATGAATCTGAATTCTTAAAACTAAGCTTAATCCTAAAATAAATTAAAAACTAAAAATCGCTAACTTGGGCCCTGTTGTAACTAGTAAATATGAACAAGAAAGGAACTTTAACGCCTTTCAAAACAAATTAAAAACTAAAAAAAATAGCTAAATTGGGATCCATAGTATGGGTGAAACAAAACAAGTTGGATCAGCAGTTTGTGAGCACGTTGGTGACGGTTTATCTTGATAAAACAATGGATGTTAACCCGTACGATCAGATCTTATCGGGTTTGACAAACCCTAAACACGATGAAAAGGTAAAGGATTTGTTATCTTCGTTCTGCAATTGTGCTGTCGAGACGTTTGTGAGAACTTCTCACCAGGTGATTTTGAACTCGAACGGGAAAGAGTTCATGAGATCAAGAACGAGCGAGAGTGATGGGTTCGTGAGCAAGATTTCTTCGACTTTAGCGGGTCCGAGTAACCGAAGTCTTGTTCTTGATTTGACTGGGAGGGTGACGTTTGCGACTGTGAGATCTTTCTTGGATTTTTTCTTGGAACAGATGTCAACGGATGTGAAACGGAAGGTTGATGTTGTTCATGACGAGGCGGTTGACAAGGGGCGTGAGGTTTATAGGTATGTGAGTACAAAATCTTGTTCTGCTATGACTGTATGTCTTTCGGTTTGGTTACATGTGTTAAGTAGTCCATGGAGTTTTGCATCGGCATAAGTTTGTTGCAATATTCTTTAGCTTGAATTCGTTAGATACAATACGGTACGGTACAGTACAGTACAATACAAGTGTGTGTGTATATATTTGTTGATTGAACAAAAATGAATACTTTTGTTTGTATCAGATCACAAGAGCATGAAATATTATCTCACAATTTAAATGGAATAAGAAAAACACCAAATTATACAGATGTATCTGCCACTGTGTTGGCTGGATTGTCATAATTGATTCTAAATGTATTACACTCTTCTAAGACTATATGCTCATCCTTTTTTGTATTTAGTTTGGTAACCAGATTATATATATCATATTTGTTTTTCATATGTATAAATTTTTAGACAAATCCTTTCTATTTTACAAACTCTTGCATTTTATTTCAATCCATAAACAAGTTTTTAAGTTTTAGAAAGTTTATATAACTTGAAAAAGTTTTGCAAGGTGTTAACATCCTTGAAAATAGCTTGTGTTTTGCAAGGTGTTAACATCCTTGAAAAAGTTTCAGTAGTTAAACTGTTTATTTGAGTAGGATCACCTTGGTTTATTACAGCTAAATCATCCTTACTGATTTTCCTTGAAAAATAGTAACTTAAAAACCTTGGAAACAGTAAGAATGATTTTGTTTCAACATTATTAACCAAATCTTTAAAGATTTCCCGAGAATAGTTAAAATTTTCTCCTTGAAGAATAGCATATCCCAGATTTTGAATCTTTAAAGGAATTTCATTAAAAGAAGTGGTTTTGTTTGAAACACATAGTAGGAGGGTATGAAATAAAAATCTGGTTGCAGAAGGAAAATAACCTTTTTCTAAGGTAATTTTCTTCATCATTGTGGCTTCATACCCTCTCTCAATGAAGTCAGTTTGCAACTCGTTTTTAGTGAAAGAGATTTTACATTCTTGATCATCGAGTTTAAAGACCTCTGAAATGGATTGTGGCGTGATTTGGACAGCTTTACCCTTTATAGAAGAGTTTATGGTGGTTGCAGTGTCACCTTGTTTTTCAAGGGTTGCATTCTTCCAAAACTCCCTTTGGGTCACCAAATAGATTGGTGCATCGGTGATGAACAAAGTTTTATACTTTGATTTTGCCATGATGTCAATGATGGAATCGAACACGTTGGTGGTTCCTGGTTTTGTGAGAAGACCCAGGAGATTGTGAGATGGTTTATATGGAATTTCAGTGGAGATTGCCTTTTGGGAGGCTGTGTTCGATGATGATTTGGATGAGGGTTTTGAAGATTTCTTTGATTTTGTCATTTTGGGGATGATTGATCGAAGAAATTTGTGAAGAAATGTGAAGAAAAACTGCTTTGAGAAGAGAATTTTTAAGAATTTAATTCGACAGTAAAACCCTGTTTTGATGGTGAGTGGGGGATTTTATAAGGAAGAAAGTGAATGCTGAGGTGGCAGCCGTTACAAAAGGTCTGACCAATATGTACTGTCCACGTGACAACCCCTGTTGAAAGTGAAGGACAATACTTTTGTGAAAGTGACTGATGAAGGCAGTGGTATGAAAGCAGTGGATGATTTTTACTATCAGTGGATAGCATATCAGTGGATAAGACACTGCTTTTGAACAACAGAGTTTATCAAAATAATGAGAGAGCAGGGGTTGACTTTCAGCAGTGGACAGTGTTTAGATATCAGACGTTGGAACACAACAGTGGTTAGGGTAAATGGTACAAATCTGAAGAACAGGTGTTTCAGCAACAGTTTTGAGGATTTTCATTCAAGGTTTTGCCACATGTTAATTTTGAAAGACAGTGGATTAGTACCCCAGATGAATGAGAACTTTTTGCTAAGGCAACTTATTTTCGTTAAATATTCAATTAAAACATGAGTACCTTAGTAATTCAAACACAATTTGCAATCAAATTTGATGAAAATTTAGGATCAAACCTGAATATGACATGATCGTGACATATGTGCCATTTCCTTTTGACCCATTTATGAGGACATTAATACCATCAAAAAATAAGGTATTACATCCTGACAGGAGCTGAGACTATTGCCAATAAAAACAAGCAACAGTTTCACATATATTATTCAAAAAAAAAATGAACAATATATCCTGATTATTCGAGAAAATCCTTTTAAGGAAAAAGAATGATCAAGGATTTTCTGAAAACAGCATCAAGAAGGATCTGGTATGTTTACTAGAGAAAACACAATCATATTATTCTCAAGTCATTTAAAATGGTCAGAGGTTTTGAGATACTGAATACATATCGACCACTGTTTGGTACCATTTTCTTTGTTAGTTGATTGCAAACATGATCCTCTTTGTAATTCATTCACTGGACTCAAAAACCCTTTTCTGAACAGGTGAATGCACATAGTTGCTTAATGACCATTATTACCCTACACTTTGACTCTTCAGTGTTTTATGTTTATACTCTTTTCTTCTGACATCAGAAGTTATGAGATGAACACACTTCGGAGTTTTTGTGAATTTTCTTAATGTATTTTAACATAGTTGATTTTGTCCTTTTGAGGAATTCAACCTGTTTTTGACACATAAGATCTGGATAGCTAAAGTTTTAATTTCCCTCTTTTTATGTTAGCAAAACATAGATGTTTTTATGAACATGGGTTTTGCTACTCTGAGGTTCATACTTTAGCATTTAAACGAGTGACATCCCAATTTTCATAACAACAGGTGAGATCAGTTTAGAAAATAAGAAATAATCTCATAATTTGACAGATATACTTTCAGATCTAGACACCATGAGTGTATTATGCATGAAATCAATTGTTGTATGAAATTTGTGTGTCATATGACATCTTGGTTAATTTACAGAGTTTTTGATTAACCATTTTGAACATGATTTACTCAATACTCTGTTTTTCAACTAAATACAACCAACCTTAGTATCAATGAATTTTGAGCCGAACTGTTATGTCAAATTGATTGTTAGATCGAATTTGACTGTCCATGCTCTGATACCAATTGTTAGGATCGGAGGCTCTCATGATAGTGTTTGTTTGTTTAAAATGAATGATCAACGAATATGAAAACATGTTTAGTGCAGCGGAAATGAAAACAAACTTTGTAAACACAATCAAAGGAGAAAGTAGTTTGATAAACAATTGCTTCTCATAGAGTCGAATGATTTACAAATCAAAGCAAAAGATTACAGATAAGCTTACAAACTATACTCCCCCTCAGCCTGATGCCCCAAGGTTGGTTGCACACAAGATGAAAGGATTAGACATGAGGAGAAGAACCCGCTCAGTCAAAATCAAATGTAACAGTACAGGGTACTGTTACATTTATAGGCAAACCAAACCACTGAGGTATCTCAGCTGACGTCACCATGAAAGCGACGTCTAACAGCCTAACAACCTGTATCTACTGAACTTACACAAACACTGATGTCTAACAACTGATTGTAAATAAAATACAAAACATGAGGAAACAACTGCTTCTCGTTCCACTGTTGTAGCCTAAGCACTGATGCTCAACAACAACATCAGTGCTTTCTTCAAAGGTGATCAGTCCTTGAATGAGCAGTGTTTGTGTCTTCAGCAGCACTCAAGAGACAGCAGTAGATAGAGCACCAGAGTTTGTCTTTAGCAGTCTTTAGGATTATATCAGCAGTTGAAAAGGGCATCAGCAGTTGATTATGAGCAGCAAATAGAGACCATCAGATGTTATAACTCACTTTCAAGGGGAGAGCAAAGTGTAAACTACTGTTTATTGTGAATCCTCTGTTGTGACCTGGTTTTGGCTTTACATTATCTGTTCCTCTGGTAGGGTTCAATCCCAACAGTATTTTTTGTACCGGTTGGTACCGAGCTCATCAAATCCTGTAACAACGTAGCAACGCAAGTAATTGCACCGTTTAGATTACTTTTCATACACAACCCAATGAATAGTAATATCATCAAGGGGATGAGCAAATGGTATCGGGTATCGGGTACCGGTACTGGTATCAAATTTACCAAACCGGGTATATTTTCAGTACCGAATGGTACCGTCTTTTGACATTTTCGGTATCGGTTCGGCACTGGTATTCACCGGTTTTTACCCTCAAATACCATACCGTATGGTACCGAGCATTTTCGGTGCCGGTACCTAATTTCAATGATTTTCCGGATTGGTACTTTTGGTGCCATTACCTGTACCGAGCTCATCCATATTTTAACGTGTTAGTACCGTAATAACTAAACTGAAAACAACCGAATTTTCAACGTGTAGGACGTATGGGTCCTATTATTATATATTAGATTATTTAAAATCGCTTTTTTAGGACGAAGTGACTATCGTTACCACGTCATTTTTATTTGTGTTTTGATATTCGGTATCTGCTTGCCGTTGCCGACAAGCGTTTCGCGGACATTAGGTCCCCACCGCAACGCGCGGGCGGAAAATCAACTAGTTGAGATTAATTCTTAGAACATGTTATCTCACTAAAAAGGTTAAAAGGTGATGGAAAAAGGAGAAAATGAGAAGCAATCCCAAATACAGCTTTTTCACCATTTAATTGTTCACTTTCAGAGGTACGGTCTCACGGCGTTCAAGGAGTCGACCTTGGATATAGTCCCAAGCAGAATGAGTTTACACGTGAGATTCTTTGTCGTTTAGAAAAAATGTTCACTTTCCATTTGTATATATCATGGTGTCTAAACGTACCCTGTCAGCCCAGTCGCGAGGAATCTTGAATTACTATCAATTTATTAGGGTGAAGGGAGTGGTTAACTATTTGGAATAGGTAAACTCCCCATTCACCCAATCAGACAGTGCCCCGTCAATTCACCTAAATTGTTTACCTAATGCTTAAAAACGTTGGCGGTGGTTTACCTAATGGGGTTTAGGTAAACTAATTAAAAAAAAAAAGGAAAAATGTATGATTGATTGAGAGAACCCCACCACACACTTTTCTTTCTCCCCCTTCCCTCCCTCTTCCCGACTCGGTGAACCTTCACCGATTTTGGCCACCAATTAGGTAACATGAATACGGTGACGGTAAACATCGGCAAAACTCCTTTACCGAACACCACACCGTTCACCCTTATAAATATATGATTACTGATGTTAGGTAACGAGTTTTTTAAAGTTCACAAAATCGATTTACTTTTTTTATAATAAGCTTTTTTTCTTTACTTTATACCATGGCTTTAATTTTGTATTGCTTTGAACACTTTTCATGATGAAATACATTTTCTTTTATTCTAATTTTATAGACTGCAGTTACTTAAACTTATGGTATTTACTTGATAACAAGTCATATCATATGAGTTAAGTTCACGTACAAAGAGCCTTATCGTATAAAACGTACGAAATGCATGAAAAATCAAAGGAAAAAAAAAACATTGTAGCATTTTCGTAATTATTTGCTCGTAGGGTAATTATCAAAATTACTCAGCAAATGATCTTATAGGGTAATTTTGTAAGATGATCTTGTAGGGTAATTATCAAAATTACTCTGCAAGTTTATCAAACAACATACAATTCAAAATTATCTACAAGATCATTTGTGGATACTCTACAAAATTACACTACAAGATCAATTACCATACAAGATCATTTGTAAAGTAATTATGATACTCTACAAAATTACTCTACATTATCAAAATTACCCTACAAGATCATTTGTAGGATAATTTTGATTATTACTCTACGAGTAAATAATTATGAAAATGCCATCGCGTGTTTTTTTTTTTACTTTTTCACCCTATTCGTATGTTTTGTACGATAAGGGTATTTGTATTTGATCTTTTACCTAAAAATGGTAGGATTATATTATATTATAATTAAACATCTTATTTTGTTTTTGTAAACTGGTCATATTACAGCTCGGATTTAATTGGTAACATGTGAAATTTGGGTTCATAAAGGCCAAGGGTCATATTAACACCATTCCCCGCCGTAACACTGGCTAACCACCTAGTTAAACATGATAATCTATACATCTATACATATAATAAAGTAAATCAGTTATGGGACACGTGTCAGTTGCTTAAGGCCCTTATTCTGATATTCCCGCTTAATTGACCGAATCACAAATTGGTTTACTCGCGGTTACTACCCGGCCCGTTTCCCTATTTGGACTTAAACCCACATAAACAAACAATCGTGAATATCCTTTCCATTCTTTTTTCTTCACCCCAAACCCTAATGCCGAATGTGTAAGGGTTTCTCCCACTTTGTTCAGATCAACTTGGTTAACGATTTACACTCTTGTGGGGGATTAATCTACAACTTTTTGGTACGTTTATTTGTTAAATCTTTTTTCCTTTGATTTCTTTGATATCTAGGTGATTTGGAGTTCTTCCAATCTATTGTTGGGCGATTGTTTTCCAAATCGGTTGGAACCAGGTTCGATTCTCATCGATTTGTTGTTCGTTCTTATACACTTTTTCTTCTATTCACGGGTTCCATCTTCAAATAGGCCTCAAACCAGGTTTCCGTCTTCAAATAGGCTTCAAACCAGGTTCGTTGTTCTATGAGGTTCGTTGTTCTATGGGTTTCTAATCCGATTATGTGTTTTCTTCATTGTGATTCGATGTTAGTTCATGTGTTAACTCAGTTGATATAACTAAAGTATGCTTTGTTTATAACCATGGGAATAATCTAAAAAGATCATTAAATCTATATTTTTTTGTTATTTGGACAATAATATGGCCATATGGGCTGAATTTATATGATGTTTTAATCTGATTATGTGTTTTCTTCAAAGTGATTCGATGTTAGTTCATGTGTTAACTCAGTTGGTATAATAGATTGCATTTAGATAGTTACAGCTACATTAAACGCTTTAATGGTTATGTTTATATGTAAAAATAACATATAGCTTTGTTTTCACTCAACTAGACTAACTCAAAAGATATGGTGTGGTTCGATGGTCTCCACATATCCTTTATGATCTTTATTTTCATACAATACCACATCGAGGGCTAAAAACATCACTAAACATACAAAGAGGTCAGAGGTCTTTTATAACTAATAGGGGAGCAAGAACAATTAATTAATCAAATATATAATTCTATTTAGTTTAGTGAAATAGAGAAGGTGATCATGTACAAGCAAGCACACATGTGATACTAGAATCTAAAGTGGAAAAAGAGAACAAAAAGTGTTTGTACATATATAATCTCAGGTATTTCTTTAGTTACAAAAGTTATTTTAAAATGCAGTCTTCAAGGAAGGAGAAAAATGCAGTTCTAAAAATAGGTGGATGCTTACTTTGGCAATATTGTTGTATTACTTTAACATTTATGGAGAGCTCATGGTGCTTAAAACTATTGGCATCTGTAAGTATGCGATAACTAAGGTAAAGCCTTCTTCTATAGTTTCTAAGTTGACCTTTACGATAATTTTATTTATGGTCTCGCCACTTACAATTGCAGGCTCAAAATGTTAGTTCTTCATATGTGATGAAATGTAATGATGACACTTTAAGACGGGTAGATACCATCTTGAAAGAACTTAATAATGTCCCTCATCATTGATCTCTCAGACACACGGTGAATGGACTGTTAGTTTTAAGGTCCACTGACATTAAAATCATAATCTTTTGTTTTATTTCTTTCCCTTTTTTGTTGTATAAAAGACAACTATTTGTACTATTGTTACAACCTAAACAATAGTTCTTGAAAAATGAAAAATCAGAAGTATATATGGGAAATCTTAATATTCTTGACAATTATAGAAAATATTTTCATTTATGCAAATTATGCAAGAGCAGTGACAAATTTAATTTCTTTGCTTCATGGACGTGTTGCTTCTCTTCTAGGACATATGGTTTGTTCACTTGGTATGATACGCGGAACATATCTGAATTGATTATATCTTATTTTTACTTTTTTTTAACGGCAAATTTGGATCACTGACGGACCACTGGAGTATCATCGTGCCACCGGCAGAACCACCCGATCATATCCATCTCCACTAGGCATAATCTCTATACACCAATTCAGGAGGAAACCCAATAAATATGGGAAAAACCCCCTTGTGAGAATCGAACCCAGGACCTATAAAGCCATGGGTATATCTTATTTTTACTTGCGTATTGAATTATGATCTTGCAGTTTGTAGTTTGATTAGTACTTTTCTACCAAAGTAATGTGCTTTTCAACCATGTACTACAACGGTTTCACTCTATATAAAAAAATATTTACAAAAATATAAATTATATCGTTTTCGTTATCCAACCCGTGTAACACACGGGGACATAACCTAGTGAATGAATAAACCTAAAAACTTTTCGGTAGAAGCTAAGTAAATGAAATTATTTAATTATGAATTCAGAAATCGTTGAAAACTAACGTTAATTATCCTAAATTGAACTGAAACTAAAGAGTAAATTATAAGTTTTGTCCTTTATGTTTGTCCCAAATTTCAGGCGCTGTCCTTTACCTTTAAAATTGATGAGTTTTGTCCTTAATGTTTACAAATCTTGCACGTTATGTCCTTTAGGCCAAACCCAGTTAGATTTTTTGGTTAAAACTGATCATGTGCAAGGCACATGAGGGTACTATTGTAATTTCACCATTTAAGGGGCTATTGTATAACTAATATATAGATTGGGACTATTTTGTAAAAATAGAAAATATATTAAATTAAAACTTCTGCACTCTCTCTCTTCCTCCCTCACTCTCTCTCGCTCTCTTCTCTCTCCATCTGCGGAGTAGATGCACCACCACCGCCGCCATACCCTTCACCTCCACCTTCACAGCCACTGTTACCACTCCCCACCACAACCGCCGTCCCCTTCAACTCCACCTCCACATGACCCGAGTCCACTCACCAACATCACTGCCACAATCATCACCACCAAATCTAACGGAGCTCGTCGGAGACACACCACCACCGTCGGATCTGAGTAAAAGAAATAAAAATAACACACCCGGCTCACTAACCGGAGCTCGTCAGAGACACACCACCACCGTCGGTTATCCGTCATCATCATCAGTTTATCATCATCACCGCCACGATCACCGCCGCCGCCGTGCTCCTCCGCCGCTGCAGACGGCACTACCCTTCTCCGTCTTCTCTCTCTCTCTCTCTTTCTCTCTCTGTTCCCTCTGATCTCGTCGCCGGATTTCATAAGAAAAATGGGATGTGCGGCTGATGTTCTATCTGGCTAGGGTTTCATAAGAAAATGGGGGAGAAGGGTTAATGGCGAGGCCGGAATTTTTTTGGGGGTTTTTGTTGCAGGTTTATCTTGATCATCAATGCTTGTTGGGGTTTTTTTTATATTTTTGGTTTTGGGGATTTTTGATTTGGAATTTAGGTTTTTGATTTTTGGGGGTTTTTGATGCAAGTAGCAGTGCAGGTGGCGGTGGAGTGTGCTGGTGGCGGTGAAGGGTGGTGGTGATGGAGGTTATATATATAGTTAAAATAAGGGTGTACCTATTGGCACACCCATTTACCTATCTACACACCTTAAAAGTTGTTTTTTGTCCTTATATGCACACCCTACAGTGTCGAACTGTGGCCAAAACGCGGCGTTTTGGTCCGGTTAAGCTAACAAAGACTGACGGGTTTCTGACGGGTCTGTTGACCGGACCAAAACGCCGAGCTTTGGCCGCGTTTTGGTCCTGTCAACCAGACAAAAGACTGACACCCGGTCTGGTTGACAGGACCAAAACGGGGCCAAAGCTCGGCGTTTTGGTCCGGCCAACAGACCCGTCAGACACCCGTCAGTCTTTGTCTGGTTAACCGGACCAAAACGCTGCGTTTTGGCCATAGTTCGACACTGCAGGGTGTACACATAAGGACAAAAAACACATTTTTGGGGTGACTATCTACACACTTGGTGTGTAGATAGTTTGGGCCTAAAATAATAATAACATTTTAAGTTATTTTGTTTTATTTTTTAAATAAATGGGGTAAAAAGACTAAAATACCCTTGGATGACCAGTTTTAACAAAAAAAAAATCTAACTGGGTTTGGCCTAAATGACATAACGTGCTAGATTTGGAAACATTAAGGACAAAACTCATCAATTTTAAAGGTAAATGACAGCGCCTGAAATTTAGGACAAACATTAAGGACAAAACTCATCAATTTTAATGATAATGAATGAATAAACCTAAAAACTTTTCGGTAGAAGCTAAGCAAATGAAATTATTTAATTATGAATTCAGAAATCGTTGAAACTAACGTTAATTATCCTAAACTGAACTGAAACTAAAATAACAAGATTTGACAGTCTCTATAACAAGATTGGGCCCGGCCCACTTTCTCCTTTTCATTTCACAAAGGAATTTCTAAAACCCTAACGGAAAAACACACTCAAAATCACCACAAAAATGGTGCACACCAGAGCCAAAACCAACAAGTCTGGAGCAATTATTGGTTCAAACGATGACCTTTTAACCGAGATCCTTCTCCGCCTCCCTGTCACCTCCATCCTTCGCTTCAAATCGGTATCCACACACTGGCGTTTGCTTTTGAGTCGCACACATTTCACCCACAGGTATGATAAGATTTCAAAATCTCCTGGTATATTTGCTGACAATGTATATGTCCCGTTTGATGTTCAAAACCCAAGCACCCCTCCTCCTTGTCGTAATCTTGATACCTACTTTGATCGCTCGGGTGTTAGAATCTTGCAATCTTGTAATGGATTACTACTCTGCTGTACTAAACGAGAGTCTATAGGTCAGAAAGGTGCTCTTAAGTATTACGTATTTAATCCCACCACCAAACAATTGGCCCTCGTCCCACCGATCTGCGGAGGTCTTAAAGTTCGTAAAACCATCCGTTTTATGGGTCTGGCATATCATCAAACAGCTTGTGTTCACTACAAACTTGTTTGTATTCGTACCTTAACGCCTGATGAGGAGTTGTTTCAGATTCAAATCTACTCATCTGATACACGGAAATGGAAGATTTCTATTGAATCGTTCCCCGCATGGATAGCCACCTACAACCATGGGGTTTACTGGAATGGAGCTGTTTATTGGGCTCCTTCTTATGGCACATTCTGTCCTTTGTACTTTAAACTTGATGTTGAACAGTTGCAAACGTTGCCCTTACCTGTGCAGATGAATCCTTCAGAAACAAGATTCGGGGCAATGTACTTTGGGGAATCTAGAGGTCATCTGCATTTAACAGTATCCAAACGTTATAGTTTGCGCCTAAATGTGTATGAGATGTTGAGCAATCATTCTGGGTGGTTTATCAGGTATCAACTTGAGCTTGATGAGCTTCCGGGTGCTTTCCCAGAAATCAACATTTGGTGCGATCAGTACGGATTACATGTCATTGATGTGGTTAGAGGTGAAGAAGAAGAAGATACGTTCCTGGTGCTGGTAACTCCCTTTAAGATGATAACGTATAAAGCTCATGCCAAGAGTTTTAAGGAGATCTTTACGCTCACCAATTCCTTCCCCTTTGACTTCTATGATGGGTACTCAAGATTTCATCGTTACACCGAAACCTTAGCTTCTTTCTAAAAGACAAGTTGATTTGTTATTATCAAAGTTAAGGGGGATTTGAGCGCACCCTCTGTTACGCCCTTAAGTATGCGTCATTGTGTGCGTGGTAATAAGTGTACTATGGCACTTTAACTTTTGCGAATAATGATTTCGTATGTCATGGAACTGTTTTGAGTTTAACTGTTAAATATCACATAACCTGTTTCAAAATACACATCCAAACACTCCCTTTGATGATGAATTTATATTCAGTTTTCTCACGTGTAACTTGTTTTTTCGCTGCATTGAATTGTGAAGCTGCTTGCCTATATCCAGAAGTCATAACAGATGAATATGTCGCATCAGGCATGTGAACTTACCAATATCAGGTCAGGTAAACTCATATACTTGATATGATCGGGACTGGATTTCCATGGGGAACAAGTCATTATTTATGCTTCATCAAATTGTGTAAACGACGCGTTCTGGTTCTTTTTATATGAATCATAGTTCCCGATCTCCCCTGCATACCATTTATTTGATTTGAACCACAAATACAATCTAGCTCTTCAATTTTGCAAGAATAACAAATAAATGTATCCAGTTTAATCCACTATATAGCATAGTTGTTGATAGGTTCAGGGGTGAGCTACGTAGCACGGGTACGGGTACGGGGAACGACAAAACTCAAAAATACAAGATACGGGTACGGCAAAAAAATATTAAAAAATAAAAATATATTAAACAAAGTCCAAAAGTTAAAACTATTTTAAACAAAGTCCAAAAATATATTAAACTCCAAAAACATTACATCAACGATAAGTAATTAATTATCAATAAACAAATCGTTTTCAAATTCCAGTTCATCTAGCGAGAGATCGGCAACTTCCAAAGACCCAAAATCTTCCATTGAGTCAAAAGCATCTCCACCCACATCTTTACATCATCATTCGGATTCCTTGACAAAAGACGTAGATTATTGTGGATGTAAACCAGGTCTTTAGTACGACTTGTAGTCAACTTGTTTCTCCTTAGTGAATGAATAAATGCATAAGTACTCCAATTACGCTCAGCACGGGAAATTAGTGAAATAATATTAAAATTAGTGCACTTTTAACATTTACACCAAATAATATACTTAAATATTAGAATCTTCAAATATTTTATCAGATGTGCATTATTTGGTTGTTTAATTCCTTATTTCGGTCATATAACTTTTTATCTTTTACAAATTTTTCGTTTACATTTAGGTCTAAATTTTATGAGTTAATACCATGCAATGAACGTGTATTGTTTAAAGTTTTTACACTATTTTGTTTTGCGGTTTAATGGCTCTGTCGTAATGTGCGGGTCCTAAGTCGACTTAGTTATTATTTTCTTTGTTTTATGTTTCAGTCTATTTTTTTCAAGTTAACACGCTGCTACACACATGCGGGGTTCAATATTTTCACGTCTACTTTTTGGTTCGGTTTAACGGTCTCGTCACAGTGGATCCTAAATACTAGTTAGATTTATTTAATAACAATATTGTTAAGACAAATTATAAGCATACCAATAGAATAAGGGATATAATAGTAAAATGTAACAACATGCAACATGACTCGTGTCCTAAGAGAGGGGGGCATTGGCGAAGCCACCCCCCCCCCCCCCAATTTTCCCGAAACCCGGGGGGGGGGGGGGCGGCAACGTATATACCTATACAAAAGTACTATTCATAACACTACGCATCGAAAAGTTCGGGGGGGCGGGAGATACACTATCCTGCCCCCCGGGGGGGGGGGGGGGGTCACTCATCACTCATAACATCAAATCAAGTTCCCTCATGTCATCAAATATTATTCCATCACTAGTGATGGATTCTAGTGGAAATGTCCATCACTCACCACATCCAACAATTTCCTTCACATCTTCACGCGTGATAGTGCCCACGCGTTGTCGGATTCACGCGTGAAAACAACCACCGGCGGCAGTGTTCCACGGTGATCCACGTGTGGTGGATGGCCGACAACGGGTCGCCCCGTTCCCCCTAATAATACAAAAGTATTTATAATCAAACATGATAAAGAATGAACAAACATTAAAATATTTTTGTAGAAGCGAACCAAATGAAATTGTTTGATATATTAAATCTTCGAAATTGTTAGTCGTAAACTAAAACTAAAAATAACTAGATTTGGCAATCTCTGTAAATTTGAGCGGGATAACCTCTGTTTGAGATTTTAGATTAAAGGACACGTACTTTAGTGATATCTAGGTATGCACTAAAAATATATATTTGAAGTTAGTGGTGCACAAAAAACCTGAACCTGGATCCGGACTCGAAAAAAAAACCCAGAACCGGGTATTATAAAACTCGGGTATATAGGATATACATTTTTGCTATAAAACCCAGACCAGGACCCGACCCATTTTTTAAAAAAACCCGATTTTGTAAAGCCCGATCATACCCGAACCCAGTTCCATACCCGGAACCGGTTTTTCAAAAAACCCGATTTGTGCACCACTATTTGAAGTGCCTGAGGATTTTTACTCATATAGCAAACAAAACAAATAAATAATACTACAAGTTTAGAGTAAATTACAAAGCTCGTCCTTTATGTATGTATGTTATTGCAAATCATGTCCTTTGTCTTCAATAATTACATTAATCATACCTGAAGAAACACTAGATAAATGGTCAGAACCGAGATATCTAGGGGGTTTGAATCCGCATAAAAGGTTAGTTTCCTCTCGTTCGATTTGGTACCGACTGATCTCTTTCTCCGATAATTCTGCAAAAAAGAAGCACCGTTAGCCTCGCCAAGCGGAGAAAGGGGTTCTCTCCTTGACCCGACTCCGGTGTGAGAATAAGTATGGGTTATGAGGAAGGAGATGTATTTGAGAAGTGTGTGTAACTTGAATTCATACCTGGGTTGTTTCTCATATTTATAGCCGGGAGTCTTTTGGGCGGGAAAACCTGTTAGTGAAAAGTTAACGGAAGATGCTAACCCCGTAAGCGGTTATATTTCCTTCCGTCAAGCTTCTGGATCCGACGTGAGAGCACACGGATCGTGGCTCAGATCGAAGGCTGGGGATTTGCCACGTGTAAAGTGATCAAGTGGAGATTACTCTCCAATTACATGCTTTCGTTGTGGTTTCAGGGATGCCTGAGATGGTGACACGTGTCCAGACGGTTATAACCGTCTTGGTGGTGCACGATTGTATTTCTTCTAGAAGATTACTGCTGTAATCTGGTGTGGCACCTTATCGTGTGGAGACAGCTGAATAAATAAATCCCAAGTCTGGGTATTTAAGCAGAAGTGTTTATTTCGGGATTTTCATCCTTTGTTTTTGGGAGAAAGCGCAAGGATTTATGATTTCCTTTGGGCGCGCAAGTGTTGATTGTTGACTGTTCTTTAAGTCTTCCTTTTGTGAGACCAGTGTGCGGCCGCGCAAGGTACAAGGCTGAAAAGTAAGGTTGTGGTATGGTCCCAAGCACTTATTATGAGGTTTTTGGGACCTTACCCCTTCAAGTACCCCCCCAGTCTAGTGTTGCACTTATGCAAGTAAGTGGAGCTCTGGACTTTATAAGAGGGACATTTTTTTGGCTTGAAAATGTGGAAACTTCCATGGGAAGATTCGTTTTGTTTATTGTAACCATTTTTGAAAATCTTTGACTTTAAATGAGATTGGTACAGCAAAACTGAGTGACAGACTGTCACTGTCAGTTGTTCCTTACTGCCCATGTTTTGCACGCGCGCGTGTAAGCGCGTTGGTGTTGGTTTTCACTCGCTCTGTTGCTTGGGTAACTGTGATATCCGGAAAAGGTGCTATAGCGGTTACCGATGCTATTTATTGCGGTGAGTATATAAGTCTGTTTGAATTGCCCTTTTCCAGTTTAATCATTGCTTTCTTTGAAAACTCTTCCTCTTCCTTTCTTCATAATCCCACCAAAAGTTTATTATTTCTTCCTCTTATGTCAACCGGAGAACACCAAGAAGACTTATCCGAAGAAATGTCTACTGATCTTCCATTGTTAAAGTGGCCCAAGGCGACTTTTGATGGTTTGGTTCGGAATTTCAAATTCCCGAAAAACTGGGGTGCTCTGTACCCTGAAGAGGGGCAGACTGCAGCGGATGCTCCGGCTGGGTATATTACCCTTTTTTGGGATTTTTTCTGTGAAGGCAACTTTCGTTTGCCTGTTACTAAATTTTTCCTTGAATTCCTTGAGTACTATAAGTTGCATATCTCCCAACTTCACCCTATTGGCATGGTTAGGGTTCGGCATTTTGAATTTGTGTGTCGGACAATGCATATTGAGCCAACTGTTTCTCGATTTAGGGTTTTTTACCAGATGCACTGTACCCAAGGATTTTACTCGTTTGTTCAGAGGGCGTCTGCAAAGAAGATTCTACAGCAACCCCCAAAATCCTTTCACGATTGGAAACAAAAATTCTTTTTTATCAAGGCCGTAGTGATTCCGGTGAGGATAGTTTTAAGGGGGAAGGAAGATGTTCCAATTGAAACGATTCAGACCCCTGTTGATGAGAACTGGTACCAGGATCTAAAGGATGTTCCGAACATTGCCTTGCCGGAGAAAGATCTTGTCGGGGCCAGTATGAGCTTGAATTGGAAGATGGATCGTGACGATAAACCAGTATATACAGAGGATGGTCATAGTAAGTTTGGGGTTTTTCCCTCTTTTCTTTTCCTCTTCTTCTCTTTTTTTTTTTTTTGACTTGCTATCGTTGCTTGCAGTTGTTTCACTGTATGTTGTTGCCTTTAAGAGGGAAGGCGGAAAAATGGGCACCATCAAGAAGAAACCTGAAGAAGAGCTTTGGTACCATAGGATTGTAAAGAACTTTGTTCTTCCGCGGGATGCGGATTTGTCTGCTCAACCTGCTGCTGGTGCTGGTAAGCTATATTTGTTTCTGTTTTCCTTTTTACGCTTGTGGGTAAATTGTTCTTTTGCGCTTTTGTAGGTGAATTGTTGAATTTGGGCATAGGCCCTGAAAGGAAGAAACGCGCGACGACCTCT
This sequence comes from Helianthus tuberosus, assembly GCA_030545235.1. NCBI lineage: Eukaryota > Viridiplantae > Streptophyta > Magnoliopsida > Asterales > Asteraceae > Helianthus > Helianthus tuberosus. Next base: position 12,501,340 of record CM060452.1, read on the forward strand.
ACCTCTGCGCCGAATAAGGGTGAGGCTGTTAAAGTTCAAACTTTGAAGGCAAAGAATGTTGGAGAGAAGAAAGGTATGCGCCGTTCCTCTGACTCCAGGTGTGATTATGTGGTGGTTTCTGATTCTTTGGAGGGTCTTACCCCTGCAGTAACTGTACGAGAACCGAAACCTGAACCGAGGGATTCTGCTGATATTCCCCCATCCAACCCAAGTGATCCTATCGACTTAGATTCTAGTCCTGAACACTTGGTGCACAGGAAGGCTGGTAAAAGGAAACAAGCTGATACTGATGTTGAGGGTCAACCCTCTAAGAAAATTCAGAGGAAGAAAATTACCAGAAAAGGAAATCTTGATGCTTTTATTTCAGAATCTGTTCCTGGTAAGTGTTGCCTTTTCATGTTTTCTTTATGCGCGTTAAATATTTACAGATTTTTGTTGTTTTTCCAGAGGTTCCTGTTTCCCCTGTTCCCGCAGAACTGCAATCTGTGGTAAATGAAACGCTTCCACCCACCCCTCCGCGTGCTTCTGTCGTTGACCAGTTAGGGCCTATGGGGGTTGCTGATGGTGGTGTGGAGAAGACTGTTGAGGCTGAAAAGCCTGTTAATATTGCTATAGAGACTGAAAAAGTTGTTGATCTAGGTGTGGTGGATGGTGCTGGTAATCCACAAACCCCTGAAACTGTTGCTCAAGATTTGGGGAAAGAAACAAGCTGCTGGAAAAACTTCAACTTCTTCCCCTAAACCTTCTGATGCTATGCCTGAGCACGTTGAGAAGGTGACAGTTGAGGGGCAAGGCTCATCTGCTGGTGTTGGTAAACATTCTCCAATCCGCCCAGAAGAAACTTTGGGAGATTATTACTACCGGACTTATATGGAGAAAGATGCCTCTGAGCCTCACGCCCCCGTTTGGAATTTAAAGAAAGGTGACACTTTCTCGGATTGGCGCGTGTGCCAAGATTGGTTGCAGGGGATACTTCCGCCTGGAGAGATCAAGTTTCAAGAAGGCCGGTCTTATGAACAAACCTATCAAACTTACCTTGAAGAAACTACTTCGCATGTGTCTACCACTCACCGCAGAGTGCGTGAGTGGTATAGTATGCATAAGGACCGGGAAACCTTTAAGGAGTCTCAAAAGAAGTTTGCCAAAGATGAGAAGCGCTTGGCTCAGCTGAAGGCTAAATTGGAAGCTGATCAGGCCAAGTTTGAAGCTGAGCGCAAGACTGAGGAATGGTCTGTTGCTGGTTGGAAGAGGAAAGCGGAAGCTGAAGCTGCTCTTCTTTCCGAGGAACGCAAAAACTGGAGGAAAATTTGCGAAAAAGATAATGCTGAGAAGGCAAACCTCCGTAATATCATTAATAACCTCAAGGCTGAGGTTGAAAAACTGAAGAACCAGGATGCGGAGGTAGAAAGGTTGAAAAAGGAGAAAGCTGATGCGGAAGCTGCTTTACAAGAAGCGCGTTCCCATAGGGAGTGCAGTAAGCAACGAGAGGTACAAGCTTGCGCCACTCTTGCCCTTAGAGATAAAGAGTTAGAAGAACTTATTACTTTGCTTTCTGGTTAGGAAAAACTTAAAAAGGACTTGGAGCTTGCGCGCTCTGAAAAGGCTGAAACCTCTCACCGTTTGGCCGAAACTGAAGAAAAGTTGGAAAATTCTGAAACAGCGCGAGCGATGGTGGAGAGCGAGCTTGAACCTTTAAAGAGTGATATGGCGTGGTTAAAAGATCGTGGAATTGCTTGTGTAAGTTGTCTGTTCCTTTTTGTGGAACTGTTTATGCGTTCTCTTGTTATTTACCCTTTCCTATTTCCGCAGGTTGCTGAGTCAGTGCTAAATTCTGAAGAGTTGGATAAAACTGTTGGGCGGTTAGTTGTTGCTGCGCGTAAAGATGAGTATGCCCAAGCGTATGCTGAGTGTTCTCAGCATGTAAATAGCGCTTTGAAGGTGGATTGGGATATCAGCAAATCTGCTACTTACGGCGTAGATACTAATGCTGTGCTTGCTGCTTTGAAAGAAGAATTTAACAACTTGCAACTTCCGGTTATGGACCTGATAAACGTGGCGTTGCAATCGGACGATCACGTAGCGCAACTAAAAGAAATCTTTCCGGATGAGGGTGAAGATTTAGCGTAGGTTGAAATTGTATTGATTAATTTCCTTTGTAATATTTGGGATGTGTATCCCTTTCTTTGATGATGCGCTGTTGCGCAAGTAATTGAAACACTGCCGTGTTTGATAGTTGTTTAGGAGTATTCGTACGCCAAGGATAATATGTTTGTTTTTCAGTTTACAATTTTTTGCATGCGTACGATTACTTTTATTGAGTAAGGCGAATGAAGTTGGTATAAAGCTCATGTGTGAACGTGTGGTCGTTTGTGACGTGATCACTGACCGTTCATGAAGCTTGTTTTGTAACTACCATAATGTTTTTGCGCTTACTAAAAGAAATTGCATGCACTTTGTAAGAAAAACACAGAAATAATACAAACTTTGCGATTTTATTTAGGGATAGAGCATAGAGGCTTTTTACAAAGTTTGCTGATATAATTATATGAAACTTAACTTACTCTCTAATATTTCCGCTTCGCATGATAGATCATGTTTTCCTGCGGGAAATTCATAGAGTTGACTATTAAGTTTTTGCCCTTTTGCTTGGGCCCTCCTCTCCCCGCATGATCTGCTTTATCTCTTTGCGCACATTTTGGAGTAAATGTGTGAGTTCGCCGCTTTTGAGGGCTTTCTCTATTTCTGTGCGTAGAGAGATGCAGTTGTTAGTGGTATGCCCGTTGTCTTTGTGGTACTCGCAGTATTGTGCCGGGTCTTGTCCACGCTTATTTTTCATGGGAATCGGAGGTTTGAATTGATAGTCTTCAGTACTCAAAACTTCCGCTGGGGTCTTTATTAGGGGAGTCCACTGCTTCTCCCTATTCTCCTGTTTGTTCTCCCTCTGAGCGGCGAGTTTGTTGATCGTTGCGCGAGCATCTTCAGACGAATGACTTCCTGATCCAGACTCACGCCATGATTTCTTAAATCTTCTTTCGCCAGTTGAGCTTAAGTCCGCGGGCCTATTGTGTGGTGGCGGTGGCCTATTTGTGGTAAGGTTTTTCTCAGTTTGCGCGTAAACCTTGGCCGCCGCCATTATCTTCTCCCAACTTTTTGGAAGGCCCTCTGTTCCAGATAAGACCTTAATCATGTCATCGCATCTAACCGCGTACTTGAATTGAGCGCGGATTAGTTGCTCATGAACTCCGCCAATCTCTAACACCTCTTTATTGTATCTGGTGATGAAATCCTCCAGATTTTCGTCATCTTGGCGCCAAATGTTCATAACGTCAGATGTATCGCGAATGGAACGCCGTTGTTGGCTAAAATGTGTTAAAAAATTTTCGCGCAGGTCTTTCCAAGATTCGATCTGTCCAATTGGTAAGTTATCGAACCAGATTCGCGCTGGGCCGGTTAGGGTCTGTACGAACAGATGGCACCATAGCGGGAGGGTCCAACCCCCAACCAATCCAGCTCTGGTAAACACTCTCAAGTGGTCATCGGGGTCTGTCAGCCCATTAAACTTACCTATGTTGGATGGTAGTTTAGCTTTCTCAAGCGGAGCTAAAGCTATTTCCATGATGAACTTTGAATTTTCCGCTGCTTCCGCAGGGCGGTAAATCAAATCATAGTTGTGTTCTGCCTCAGGGTTATAAACCGCACGAGGCCTGCATTTATTGTAATTTGGCTGCAAACGGTTGAACACACTGGTATTTGCACTTAAACGGTATGTTGGATCAGACTCATAGGTGTGGGTGTTCCGTTGGGAACCCAACCTATCATGAACTGATTGCCTTCGGTGAGGGTGTGGTTCACCATGATGTTCTCTATGGTGACTTCCTGACTGAGTGTACTCACGTTTCGATGTGGATCTGGCATAAACTTCTGTATTCTCGTAAGTTGAATCCTCCCGTTGGGAAGCGTTTGCACGAGATCCTGGTCTCCGTGACTGAGTTAAGGGAGCAGTCTGAGCACACAGCTGTGTGTATACTGCGTTTAGTGCCCCTTGAGACCTGACGTACCAGGATATTGGACTTTCTCCTGGTGGCAAAATTGATTGAGTAGGGTTTGCTGGTAACTCTCCTGGAGTGACAGGGTCGTTTGCTCGATTGGATTGAACCTCGTTGTCATCCGAGGCATCCTCTGGGATTCCTTCTATTTGAACATTGTTTCCGACGTTCGGCTGAAGACCGGTTTGCCGATGGGATGATGAATTTTCTGCCATGTTAAAACAGAGAATGAAAAGAACTGAATCGGAACGAGATGAAAAACTGATAAGACAAGGGAATCGGTGGGCGCCAATGAAGAAACACTAGATAAATGGTCAGAACCGAGATATCTAGGGGGTTTGAATCCGCATAAAAGGTTAGTTTCCTCTCGTTCGATTTGGTACCGACTGATCTCTTTCTCCGATAATTCTGCAAAAAAGAAGCACCGTTAGCCTCGCCAAGGGGAGAAAGGGGTTCTCTCCTTGACCCGACTCCGGTGTGAGAATAAGTATGGGTTATGAGGAAGGAGATGTATTTGAGAAGTGTGTGTAACTTGAATTCATACCTGGGTTGTTTCTCATATTTATAGCCGGGAGTCTTTTGGGCGGAAAAACCTGTTAGTGAAAAGTTAATGGAAGATGCTAACCCCGTAAGCGGTTACATTTCCTTCCGTCAAGCTTCTGGATCCGACGTGAGAGCACACGGATCGTGGCTCAGATTGAAGGCTGGGGATTTGCCACGTGTAAAGTGATTAAGTGGAGATTACTCTCCAATTACATGCTTTCGTTGTGGTTTTAGGGATGCCTGAGATGGTGACACGTGTCCAGACGGTTATAATCGTCTTGGTGGTGCACGATTGTATTTCTTCTAGAAGATTACTGCTGTAATCTGGGGTGGCACCTTATCGTGTGGAGACAGCTGAATAAATAAATCCCAAGTCTGGGTATTTAAGCGGAAGTGTTTATTTCGGGATTTTCATCCTTTGTTTATGGGAGAAAGCGCAAGGATTTATGATTTCCTTTGGGCGCGCAAGTGTTGATTGTTGACTGTTCTTTAAGTCTTCCTTTTGTGAGACCAGTGTGCGGCCGCGCAAGGTACAAGGCTGAAAAGTAAGGTTGTGGTATGGTCCCAAGCACTTATTATGAGGTTTTTGGGACCTTACCCCTTCAATACATAATGTTTACAAATCCTAACATTTTATATCCTTTACCCCAAACCCAGTTAATTTTCTCAGTTAATTATAGTCACGTGGGGCCCACATGAGGGTATTAATGTCATTTAACCTACCCATCTCTTTCCCCTCTTTTAAAACCCCAAATAACTCTAATTTGTCCCTGCACACATAGAACCAAACCACTTATTTCCATGATTGTTGGTGTTTGTAGTTAACCGGAAAACCCTCCAATCTTCTTCCTCACAACCTTTAACTTTCTTAACATCTGAATCATCCAAAACCAGTAATGGAGTATCAGCTTCTCGCTTGCCACGTGATGTCTTTTCTTCTAAATTCTTATCTACCTCGTCATTAACAATGTCAAGAACAGGTACAACACCAGAAGAACCAACATCACACGGTAACATACCGATCGCGAATGGTTTCCATGATTTTGCCACACTTCATCTCTTTTTGGTTTCTACAGCTGCAAGATTCTTCAACTTCATTTTTAAGATAGCTATTGTTTCAGAAGTTCAAGTTTTTGAATTCTTGTTCTATAAACATCTCTTTCGAGAAGGCTTTAGATCGTTTTCCGGCGATAAGGTTGGTTAAGAGATACCCTAACACACTCTGTTTTTTGAATTCATTTTTCGGCGAGAAGCTTTCATCCAAGTTATCGAAATTGAAAAAGGAGATTCAGATTTGATGTATCGTGTTTGTTTATCGAAGAAGAAGTGGAGTTGCAGGTTCATATTATTAAAGAAAGAAGGTTTTTAAGTGACGGCATGGTAATTCGTTGTGTCGCTAAAAAGATACAAGTAGGTTGTCGATCTTTAAATTGAAAAAGAAGTTCGTTTGAGTTTTTCGAACTGATTTGGTGTATTTCGGAACAAATTTTTGTTCATACCGATCTGTTTCAGCGAAATTGATTGGATTTCTGTTGATATTCGACGAATTTCGAACATTTTCAGTGTATCGTTTGTGTTTTTCAAACAACTATCATTGATTTCAAACTGATTTCATGGATAAAAATTGGACGAGAACTGAGTATATTGCTCAAATTGTACCACTAATCTCTTAATCGAATTGGCTGAAATTGTTATGATTGTTATTGCGACATTGAAAACAGACTGATTCAAAGTTTTGTCGGCTGAAAAAGAAAGTTACAGGTGTGAGTTTTATTAGAAAAATGAAGAGCATCGCAAAATACATGAGAAGACATTAATGTCCTTACATGGGCCCCACATGACTACGATTAACTGAGAAAATTAACTGGGTTTGGGGTAAAGGGTATAACATGTTAGTATTTGTAAACATTAGGTATGATTAATGTAATAATTGAAGACAAAGGACATAATTTGCAATAACATACATACATAACCAGTTTTGTAACTTACAAGTTTTGAAAAGTGTTTTCATATAGAGCCTGGCCCGGCCCGGCCCAGCCCGGCCCACTCTCTTCTCTCCATTCCACGAATGTAGTACACACCTCACAAATCCACTTGGGAATAGCCCGGTGGTGTTGGTGAGTTTAGATAGAGCTTAGGATATGTCACACCCCAACCGATGACGGAAACATCGGGGCGAGACACTGAGCGAAACAGATTGTCCAAGAGAAATTCCATAACAACTAAATTACAGGATAGTTAAATATTATGTCCCATACCATACCCCATCAAATAATTCAATTATTAGAGACATAGGTATCTCTAGGCAATTCATTGTTCCGACAACTTAAATAAATAAATTGTTTTTGTTTCTAGACTCTCTTACTTGATTTCCACAAAAGCGATAGCACAACATCCTAAGCATTCAATCACCTCCCACATACGTTAAAATAGAGGTCAATACACATAGTGTAAATGTGAGCATACAAGTTTAATAGTAATAGTAGAGTTCGAAAGCCTTTACGCATAACCAGCATGTAACATGTATAATGTGAAGCTAGTAGGTTATCGACAATGAAATATGCACAGACATGACTGCGAGTTGTAGAATGCGCAACACATACCACCACTGCGATACGTGAAGAAATAACCTTAACAACCCCTGTCCACGACAGGTGCTGAGTCCAAACTATAGTACTATCGTTGCTAAGGCGTCATGCAACAATCACTGTGTTAACATAACATACGAGCATTCATCGAGTAAGACGTATAACATGCATTAACGGTCAGCGTATAAAGTGTTTGCGTTGTGTGATCGATGTCATTTATAATAAGTAACGTATGTAACACCCAAAAGTGCGTAAAGCAAAAAGGGATCGAGTATACTCACAGCGATGGAAGTTAATGGATTGAAGGGAGCGCTAGAGCGATTAGCCTGAACAGTTAATGATATCATAAGCGAAGAGCGGCGCGTAAAACGGTGAAAGTGAACCAAGTGACGAATGGTCATCCGATCGGATGACAGTCTGAACAGATGGTCATTCGATCGAATGACAATCCGTTCGGATGGTCATCCGTTCGGATGGCCATTCGATCGGATTGCCATTCGTTTGGGATGGATGTGTTTGTGTATGATGTGACTTTGAAGTTTTCGCTGTAGCATTTTGAAAACAGAGAAGTATCTTTACCTTTCAGGTCATTCGATCGAACGGTCGTTCGATCGGATGCGATCCGATTGGCAGGACACTTTGTGAGAATAAGTTCACAGCAGGGTTGTCATTCGATCGGATGGTCTTCCTAAACTTGAAGTTCATAAGAACTCCATGATGACATCATCCTAAAACACCTCAAATCCGTTGATTTCATGGTTAAAAGTGAAGATTCAAAGATGAAAATGATGAAGAAGTGCATGTAGATCATAGAAGTACAAGATTTGAGTTGAAAACTTACAAGAATCGCGAGAAATCGAGAGAAAAGTGGGCTGGATCGCTGGTCGAACGAGAGAGAGTTGCCACATCACTTTGGTGATGTGACAGGGGGTATTTATAGGTTGCCAAAAGAGGAAAGTGGCACTTGGATCGGATCGTATGGCACTTCGATCGGATGGTCATCCGTTTGGATGACCATTCGATCGAATGGTCATTCGATCGAGTGGTCCGGCGTGTTGGATTTTGGCGTTTCGTTTTGCGTGTTGAGCGTTGCGATGCTTTTCGAGTGAGCGATGCGATAGTATTACCCATTAGTTACACAAATAACCTAACTACTATATCTAACATACAATCACTATAAATAACTTGCGTTTAGCGTTTGCGATTAGATTGCGTTGCGATAGAATTGCGATTGCGTTTGATTAATCACCTCAACATAAATGTAACATGCACAAGTAACACATAATAGCACACACACGTAAAGCAATATCCAGAACACATAATTCGATTTGCGAATGCGATAGCGGTGCGATTAGCGATAAGTCAATTATCGATAAACTGTGATTAGACCTCGATTATTAACAAGTACTCCACATAATACAACTAAAGCAATTAATTAATAGAATTCGATTACAAGTCAAGAAACACAGCCAGTAGTTAAGCAAGGAGTGACAGATCGCAATTAGCAATCTTTTCTTCCTTTGACTTTGACTTTGACTTGTACTTTGACTTTCCAAAAAGCGGGTTGTTACAGCCTCCCCTACTTTAGGAAATTTCGTCCTGAAATTTAAAAAGTAGGCGTAACAAACAGTTGCGGGTACTTCGCCTTCATGTCACTTTCGAGTTCCCAGGTGAACTCGGCACCGCGTTTGCCTTCCCAGCGAACCTTCACAATGGGAATGCGTGAGCGTCTGAGCACCTTGGTTTCTCGGCCCATGATCTCGACAGGCTTTTCCACGAAGTGTAATGTTTCGTCCACTTGTAAATCTTCAAGAAGGACATGTAATTCCTGGTCGGCTAAGCACTTCCTGAGGTTTGAAATGTGGAAAGTCGGGTGGACATTACTAAGTTCTTCCGGTAGTTCGAGTCTATAGGCCACATTTCCAATCCTTTACAGAAATTTAAAGGGTCCAACATATCGAGGCGCGAGCTTTCCTTTCTTGCCGAATCTGATCACCCCCTTCCAAGGTGCACGCTTTAGGAGTACATGATCGCCAACGTTAAATTCAAGGGGCTTGCGGCGTCTATCGGCGTAACTTTTCTGACGACTCCAAGCTTTCAATAGATTGTCTCGAATTTGGAGGATCTTGTTAGTCGTTTCTTGCAACAGCTCAGGACCGGTAATTTGCGCGTCTCCGATCTCGTGCCATACAATAGGCGATCGACACTTCCTTCCGTATAATGCCTCAAATAGTGCCATTTGGATGCTAGAATGATAACTGTTATTGTACGAGAATTCGACCAAAGGTAAGTGCGTGTCCCAATTACCACCGAAATCTATGACACACGAGCGAAGCATGTCTTCCAGGGTACGAATCGTTCTTTCAGTCTGACCGTTGGTTTGGGGATGGAAAGCGATACTTAGATTAAGAGTAGTACCGAGAGCAGATTGAAACGTTTCCAAAGACGCGAGGTAAACCGACCATCGCGGTCAGAGATGATGTCACGAGGCATCCCGTGTTGATAGATGATTTCGTCGGTGTAGATTCGGGCTAATTTTTCCACCTTAAAGTCTTCTCGTATTGGCAGAAAATGAGCAGATTTAGTCAAACGGTCAACGACAACCCAGATGCTGTCGTGACCTGATGGCGTGTGCGGAAGTTTCGTTATGAAGTCCATAGCTATACTCTCCCATTTCTACATAGGGATCTCGGGTTGTACGAGTAAGCCAGAGGGGCGTTGATGCTCAGCCTTGACCTTCGAGCAATTCAGGCACTTCGAAACATAGAGAGCGATATCCTTCTTCATGCCCGGCCACCAGTCCTGGTAGCGCATGTCCTGGTAGATCTTGTCGGCACCGGGATGAATAGAATACCGATATTTGTGGGCTTCGTCCATCAGAATTTGTCGTAAGTTGGTACGCTTGGGGATCCAAATTCGGTTCAAATAATGGAAGATACCATTCGGTTTATTCTCCAATTGAGCGTCGTCGTTAAGAATCCTTTCCTTCTTCAAAGTACGTTCGGTAAAACAAGCATATTGGGCGTCGCGGATGAGAGCTTCGAGATTAAACTGGGTTGAGAATTACGAACGTTATGCAAATAGCTTCGTCGACTGAGAGCATCGGTAACGACGTTTGCTTTGCCTGGATGGTAACGAATCTCACAGTCGTAATCGTTGAGGAGTTCAACCCATCGGCGTTGGTGCATATTCAGTTCTTTTTGGTCAAAGATATGTTGTATGCTCCTATGATCGGTGAAGATCGTACACTTGGTACCGTAAAGGTAGTGTCACCAAATCTTTAACGCAGAAATAATTGCACCTAGCTCGAGGTCGTGGGTTGTATAATTCTTCTCATGGATCTTGAGCTGTCGAGAGGCGTACGCGATAACCTTGTCTCGTTGCATGAGAACACAGTTAAGACCAAGGATTGAGGCATCGCAGTAGACTACGAAATCGTCGTTTCCGTCGGGCAGTGAGAGCACGGGAGCATTGCAAAGCATATCTTTGAGAGTTTGAAAGGCCTCCTCCTGTTTGGTTCCCCAAACAAAAGGTTTGTCCTTATGCGTAAGCGAGGTAAGCGGCACAGCGATTTTTGAAAAGTTAGCGATGAATCGGCGATAGTAACCCCCCAATCCGAGAAAAGAACGAACTTCGGACGGGTTCCTTGGTGTAACCCAACTCTTAACTGCTTCGATCTTCGCAGGATCGACATGAATTCCTTAACTATTGACGATGTGACCGAGGAATTGAACCTCCTCAAGCCAAAATTCACACTTGGAGAACTTGGATTAGAGACGGTTTCCCTGGAGTAACTCAAGAACCAAACGTAGATGCTGCGAGTGTTCGGTTTTTTACTTGGAATAGATCAGTATATCATCGATGAACACGAAGACGAAGCGGTCAAGAAAGGGTTTGCACATGTGATTCATTATATCCACAAAGACTGTGGGGGCGTTAGTCAAACCAAAAGGCATAACAACAAACTCGTAATGACCATAGCGGGTTCGAAAAGCGGTTTTGGGTATATCTTCCTTCTGAATTCGTAGCTGGTGATAGCCCGAGCGTAGATCGATCTTCGAGAAACACGTAGCACCTTGTAATTGAACAAATAAATCATCGATTCGAGGCAAGGGATAGCGATTCTTGATAGTAAGCTTATTCAATTCCCTGTAGTCGATGCACATCCGGAATGATCCATCCTTCTTTTTGACGAAAAGGACAGGCGCGCCCCAAGGAGAGGTGCTAGGGTGAATGAAGCCTTTATCAAATAGTTCTTGGAGCTGACTCGAGAGTTCGCGCATTTCAGAGGGAGCGAGACGATAAGGCGCTTTAGCAACAGGATTTGCTCTAGGAATGAGGTCGATTCGGAAATCGATATCACGAGTGGGAGGTAAACCAGGTAAATTATCGGGGAAGACTCTAGGAAAATCATGAACCACAGGCACCTTGTCTATTGCCTTCTCTTTCTTTTCCTTCTCCGCTACTACAATGTTAGCCAAGAAAGCCCTGTATTCCTTGCGGAGATACTTGCTCGCTCGGACACATGACATGAGTTTGAGACCTTTCGAAGGAGTTTCGCCATACACACAAAGTTGATCACTATTAGCGAGCGAGAAATGGATCATCTTATCGAAGCAAACAACTTCAGCACGATTCTCGCGAAGAAAATCCATGCCTACTATGATGTCAAAACTACCGAGCTGCATTGGAATAAGGTCGATAGGGAAGACGTGATTGTTGAGTTCAAGCGTACAATCACGTATAACAGAATTGACAGCGAGGGTTCTTCCAGTAGCAACTTCAACATCGAACGTCGAGGGGAGATGGGCGCGCTTACGATTGAGGAACTTTTCGAATTCAAACGATACAAAACAGTTATCTGCTCCAGTATCAAATAAACACGAAGCATATATACCATTCATAAGGAACGTATGTAACACCCCGAAAATTCGTGTCCTATAATGTGTTGACACGTGTCACAGGTTTGAACGTGTGAAAGAACGTTCTAGAAGGACTAAAGTTGACAAACATGGAAAGTATGTGAAAATACGAGTTCAAAATGTCAACAGAGAATAAATATACTTTACATTAACCCTAAATGATGCTCATATCTTCAAACGAATAAATCATGGATCATACGAAGCTAAATATGAAAGAAAGTGAGAGATTACAAACTACAGGGGTTAAATGTGTCAACATGTTTAAGTTATACCTCTGAGTGACCTTTTAGCAAACCCGAAGCTTTGTAACGATTAATTATGCTCACTAGAATGCACGATATAAATTTCGTAAAGTTTCGTTATCGTATGAGAAAGTTATGATCAAATTCGTATGCGAAGGGTTAAAAGCGTCAACGTTGAAGTTTAGGACTTTTCGGGTGACGATAAAGTTAACCGAGGACTAAACAAATTGGGTATATGTCTTAAGGCCCTTATAAGTCAATTTGGAGGGTTCAAAGTGCAAGAAATAATGTCGTAGCAAAGTCTTGAAGAGCCAAGGATCAAAACGCAAAAATAAAAAATTCAGATTTGGCCAGTTAGGGCGTCGCGCCACGCGAGGCCCCTGGGGGGGGGGGGTCTTTGCGCCACGCGAGGGGTAGTCTGTTGCGATTTTATTGGATTCTTGTCTGCCTTTGTATTCGACTTTTAACCGATTTTCCACATCTTTCTTGACCCCTAAACAACCCCTAGACATTTAGGGACACTTGTTAGTGATCAAACATCATTTGTAGCATTGTGTGTCAATGATCCATGTGTTCTTGAGCACTATAAAAGGCCCCTAATGTGCAACCATTGTGATCACACCTTCTCTTGCATTCCTGATCATTTCTGGAGCTCAAGTCTTCTCTCAAGTGATCTCTGGTCGTTCATAGGACTCTTGTAAGTTTGCTTAACCTTTCTTAGTTAAGTTTTTACTTAGTTTTAGCTTAAAAGTCAAACCGTCGGAATTAACGGTTGACTTAACGATTAATCACTAATGGTTCAGTGATTAGTCGAATTGAAAGTAGTTATAAGTTGGTAATTATGTGGGTAATAAACCCTTAAAGGGGTTCCCCCTGATTCCCACTCTAACTAGGTCAAATGTCGGGTCAAACTTGTTAATAAAAAGTCAACACGATACTTAGTTTCTAATTTATGCATGATTAGCAATGTAGAACACATACAACCTGTTTGATCATTAATATAACTTGGTAATTAGTGTAAGAACATGTCTAAACATGTTCAACCCGACAATTTACTGTTTAGACCCGGTTCGGAACCGAAAGTCGCAAAGCTTTGACTTCAGTTCTGACCCGTTTTGGTATGATTTAGAAATACCTTAGAGCTCTATTTGGACCAGGTTACATGCTAGTATAACCCTCTGTGATTATACACCATGGTTCATTAGTTAACCAATTAATACGCATGATTCCGTTAATTGCTCATATGTTGACCATTATGCCCTTTTCACCTTAATACGTGATTTGTGAAAATGTAAAAGTATAGAAACCTTAGTTACTGATATATAAACTTGTATGCAAAGTTTGACATCAGTTTGAGGTGTAGATTGAGAGTTATGCTCATTAGCGTAATTAAGAAGCTTTATGTTAATTAAACGGCGTAATTAGCGTATAGCCTATCTAAACATACTTTTTGATATCAAAATCTTTACCCACTGATGTAATATATTATTTTGGGATTTTTGAAGATTTTTAATTAATTTTAGGCTGAGCATAACTTATAGTCGTAGGCTTAATCCGGTAATTGTCGGTTTTGCCCTTACGGGCCATAAAATGAGTTTTACATATCTAATCGACTCCAAACCTTTTGCTACTGATCTTAAATGATAAATAAATTATTTTAAGCCTTCTGGAATAATAAAAATATCATCTTTATGTATCGAACCCGGAAATGGCTTCTAATCGCCTTTTTAAGCGTTTTTAACGCATAGTATGTACTAAGACTATTTTAAACATACAAGGGTTTATACCTACTGATATTTGAGGCAAATTATAATATTTTAACAGTAAGCAAAGGTTGTTTAAGTCAGACTTCGATTTTGAGCTTTACGGCTTATGTGAAATTACCAAAATGCCCCTACGGTGCATAGTTTGGTTATAACTGATAAATTTCACATATATACTTTACCCTACTGTTATAACGTAGTAAAATAAGTATTTTTGCTGATTACATCAGACCTGTAACTCAGGTAAATACTTAAACTCTTTTATAACCTTTTAAGTGACCAAACTACCCCTACGGAGCATAGTTTGTGTTTAAATTCGTTTCGGGCATAATAAAAGACATCTTACTGATGTCACAACATATATGAAGCATATTAACTTAGGAAACCTGTAAATGGCTCATATGTATACCCGTTACGCTTATTACGCGTTCGGTTCGGTTTATGTAACTAGTTTACATAAATTAGCCTAAACGGGTCAAACCTTATCGGTTTTAGCTCAAAATCCAGAATGTGTATGAAATACCTATATTAAGCAAGTCTCCAAACTTGTCGGGTCTAAATCACATTCTATCCGGTCTTCGCTTAATCATGCGTTTGAACCGTATCTTTCGGTAAGACTAACCGGTCTAAGCTTAGGCTTAATTAAAGACCCGTTAGCATTCTAATTGGTTAATTATACCATCATTCCAGACTAGAGCCTTCCGGTAAATGGTACCTACGCTTACTTAAGTGAATACGACTGAGTTATTAAATTCTTGCTATTTAAGACAGGAGCTAGCTCAGGTAAATACTCTTAACTTATTTTCCCTATACGGGCTTGGGATACGGTATAATGATACCGCTTGGTCGGGTATTGAATGTTTAATCGGATTATGATTAAATTATTGAGGTAAACCGGTTTAATCTGTATTGTTTGAAATAAAAGCCTTTAGGGGTTAATGACCATGTCCCGGATATCCCTGACATCATTGTATTATAAAATGGCCACGTCTTAAGCACGGGGTGTAGGCATACACCTGACAGTTGCTTAAGGAATAACGGTATCTCACTCTCTTGTGGGCCTATACTTGTGGCGTGTCTGTTAATCTGACCCGGTTTCTACATCGGGCCCTGAACGTACAACGAACATGTAAATCTGTATACAAGATTATAAATATAATTGTCCCAAGTTATAAAAGATTAATTTTGCCTTTGTGCATTTTAATCAAAGTGTCAAAATATTTTGTGCCTGGTGCATCTAAATCAATTTTCTTAAACTCTTTTCAAATGAGTCAGTTGAGTGTACTTACCAGTGAAAACAGACGTATTTTCCAAAAAGGTTAAGTGACAGGTACTGAACGTAATTGGCTGGAAGCTCAGGGCGCTAATAAGGAATCTTGCAAGTTCTAGGCGTCTAAAGTCTGTTGAACAATGTTTATGTTTTAAGATCCACCTGTGGATCCTTTGCTTTCCGTTGTAATACTTGATATTACTTTATAATCGGATTGTAATATATTTATCTTTTGCTTCCGCTGTGCATTTAAATATTGTGTTGTTTGACTATGATGATATCAACTACGTCACGATACTCCCCACCGGGCCCACCGGTGACACGTGGAAAGTCGGGGTGTGACAACGTACCATTAACCACATTGTTGTCTGCTTAAACCTGGCGGGCGTTGATGTTGAAAGCACGTCCGCTGGCTGCTGGCTGTTGCTGCTGCTGTTGATGTTGTTGCGGCCGCTGCTGGGGCTCTTGTTTCACTACCCTGTTGGGGCACATGTTTGCAAAGTGGTTGGGATCACCACATGCGAAGCAAGCTCTAGCGTGAGCAGCGGGTACAGGAGTTGCTTGTTGGCCCTGGGGAGTAGGAAGGAGAGATTGTGGTGCAGGAGCTTGACCTTGAGCTGGAGCTTGGTGTAGACCTGTACGGCAGTTCGCGGTGAAGTGAACGTACATGTTACAATGAACACAGAACCGACATGTGATACCAATCTGGTGATGATAAGTACAAGTAGGGCAGAGAGGGTGTGGTCCAGTGTATGCACGCTTGGCAGGAGGTGCATTGACCACAGGCGCCGCTACTTGGCGGTGTTGAGGTTGCGGTTGGGCAGGTACTGTTTGGAGTGGTATAACAACCCTCTAAAATATTCCGACACCCTTAAAATGTCCCAATATGTCCTAAAATACACCCCGTATACGCAAACGGGCCCCGGATACCTTTATTTTTATTAAATTTAATTAAAAACAAAAGTTAAAAGACTGTCGCGGGGCGCGTAGCCCTTGGCTACCTCTTACGCGGGCCGCGACAGATAGATCACCAGGCTTAACCCTGTGCCGCCACGTGTTGGGCTCGTGGCAAAGCTAGTTCAATGACTGGGCCAGGCTAGGGCCTACCCAGCCTATTACGCGGGCCGCGTAGCCTTTAGCTATGTTTTACGCGGGCTGCGAGGGAAGCCGAAAGGTCACCTATAAATAAGGAGCATCAGCCTTCAGTTTACGTCGCTCAAAATCTTTCTTTCTCTCTCAATTTCTATGTAGTCAAAGTAATTTCCGGGCATAATACCCCCTAATTAACGAATTTCTGCCTCGTTGTAAGTATCATAACCCCCGGTTACGTATTAGATATGCTGCCCGATTGATCCAGGGTTCCGTAACGGCTGTCGTGGTTCTGCCCGACGTAGTCGTTGGAATGCCGTCTCAGGGAGGGTATTACTAATGTAAATATTGGGTTATTATACTAACGCGTGTGCATTTGTGTATTTAATAGATAATCACAAGGAAACCATTAAAGGAAACCATAAGACAGCAATGTGAGTAATCTCCTTTTTGTAAACTGTTTTTACAAAACCTTAAATATTTTACAATGCGGTTAAGCAGTGATTGAGTCTTCGTAGTTCTTCATTACTGCCGGTATGTTGGGGTTTTGTATACAAAATGTGGAACACGTTACCATTGGACAAAGAGTTAGCCAATGTGTAATATGACCCACCAGTCAGGATTGACGATACTGAATGAGTAATTGTGTAGATGTAAACATTGTAATCACTCTCAAAACTGTGAAAATTGATAAAACTCTTCTTGATTAAACTGGGATTCACTCACCAGTATTTCCCACTGACAAAATGTTTTTAAACGCGTTTCAGGTAACAAAATGTGAAAGCCAACTAGAAGCCAGCTGGACAGCACTGAAGGCTTGGAAAAAGTGGCTATAAAAGTTACCTAAATAAAAGAAGATGTTTTATTCAATAAAATAGGGATTTTCCCTATGAAAATGTTTGTATTGAAAAGTTGGGTTTTATCCCAATATGTTTAATATTATAAAAGCGTGGTATTTACTCTGATAAAATATTTCCTAACTACGGTCCTGATGAAATTTCCGCTGCCAAAATAATAAACACCGATACCACCAAAACTGATTCTCGCAGCCGCCCGTTCCCGGGACAGATAGGGGGCTGGGGTTGCGACAAGTGGAGCGGTAGTAACTGCACAGTTATTGTTGCTGGAACTGTTGTTGTTCTTCCTCTTGCGGCATGAGAGCTTTGAAGATTGCGGTGCGGCGGTAGTTTCAGCGGTGGGAGCAGCGGTGACTTGATGCAGATTCTTGGAGGCTTTGTCAAAATAACCAGCCCTGACTCGCTTATCGTTAATCTCAGCGGCGAGCAGGTAGGTTTCCTAGATTGTTGTCGTCTTTGCAGCCTGAACAAAATCTGCAACACAATCCGGCAGAGCACGGATATACTTCTTGATCGTAATCTCGGGGGTAGTAACCTGACCGGGGCAGATGATACTCAACTGCTTGAAGCGAGCAGTTAAACCAGCGTTATCTCTGCCATCCTGCTTAATGTGCCAGAATTCGTCCTCTAACTTTTGGAGTTCATGGGGAGGGCAGAACTCTTGCATCATGATGTCCTTCAACTCGTCCCATGTCAGCCCAAAAGCTGCATCGTTCCCTTGTTTGTTTCTCTCGACCGTCCACCAATCAAGAACGCGGGATTGGAAGACGTCGGTGGCGTTAATAGTGCGTAGGTTTTCCGGACAGCCACTCTGGCGTAGGGTGACTTCAATTGAATCAAACCATCGGAACATGGCCGTAGGCCCGTCTTCGCCGGTAAATTCTTTTGGACCGCAGGCTTTGAACTGCTTGAAGCTAAAAGCTGTTTTTGGAGTATCAGTCCTGGAGTCCTCCGAGGACTTGCTAGCATTCTCATTCAGCTCACTGACGATTTGTGGTATGACTTTCGCCATTTGCTTAGCGACGAGAGCAGCGATTCGTTTGTCATCATGGTTACGTCGAGCAGAGCGAGAGTGAAATGATCCAAACGACGACATTATCTGCAACAGACATCGCCATAGGACTCAAACATAATTTCGATTAAGCCTAGTATAGTCTAGCGATTTCACCAAAAGCTACTTCATATAAAGCTCAGGAACACATCGATTCACAGAATCTCGCAGGCACATAACCACAGAAGCACATAAGCACGTATTTCACGTAAGCACAGCAGCACAAAGCACATAGCTAACCTAAGCACACATTTTCCACGTACTCAACCTTCACAGCAGCGTATAGTGATTAAGTATAACGATTGCGATTAGCGAGCAGCGATTGCGAATAACACAAGCGATTTGGTTGTGTTTTGAGGTAATTGTGCAGTGCGAGTCGTGCGTGTTGATCAAAGTGAACAGGTACGATGCGTTAGTGACTTCCAGCTTTTCGTTGTTCGCCAAAATATATAAAACTTCATAAACACATAAAATTCCACATAAATCCACATAAAATCGATAAGTCACAGAGTTGGCAGGACTGGCCCGCAACCGCCAAAAATAGATTGTCCTAGGTGTTTAGACATTAACTACCCAAAGTGGTTCGACTATTCACAAGGACCTTAGGCACACACTTTGGCCTTCTGGACTGTGCTCTCGCCTCAATTTGGGCGATCGGCACGCATCCTTCCAGTTACAGCGCGACCAAGTCGTTGGAGTCCGTCGAGACTTTGGTGAGAGTTTTGTAAAACCACAATAGAGATTAGAACGAGTCATCAAGGTTCGGGTTTCACCCTTAACTTAGCGACTACATCCCTGTTTGTGTGATAGAATCACGAGATAGATAAGGAGAATTGCGTCGAAGTATGGATTTCACTCCTAATTCAACGCAAACTCTCTTGTTTATAGTAAAAATAGCGAATCGAACGAGTGATTTGGTCAAGAGTTTGCGGTTTTCACACCTAATCTCAGCCAGATCGTCCGTTTGTGTGTGTTACCAGCGTTCCTTTCCTAAGGCTATAGTAAGCAGTGCGAGCTTAGCGAGTTCGAGCGAGAAATAGCAAGTAAGCTCGTACAAAACCCGTACCGGGTATGCACAAGTCGGTCTGTTGGTACCTAGACTATAGACTAGGTCGTTTCTAAGACATCGACCCAGACTAGGTCTAGTCTTGCCTAATTCCCTATAGTTATGGCTCTGATACCAATCTGTCACACCCCAACCGATGACGGAAACATCGGGGTGCGGCACTGAGCGAAACAGATTGTCCAAGAGAAATTCCATAACAACTAAATTACCGGATAGTTAAATATTATGTCCCATACCATAACCCATCAAATAATTCAATTATTACAGACATAGATATCTCTAGGCAATTCATTGTTCCGACAACTCAAATAAATAAATTGTTTTTGTTTCTAGACTCTCCTACTTGATTTCCACAAAAGCGATAGCACAGCATCCTAAGCATTCAATCACCTGCCACATACGTTAAAATAGAGGTCAACACACATAGTGTAAAGGTGAGCATACAAGTTTAATAGTAATAGTAGAGTTCGAAAGCGTTTACGCATAACCAACATGTAACGTGTATAATGTGAAGCTAGTAGGTTATCGACAATGAAATATGCACAGACATGACTACGAGCTGTAGAATGCGCAACACATACCACCACTGCGATACGTGAAGAAATAACCTTAAGAACCCCTGTCCACGACAGGTGCTGAGTCCAAACTATAGTACTATCGTTGCTAAGGCGTCAGGCAACAATCACTGTGTTAACATAACATACGAGCATTCATCGAGTAACACGTATAACATGCATTAATGGTCAGCGTATAAAGTGTTTGCGTTGTGTGATCGATGTGATTTAGAATAAGTAACGTATGTAACACCCAAAAGTGCGTAAAGCAAAAAGGGATCGAGTATACTCACAGCGATGGAAGTTAATGGATTGAAGGGAGCGCTAGAGTGATTAGCCTGAACAGTTAATGATAGCATAAGCGAAGAGCGGCGCGTAAAACGGTGCAAGTGAACCAAGTGACGAATTGTCATCCGATCGGATAACAATCTGAACGGATGGTCATTCGATCGAATGACAATCCGTTCGGATGGTCATCCGTTCTGATGGCCATTCGATCGGATTGGCATTCGTTTGGGATGGATGTGTTTGTGTATGATGTGACTTTGAAGTTTTCGCTGTAGCATTTTGAAAACAGAGAAATATCTCTACCTTTCAGGTCGTTCGATCGAACGGTCGTTCGATCGGACGCGATCCGATTGGCAGGACACTTTGTGATAACAAGTTCACAGCAGGGTTGTCATTTGATCGGATGGTCTTCCGATCGGATGGCAATCCGTTAGAAACTAATGATCCTTGAAAATTTCAAAAAGTTTAAGTGTTGAAGTCCAAGTGCAATCCGATCGGATTTTCGTTCGATCGGATGGCAATCTGATCGGACGGCAATCCGTCCCGACTATCTGATCGTTTTGAACTTGATGATTTTGGTAAGTTTCTACGGTTGGCTTGAGACGGTTATAACAACGTACTAAACAACGGAACCTCGTCAAGTCCCAAGTCGACCGACCGAACAGGAATCACCCAGATCCGACCAGTCAACTGTTCTTT